>OY039071.1:12991721-13591721 GCA_955850985.1 Elophila nymphaeata | reverse complement strand
AAAAAAATATTGTATTTATAGTCAAAAACTATAAATATAATAATATCAAAAACTATAACTAACATTTAAAATACAACAAAACATACATTCTGATGTATTTTGTCTTTTTGAATAATTTAAAACAAAATATAATTATTGTTATAATAAGGAAACAGTTCCTTATCTTATAAAGCTGTCTTGTTTTGTTGTTCACAAATGCATTTGGTTCTAACCAAATGAAATTTTTGTTGAATTCTTTTGCTGGTCGTGATTTTATTGCTTTGTTTTTTTTACAAAATTTTCGGTAATTAAAAATAAAATTGCTAAACAATTTTTCAAAAATAATCCCTTCCATTTTTTTCATTTTTAACTGGAGAATGCTGTACCTAAACTGCGCTCTTATTCTTTTATAGAATACTTTGAAGTATCTCTTGATTTTACTTTCACACCTGTGACCTTATTGTTTTTCGGTTGCTAAACAACTGGATTACTCTCTTTTGCCTCGCATCTGTAGTCCTAGGTACTACCAAGACTCTAAATCTTGTATTGTCGATACCTCTCGTCAATGTTGCAGGGTACTCTTTTGCAGTTGTGTTGTATCTTGAGTGTCTGAATGTTCTATATAACTATTACTCTGAAGTTTTAGTTTCTTTTTGAGAGTGTAGACTTCTTTGGGGGATTTTTGTCAAGCAAAATCCTACACTAAAGGGGGGAATATGTCACGGTCTAAACCGTCTTCCAATATACTTACGTTGATTTCTAATAAAA
The DNA here is from genome assembly GCA_955850985.1 of Elophila nymphaeata. Taxonomy (NCBI): domain Eukaryota; kingdom Metazoa; phylum Arthropoda; class Insecta; order Lepidoptera; family Crambidae; genus Elophila; species Elophila nymphaeata. The sequence goes on along the minus strand of OY039071.1, from coordinate 13,590,974 downwards.
AAATCCATACAAAAGAAAGCATCACATAACTATCAACTATAATAATTAAATATTCTATACTAATGTTAACTTTTACTTGTTTTTAAAACAAATATAAACACAGCAATTGTTATTGTGAATAAACTTGTTTTGATCGGTCTACTAATGACAGTTCTTATGTCGGCTGACGCCGATACCCGCTTCTAAATTCTATTATTTATAATAATGATTCTGACTACCCTCCATTTTAAAAATATCTCGAACTTTGTATACAAGCCTTTTGGCCCACCTAATTTGTGCCATAAATTAATTAAATAACTAATATATTTTAACTTGTATTTTCTCCGATAGAATATTCTTCTAAACATTTTAAATTATTTTTGTTTACATGTTATACTGCAGCAACCATAGATACAGGTACTCTGTATAAACTATCCTTTGGTTATGGCTGCATTATTCATTAAACGGAACTCCCACTACAAATTTTTGGGAAAGTTCCAGAACAATTCTAGTATATAAACTGTAGCTCGGAGAAACTGGGTCTCTTCTTCCATTTTCTCCAGCTACAGTTAATCATTCAATAAATATCTGTATCTAGTGTGTGATCCCCGAACTAGGGTGAGTGTGTGTTCTTAACCTATCATTTTAACGTTTTGCATCTAGCTTTGTAATAATTTAGGAAACCTAGTGTTAAATCGCAATTTCATTTAATAAACGTCTTAATTATTATTTCAATTCCTTGCACTAATAGATATGGTAACCTTAATTGGATAGGTACCTTTTAGTGGTAAATTGGCAAAACGTTATTTATGATTATTTTGATTTTTAATTCTTATACATCATACTGAGTTTGTAATCATGTGAAACGTTCCACTAAATGGGCCGTGGACAGATTACAATCCACAGCTATATTCTTTTAACAATTAATCTCTGTAAAATTATTTTCTATGAGACCGCTAAGGGTGCGTTTAGAAATCTATCGAGTTGAATAACTATTTTAATTTAATATGTTTCTAAAAAGTAAATACTAATTTCTACTTGAAATTAACTGTTCTTTCCTTGAATAGTATATATATAGTGTATATAGTGACCACATGTTGACCTTTGCTCGACCTTTACCCCCTATAATTTTTTGATCACTTTATCACCCTTGTAGTTCTTTTATTAATTATTTTATTAAAACATTTCAATTGTAGCTTCGTCCCTTTATACCCTAACCTTAGTCGGTCGACTTAAGCGAACACCTGTTCATATCTTTTTAAAAACATTTTCAGGGATCCTATCTACGGGCAGCCGCCTACCCTGCTGCTCCGCTGCTGTGCTTCGTGCCACCCTACCGGCCGAAGCTGAACCCACGCCGACCACGCTGGTAGTCGACGTGCCTGGTTTCTGCCGCATCCTGCGCTAACCGCCGAAGCTAAGTCTCTCCTTCTAACGTATGAGAACCCCAGTGCGAAAGCCCATCCACACCCTGGGCTAATAAATAGTGTTAAATTTAACCTATCTTTTATTTCTCTCTTTTCTGCACATCTGGCCGTGCTTCCCACGGTCAGAGCGTGTCAACTTTACTGTCGTCTGCCGAAGCGTTCACTGGGATATTGCAGTAACACCGTTTGTGAGTAAGTGTATCTACTATGTCTATGTCTAATTTACAACATATGAAATAGTACTAGAAAAATGCACTGAAAAAAAAAATCGACTTGCCTCAGGCGGGACTCGAACCCGCACCATTTCAAAGATTTGATGAAACGATGTTTACCATAAAAACATAAGCACCAAGCACTGACAAATTTCGACAGCGAAAAGCAGTGCCTCGGTGGCGAAATTGGTCAACGCGTCCACCCGGATTGTGGAAGGTGCGGGTTCGAGTCCCGCCTGAGGCAAGTCGATTTTTTTCAGTGCATTTTTCTAGTATTATATTTACGCGTTTGTAAACGCAAAAATAAAATTATTCCATAATGTAAGGTAGTTTCATCTTAGCTGGGCGTCAAATATTTGCAAAAATATTTCGTTCGGGTCTTGGAAGTGCAAATTTCAAAGATTTGATGAAACGATGTTTACCATAAAAACATAAGCACCAAGCACTGACAAATTTCGACAGCGAAAAGCAGTGCCTCGGTGGCGAAATTGGTCAACGCGTCCACCCGGATTGTGGAAGGTGCGGGTTCGAGTCCCGCCTGAGGCAAGTCGATTTTTTTCAGTGCATTTTTCTAGTATTATATTTACGCGTTTGTAAACGCAAAAATAAAATTATTCCATAATGTAAGGTAGTTTCATCTTAGCTGGGCGTCAAATATTTGCAAAAATATTTCGTTCGGGTCTTGGAAGTGCAAATTTCAAAGATTTGATGAAACGATGTTTACCATAAAAACATAAGCACCAAGCACTGACAAATTTCGACAGCGAAAAGCAGTGCCTCGGTGGCGAAATTGGTCAACGCGTCCACCCGGATTGTGGAAGGTGCGGGTTCGAGTCCCGCCTGAGGCAAGTCGATTTTTTTCAGTGCATTTTTCTAGTATTATATTTACGCGTTTGTAAACGCAAAAATAAAATTATTCCATATGAAATAGTGATTCTAATTGTACGAAAACTATGGTTATTGCCCATTGATCATGTTGTTTTCGTTGCTCATCTATGTTAAATAATTGTCAAAATAAATGCAGTAATACTAATGAAGTACTTTTCATTTACTTCTCCAAATATTCGTGTTTAAATATCTTATAGATTCCATAGTAATTTAAATGTAGTATTCAGCCATAGACCTCTTGATATTCTATCTCTGGGACAATCGCAGCATCGTAGCTGACATCTTCAGAAGTGGGATCTGTTACCCTATACTGCGACCCACCAATATTTTTTTTTCTTTTTTTTTTCATATCAATTGTGAATTTCAACTTACATTGTTATTAACTTTTTTCTCCTCTTGTCTCATGTTCATTCCCTTACTTTATAGATCTTTAGTTTTAGAGGGGATTATGTATCGATAGATATAACTTCTTGTGAAACGGTACCTACAATATAAAATAGAACAGGCAGTCTGCGTATATTTCTTTTGTACTTTCAGATAAAATGCAAAATCAACCGCATGATTCGCCCCGCACTACGCACGTGTGAGATCTTGGGCACTAATTTGTACATTAAACCCAAGATAATAATTATTCTAATAATATTTGTTAACTTATACAATGATAATAATGATTTGTTATGAATTAGAAATAGATTTCTATGATAAAAAGTAGTTGTCGTGGTGACCGACATAGTTGTCTCTGTTATAGGATATTGAGAATCTATTTATGTTGGAATAGTTTGGTAAAATAATAATAATATCATTTTTATTTAATAATTTATTAATCATGAATTTACAAATAGTTTTATATAATAAAACTATATTTATTAAGACGCTTTGGTACAATACAAGCGTTACCGGTAGTCAGAGGCGAGGCGGGGTAGCTGACATAAAACGACCCGCTTCCGCGTGGTAGCGGCATTCTCGTTCGAGCCGTCACAGTGAACACTACTCTGCCTCCTGTCAGTGTTATCTGATTCTGAGTACCTATTTGCTGGATAAAATATAAGTATTCTTTACTTTTGGGTAAGAAGTAAGACATAGTTCTCTTTACCTGTTTCTTTCAACGTATTTCTGTAAGTATAATCTAACATCAGAAGTGGGATCGTCCTAATAAAAGGGTATGTACAAGTGAAATATTTTCGAATCAAAAGTGCTAAGATCTCAAATTTTAAGTTTGGTTGTGTAAAGAAACATATTGATATATGAAGTCATTAGATTACATAGGAATTCACTTGCTGAGAAATCTTACATGTGAGCTAGTGAACGTACGTGGAGAATAAATTAGTATCTAACAAAATAAGGTATTACAAAAAAAACTCGCAATATTTTCTCGCTCTACCGCCATCACAAATATCTTGCAGCTGTAACTATGGGAGTGTAAAAACCAGCTTGACAAATTAACAATTTTATTCTGCCTACAACTCTTTTATAAAAAGAGTTTCTCCAGAGTTCTTATTACAGAAGCGTTTGTTGAGAGATTTCATTTTTGACTTGAACTACCGTACAATTTATTGTGATTTATATTTAAAAAAAAAAACTCATTTTTTATAGTGCTTGATAAAGTTTTTTTTAAAGATGGTATCATACTTTTTATGATAATTGTAAGGTTTGATGATATTTGGAATTAATTATCGGTTTCCAATTGAATTAAATATTTCTACTGGCAACGCCGGAAGTTCGAATGAACTAAAGCGAGGCATGTTGCCGGATTGAGTCACATTTTGCTGACTGTCGCAGTGTACGGTGGAATTACCAGTGATTTGTATTATTTGTTACCAACCATTTTGTAAGAATATATAAGTAACAAATTATAAAAATGAAGGATTCTTACAATTCAACTTGAAGGAATAAAGCAAGGTAATTCAGTGTTTTTCATTTGATTTAATTCTGTGTTGTTCGGTAAATTTGAATAAATTATGAAGTTATCTTTTTATTAATGTGGGTAGTGCAAACAATTTTTATTGCATTGGATGTACCACGTGGCCAATTGGGGTCTACGGGGAGTTTGAATTAATTTCAAAGTATCTTTTTGTTAATGAGGGTAGTCCAAAAATTTTTTTTCATTGGATGTCCCACGTGGCCGATTGGGGTCTACGGGGGAGAAAATTTCATTATTTTTGGACTACGAAGCACCGTTTTCGAGATAAAGATGAGTATCAATTAATTTGAATTAATTTTAGAGTAACTTTTTTATTAATGAGGGTAGTCCAAAAACTTTTAATGCATTGGATGTATTACGTGGCCGGTTGGGGTCTACGGGGGAGACAATTTCATTATTTTTGGGCTACGAAGCACCGTTTTGGAGATATTTAAGTTTTTATCTACAGTTCCATAAAATTGGTATATGTGTACCACTCTCTAGATAAAGGGAGGTCAGAGCATTGAATCGCTTTGGTGAGTGTTCTAATAACATTGTAATTGTTAATTTCAATTGCATTAGACCAGTTATTCAAATAATTGGATTGCTTTGACGGCAGATTCGTTGTTCATTGGCTAGCCACAACACAAACCTGTGGCGAACAGAACCTAATACTGATCTACGGAGATTTTATGAATTTATGGGTATTTTTATTGAAAATTCCCAGTTTTAAAAAAAAATTAAAATGGTAATTGGGTAGTTGCAATTACATTTTGTAATTGATAATAATTTTGAGTTACATTGTTTTCAAGAATGGATATTATTTTAGAGGATAATAAACTAAGTAAGTAATAATTTGACTTCTTTGATATGAAAAGGCAAAAAAAAAAAGAATAGTTACATAGCACTTTGGAGATTTTATGTCTACCCGATGTTTATACTAACGTAATGGTGCCATTAATGAAATGCAATGACAATTATGTATTTTATCTTTCGAGATGTAGACAAGAAAAGTTACATGAATGATAGAAATATCCAGCCACCTTCACTAGGAAGAATGTCAATTTTGCTAGCTACCTTTTTATACATTTCTTTAGATTGATGTATGAAATAAAAAAAAATATACGTTTTTGTATTTCAAAAAAAAAAAGGTAAAGTAAACATATTTGTGTAACTGAATATGATTGGATAAATCTATTTCGGTTATTGTATAAATTGGGATGTATAAAAGCGTCGGTGGCGTGGTGCGTGGAGGCGTTGTCTTCTGCCCGGGAGGCACCGGTTCGAGCCCCGCCGCCTACCAATGTGTTTTCAGATTTTGGATTCGTATGTGGTTTGATCGACTTTTTACGGTGAAGGAAAACATCGTGAGGAAACCTGCACACACCTATGAAGAAATTCTTAGGATGTGTGTGAAGTCAACCAACCCGCACTTGGCCAGCGTGGTTGACTAAGGCCTAATCGCCCCTAGTGTGGGGTGGGCTCTGGCCCCTCGGTGGGAACATTGTGAGCTGTTGATGATGATGATAAATTGGGAAATTTTATATACTAAGTTTGCTGACAACCTTGGGTAGTTTGGGCAACTTTCGCTAGATGGCGATACCTACACCTTTTACGTAGTTTAAGTAAAATAAATAACGCTTTAATGTTCCATTGGCTGCAATCCCCGACATAAATAAACTAATATGGATATTGAGTCGGCATTAAAAATAGTTTTTGTCAAATTTCTCGTCAGATTGGCCGAACGTATTTCGTAAGTATTCGAAAGTCTACTGGCTTTCTGTAAAAAAGGTAATTTACGGAATATGGTAATCCGCAAAAAAAAAATATGCGATTTTGACCTTGAGAAATGATACATGAGAATATTGTCTTAGAAGATGTTATAGCAAACTATTATGTAGGTATAGTTTTAATGTTTATAACAATGATTGACTTAATTAGAAGATGCTATAACAATTGAATATGTGATAAAAATATGTATGGTTTTATGGATATTATCATGTTTTAAAGATAGAAACGCTTGGCAAATAGTGATTGCCTGACATAATATGACTAATCTATGACGACAGGTATGGAAGGCCGTGTGAGATAGTTAAATTGCTGTTGATTGTTAAACTGGTGTAATGTCTGGACATCACGATGCAGCACGTGGTGGGGCAAAGCACGACAGTTGGACATAGATGTTACTGCTTGATCGGCCTGGTGAAAAAGTCTGGACATTACAAGGCAGTATGTAATGGGATTGATCACGACAGCCCGATGAGATTTAAGTATGATTGCTGCTGATTGTTAAACTGGTGTAATGTCTGGACATCACGATGCAGCACGTGGTGGGACAAAGCACGACAGTTGAACATGGTTATTGGTTAGATAATGGCTTATTAGTTAGATCTTGATAAATCAATATTTTATTCTATAATCATCCAACTACGATTCAACAGAGGACTAGTTAGACACCTACTTGACGAGTAACCAGAAATCACTTCGAGAACGAAGTGCTCTGCAGAATGGCCGTGTGAGATCTTGGGCACTAATTTGTACATTAAACCCAAGATAATAATTATTCTAATAATATTTGTTAACTTATACAATGATAATAATGATTTGTTATGAATTAGAAATAGATTTCTATGATAAAAAGTAGTTGTCGTGGTGACCGACATAGTTGTCTCTGTTATAGGATATTGAGAATCTATTTATGTTGGAATAGTTTGGTAAAATAATAATAATATCATTTTTATTTAATAATTTATTAATCATGAATTTACAAATAGTTTTATATAATAAAACTATATTTATTAAGACGCTTTGGTACAATACAAGCGTTACCGGTAGTCAGAGGCGAGGCGGGGTAGCTGACATAAAACGACCCGCTTCCGCGTGGTAGCGGCATTCTCGTTCGAGCCGTCACAGTGAACACTACTCTGCCTCCTGTCAGTGTTATCTGATTCTGAGTACCTATTTGCTGGATAAAATATAAGTATTCTTTACTTTTGGGTAAGAAGTAAGACATAGTTCTCTTTACCTGTTTCTTTCAACGTATTTCTGTAAGTATAATCTAACACACGCATTGTCGCAACAATTGGAGGCGAGACCCAATCGGCATCGTTCGTGCAGCCCAGTACGCCGCAGCTCACGAGGACGTCCCAGTCCTTCGAGCCCTGTACCTACTAACCCAGCGACTACAAGGTCGTAGTCGCCAACCAAGTAGCTGTCATAAGGACGGCTCACCCAGTCGACATCACAGCCGCTATGTGGGGCGGTCACGCAGTCGACTGGGCAACTCACCGCACCGCGAGCGTGAATGCCGGCGGTCCGACCGGTACAAGAGCCGGACACCCAGCCTGTCACGCAGCCACAGAGAACAGCATCCATGTGGTGGTCCTGAAGAGTATATGAGCAGCCGTCGCGTACTGCGCTCTCCTAGCCGCCACGAACATCACCTAAGCACTCTTCAGGAACAACCTTCTACAAGCCGTGAACAAGGTACAAAAGAAAAGCCTAATATTACACCTGCATGTTCATTTAGTATCGATAACATTGCTCAGATAGTTCAAGTCATAAAGTCATTGAATCAAAATAACTCACTGGATTCATTAGGTTCGATGCACAATACTATTATACGAGTTCGATCCCAATAAGAAAGAACAAACGATGACCATGTGGCTACACAAAGTAAACGAATTGACGAACAGGGTCCAAAATTGTAACCACCATCTATGTAATTTTGGAAACAATAAATATTGAGTATTGAGATTTAGCTCAAAACTGCTCAATTGTAGCGCTGATGATGAATATGAAGACGTGTCAAGTAATTTCAACGACAACACAATAATGTATATATAGGTTTTCCTAAAACAAGGTAAGAAAAGTTATTTAATACTTATTCAAATTATTGGGGGGTGATGTTGTTCGCGTTCGTAGGATTTACCACCTTCTCCTAGGCCCACCCTACACGTGCCCCCCGGGTGGTGCAAAACGAACAACGCCGAGTAACGGGCGGCGGTCAAATAACCTGTTGTAGTGTGTGACACGCCTCTCCTGACTAAGCATAAGTTAGACTAAGGTATATTTGTAATTAGAATTAAGTTAGGAGTAATAAACTAGACGTGAGGACGAACACTTGTCGTTTTATTACAGTTCTCCCGGGTTCCACATTGCATGGCGACCCTGCCAGTGCTGCCTCGTGGCAGCGCTGCGCAGATGGGACATGTAGAGTTTTTTTTTTTGTGTGTGTGAACTTTAATAGCGGTCGATCAGTAGAAAAGACATTTTTTTTTTGAATGGACATAAATAATTTAATTAATAATAAATTTATTAGTGTTAGCATTATACAAAAATATGTGCTCTGAAAAAAAAGACATGAAATAAATATGGAAAAAAAAATTGTGGAAGGTGTCGTTTGAAGAATGACGAAAAGACAGTATGAAGGAAAGACTATGAAAAAAAATGAAAAGTGCAGGTAATAGAGTCATAGATTTGTCGAAAAATATATGGTCAGAAATATAAATATGGACAAATAACGGGTGTAAAAGACATGAGCAGTCAAACGAAAACCATGTATTCTACTCACCATCATAAATTTTTTTTTTCATTCAGACTACCTGGGAAATTGATAGTTACGATTTTATTGAAGGTCAAAGTCAAAAATTATTTCTTAATTATTGCCCAAGAAACATTATCATTTTTTTAGTATTTCATAAAAAAAATGGCTTCAAAACGTTAGCGTTCAACGTAGATCACTCAATCCGCGCGGACACTAACGAACGGGCCCATTGAACTCCGTGTGCGTCATCCTGAGTGACGGGTCAACGACTGTAGGTGCAAAAAATTACTACGCGGGTGACTAACATTTATTACCCCTTAACAGTTGATTATGAGGAAAATGAGATCGATAGCGCCGCAGTCGTGCGTTATTAGTAATAATCACGTAAGTTAAGCTACCAAGTGCGCGGTCGGCACTCGGATGGGTGACCGAAAATTTATAAATTTGGAGCAGGGTAGGAAAAATAATGATCAGCTAACGAGTTACTGATTAAATTACCTAATCAACGTGTTAAACTTTTATTTAAGTATTGAACCCGCAGTCAGCTGACTAATAAATTATTAGATCTACCACCTAGTTGAACAAAGTAATAAACGATCAACCATCCAATAGCCTGCCGCCAAGCTCAGACCGCCAACTAGTAAGCATCTACATTACCTGCTTATTAAGTTTTATATCACTGATAAAGAATTACGTACTTTGTTGATTTACCATACAAGTAACAGATAGGTATTGAATAACTGCCTACAATAGGGCCCGCAATTCCCGCAAACCCGCAAATTAATTCCTTAATAATGTAAGAATTTACGCTTTGACTTTAGTTCCTACGTAGATGTGTGTGTGTAGGTATGTTAGTAAGGACTGACTATTTCTTCAAGTTACGAAAACGAAAACATTTTGAAGAAAGCTTTAAATGAATTAAGAGCCCTTTCACCGATCGTAAGCGCTCGACTTTAGGTTTTTAACGCGCTATACGCTTGTGTGCGCGTACTTGGCAGCGTGAGTAGACTGCGCGTCTGCGAAATAATCTTGATCCTTTATGTTGTTTTTTTTTTGTATTGGTTAGTACATATTTAATGTGTTTAAAGATATTTTTATAGATACCTATCTACTGTCCGTGTTTCATGTCACGTATTACAGCACAATAGTTATTGATCAATGAGAGATGGGTGACGGTGGTGTTGTTATAGCGGCCACAAAAGTATAAAGGTATTTTGTGAATATTTCAAGTGCCTACCTATTATGGTAAGAGATATAGCCATATGACAGAGAGACAGACACAGCGGAGGCATATTAATCGGGTCCCGTTGGCACCCTATTTTATTCAGTTCCCTATAGGTAGGGAACTCTGAATAAAATAAGAATAAATAAATATCATACAGCGTCACACACATTGACACACATTGAAGATGCCGTCTTGGTGGAGTGGTCAGTATAGCTGCCTACACATTAAGCAGTCCGGGTTCGAATTCTGGTAGCGGCAAATGTTTGTGTGACAAACACGAATATTTGTCGACGAGTCATGAATGTTTATATATTTATTTATAAAAATATCTATAATTATTATGTATATTAAAAATGTCCGTTATCTAGTATCCATAACACAAGTTCTTAATGATACATACTTTGGGCTAGATAATTGATGTGAGCGTGTAAATATTATTATTGATCTGATTCCGAGATAAGTAGCTAAAGCACTTGTGTCACGGATATCAGAAACACCGGATAGTTACAAATGTATACATATAAAGATAATATAAAACCCAGACACAAGAAAAACACAGGTATTCATCACACAAAGTATTTGTCTTGAGTGGTACTCGAACCCACGACCTTTGACGCAGAAAATAGTGCCATTAGCCCCGCGCCAGAGGGCCCGTCAGTATGAATGAATGTATTTTATTTACAAGTTATTTAGGGTAGTATAGTATTATATTATCTGTGGGTAGGGCTAATAATTTTTGGGTGAAGTTGTTCACATCACCACATCACTTGTGTACAACAAGTGATGTCGTGATGAGGGTGAGGCCACGCGGCGGAGACGGATAAAAAATAAACCTTATAATTTATGTCACATTGGGTCGTTTTTGCTGAAAGGAGAATTGCACCTGCTTAATGCTGTGCTGCCCAATGTAATAAATCCATAAGTATCTTCATGATCCTAAGATATTTCAGTTGCCTATCGCTATAGGCTTACAAATATATCACAAAAGGTTGCGAGACGATATATACTACTGTTAGCAGAAATGAAGAATGAATCGTTGCGAATCATGACGTCACCACAACGCCGCCATAAAAGCAATCGCTAGTTCGCTCTCAGCCCATTTGCTTGTCGGACGTTGTAGAGTGAGGTCGGTTGAAGTGGTGATCGATGTGATTTGCAGTTAGTCATTTGTTTCATCCTTATTATTCGGTTATTGTGTAAAGAGTTGTTTTCTGTGCAATCGCTTGTTACTTGTTGTGAAAATCTAATTGAAAGTAAAATTGTTTTAAGTTACGATGATAATTCTTTATTTTTATTTTATTCCATTCCTGATTCCTAAAATCAGAAGTGGGATAATACTTCCTACGCCTACATTAGAGGGTTTTTTAGTTTAAAAAAGAAAATAACAAGCAGTTGCAGGGATTCGATTTATTATGCCGCTACCGTCACAAAATCTGAAAATACGCCACCGCGCCATGAGATTAAGCGTGGTATGTACAAGCAAATCACATCGACACCATTATAGATCTCGTTCTTGTAGTCGTGGGTCGCGTTCACGGTTGTCTAGGAGTGAAAATCTTTCACGGTTTCGTAGGAGTGATACTCGTGTGTCTACTCGGCACGTAGAATGTAGTTTGCGGACTCAACGCGACTTCGTCACAACAGAACCGATTTACAACATCATCATAGTGACCGTCGCAGGTCACGTATAACGATTCGATGGCGGAGACGTTAAGCGCATAGTGTCTACACTAAATGCCATTGGGGAAAATACGGCGAGTGTAACGTCAACCCCGCTGACCGTGTTCGTGTTAGAAATATTGCGAGTGTAACGCCAAACCCATCTGACCGTGTTCGGGTTAGAAATACTGTGAGTGTACCGCTAAACACGTCTGCACGTGTTCGTGTTAGAAATACTAAGAATGTAACGCCAAACTCGTCTGATCATGTTAGTGTTAGTCCTACCCCCGATGCGAGGACAGCAATCTAATCGCAGCGCAGGTGCTTGCTGATGCTATCATTAAATAAAGCAAGGGGCCACAGTAACTTTGTATCTAACTTTGATCTATCGTCTATCCATAATTTTGGTGCGAGGAGGTAGTTCGTTTCTGGCCATTTATGTCAAGCCTAACCGCAGTAAATTAGTCAGCCATACACCAGCTAATGCTTTTAAGAAACGCTACACTACTCCACTAGATGTGAAGTGTCACTGCGGTCAGACTGGACATTTAAGTGTAATGTGTACCAAAAAACAATTAAGGATATAGGTAGCTCAAAAGTTGGGTACATGTTCTTTGTGTAAAAAGACAGGTCACAAGGAAAGTGATTGTTTTGCCAAGGTTCGCTCACAGGGGCGTGGTCGACGCACAGTTGATTTGTGTAGTGAGTTAAATAATTCTTCAAAAATATTGACATCACCACCGCAGTGATTCAGGGTACACCTGTGGACGTTTTGATAGATAGTGGCGAGCGCGATTTCCCTAATATGCGATTCGGCTCTCACTTTTCTTCTATTCTATTCTATTCTTAATTAATGGCGTCGCTATACATTTACGTTACGTGTTTTGCCAATGTCAATATAGTGGAAGAGTAATTAAGTAACTAAGGGTTGTACGGTGGATTTGAGTTGGAAGTAGATTCTCTCAACGCGTGTTTTTGCAGCGAGAACTTTGGAGAAACTCCAACACTTTTCTTGTCGGCGTAATCTCATTGCGTATGTCACAATTACAGTGGAGTTCAGTAACATTGCTTTCGATATTGATTTTATGTTGTACCCGCAACTTGTATGAATGAATACCCCGATTATTATCATAACTGACGTTCTCAATAGAGATGGTGTAATGCGATGTATTGAAAACATTATCTGAGGCGGGATTCTCAATAAATCTTCGAAAGTGTACCTTCCTAACTACCGAGGTAACCTGGGCCGAGTTAGGCCGAGTTAGGGCCGAGTTAAGTGCGCCAGTTTCTGGGCCTGGCCGGTTGTTTCCGCCGTTGCATCGTGTGAAACGTGTTGGTGTTTATTTAATGGGGTCACCCGGGGCGCGGATGGCCGATGCTGCTCATATGGGTTGGAGACTCTGGTGGTCGTCATAGCGTTGCGAAGTTTTGGGCATTATTTGATTGGGGTGGCTTCCAAAGTCTTAACCGATTGAAATGCTCTGGGGGCCGCAGAGGGCAAGACAGATCTTCTGCCAAGGGCTGCACGCTGGATAATTTGTCTACGGGATTTTTTACTTTCGAATATAGAAAGGGGAATGGTGTCCCGAGAGTTGTGCAGAATTTTTCGAAAATAATTTTGTGGTTTACCTAACGCTCTTATGTTACAGTTCTTACTTGCGAACGTCTATATGTGCGTGTGTATGTTTGCAAGTCACGTGGCGCTCTGGCGTGGATCAAAGGAGCGTTTACCCAGGCGCGAAAGGTGCCGTGCAGAGATGTCGGCGGACTAGTGGGTGGCATACCTATGTAGTGGGATGGACGAGCGGCACTGGGTTGCACGTCTTATGACGTGCGTGGTCTCGCTTCGGCGAACCGGAAGACGTATCATTCGATGCGTGGTCTCGCTTTTGCGAACCGGCAGACGTATCATTCGATGCGTGGTCTCGCTTTTGCGAACCGGCAGACGTATCATTCGATGCGTGGTCTCGCTTTGCGAACCGGCAGACGTATCATTCGATGCGTGGTCTCGCTTTTGCGAACCGGCAGACGTATCATTCGATGCGTGGTCTCGCTTTGCGAACCGGCAGACGTATCATTCGATGCGTGGTCTCGCTTTGCGAACCGGCAGACGTATCATTCGATGCGTGGTCTCGCTCTTGCGAACAGCCAGACGTATCATTCGATGCGTGTCTCGCTTTTGCGAACCGGCAGACGTATCATTCGATGCGTGGTCTCGCTTTGCGAACCGGCAGACGTATCATTCGATGCGTGGTCTCGCTCTTGCGAACCGGCAGACGTATCATTCGATGCGTGATCTCGCTCTTGCGAACCAGCAGACGTATCATTCGATGCGTGGTCTCGTTTTTGCGAACCGGCAGACGTATCATTCGATGCGTGGTCTCGCTTCTTCGAACCGGCAGACATATCTTACGATATGTGTTGGGCTTCGGCCTTGCAGACATATCTTACGATATGTGTTGGGCTTCGGCCTTGCAGACATATCATTCGATGTGTGTTGGGCTCCGGCCTTGCAGTACCTTCTTAATTACCGATGTAGGGCCGATCCAGGCCGAGCGTCTGACAGATGGAGGCGCCGAGCGGTTGCGCCAGTTCCTGAGCTGCGTGGCCGGGTCCGTCGCAGTCTGCGTGCTGCCTACCCGGCAGTCGCGCACCATCCACGTGCGTGCCTCTGCCTGCGCGCCCTGCCTGCGCGCCCTGCTTGCGCGCCTTGCTTGCGCGCCCTGCTTGCGCGCCCTACCTGCGCGCCCTACCTGCGCGCCCTGCTTGCGCGCCCTACCTGCGCGCCCTGCATGCGCGCCCTGCTTGCGCGCCCTACCTGCGCGCCCTGCTGCGCGCCCTGATTGCGCGCACTACCTTACAGACATATCTTTCGATATCTGTTTGGTTCCGAATTTGTATCCATATCCATTGATATGTGTTGGACTTTGGTCCTGCAATCTCGTATGGCTTAGCCTTGTACGTAGAATTGTAAGAATAAGCGATGTGTGTGGTCGATGAAGCTTGTAATACGATGATTGTTAGTGAAGTAGAAGAAGTTAAGAAATAACATCGTGTGTATCATTGAAAGAGGGCCTTGATTGTGTGAGGAATGAAAGAATAGGCAACTTTACAAAAAAGTTTTGTTTTTGTGTTCATGTTGTTTCTCATCGACAGATTCCGAAGCTGAAGACAATGATGACACCGGTGCTAAGCCCTGGTCTGCTCAGGTTGACCCTGTTGAGGTCTTCCATGAAGATATCTTGTGAAATGCGGCCGAGGACGGCGCATGATCAGGATAGGCCGTGTTAGCAGAAATGAAGAATGAATCGTTGCGAATCATGACGTCACCACAACGCCGCCATAAAAGCAATCGCTAGTTCGCTCTCAGCCCATTTGCTTGTCGGACGTTGTAGAGTGAGGTCGGTTGAAGTGGTGATCGATGTGATTTGCAGTTAGTCATTTGTTTCATCCTTATTATTCGGTTATTGTGTAAAGAGTTGTTTTCTGTGCAATCGCTTGTTACTTGTTGTGAAAATCTAATTGAAAGTAAAATTGTTTTAAGTTACGATGATAATTCTTTATTTTTATTTTATTCCATTCCTGATTCCTAAAACTACTACTACTTCCGACCGGTTTCGGCCATGGCGACCACTTCAACTCCTAGTCGGATCTGCGCAAATGCGCACGAAGATGGCTTATATAGCCAATCTTAGCGGTGAACTCACGTGCACATTGTGGACACGTAAGTTTGTCGTTTATATAATTATAGATAATAGGCACGGGTGCACGGGCATTTTGCTGGTCGCGTTTAATGTCGAGGTCAGCTTTACGCTGCTCTTCAAAGTCACGTACTTGCCTCTGTACATACCCGCGCCATTCGCTTCGTTGTGCCGCCAAATCCTCCCATTGTGAGGGTTCTATCTCGCATTTCTTCATGTGACGTTTCTGAACATCTTTATATCGGAGGAACTGCCCACCAGGTTTTCGCTTGCCATCCTCAAGTTCAGAATAAAAAATGCGCTTCGCCACTCTCTCTTCCTCCATACGGGATACATGACCACACCACCGGAGCTGTCGACGCATTATATAGGCCTCAATGCCACCAACATCGGCACGTCGCAGAACTTCGGTATTTCGCACGTGATCTGACCATTTAATGTTCATGATCTTGCGCAGACATTTGAGGTGAAAACGGTCCAGTGTGCGTATTTGGTGACGATATAAGCACCACGTTTCAGTGGAATATAGGAGGTTTGGCAGCACAATCGCCATATATACTGATATTTTTGTGGTCAGTTTTATATCATGCGAGTAGAAAACCTTGGAACACAGCTTGCCGAATGCCGCAGCTGCAGCACCGATTCTGCTGTTGATTTCAGCATCAAGGTCACACTTAGATGTTATCGTGCTCCCCAGGTAACGAAATTTATCCACCTGCTTCAATATATCATCGCCAAGGCTTATGGCCAATGTCTCGTGATCTTGTGCGCCCGAAGACATCACCTCTGTCTTTTTGACACTGATCTTCAGGCCGAACTTAGAGCAAACTTGGTGAAAAACCGTCATCAATTGTTGCAGGCTATCTGAGGAATCTGCTAGGAAGCACAAATCGTCAGCATACATAATTTCAGTAATCAGTGCATGCGACACTTTAGTGCGGGCTTTAAGTCTAGCCAGATTGAAAAGACCCCCATCCGTGCGAAAGCGGATACGCACGCCCTCCGAAACTGAAAGTAAAACCTCCTTAACTACTACTGCAAAGTATAAGGCAAACAGTGTAGGTGCAATAACACACCCTTGTTTCACACCACAAGTGACTGGAAAGAAATTTGACTGTTCGCCGTTTACTACAACACAGCATTGCATGTCGTCATGCAGGAGTCTAAGAAGCCTCACAAATTTTTCCGTGCATCCTATCTTTCTCAGCACTATCCACAGGGCTTCACGAGGCACGCTGTCAAACGCCTTTTCTAGGTCAACAAAGCAGAGGTACAGATGACGTCCCTGTTCTCTACTCTTCTCTTGAATTTGACGTACGCAGAAGATAGCCTCGCAGGTGCCTCGGTCAGATCGGAAGCCAAACTGGGTTTCAGGTAGAATCTTTTCAGATAAAGTATTAAGGCGGTTTAACAGAACTCTAGCAAAGACCTTCCCAGGAGTCGATAGCAATGAAATACCCCGGTAAGAGTTACAATCGGAACGGTCGCCTTTGTTTTTGTAGAGAGCGCTGATGCGAGACACCTTAAAATCACTGGGAACACGCTCCTCCTCCCACATACGCCTAAACAGTTCCCAAACCCGTGTATGCAACTCTTCCCCGCCATACTTTAACAGCTCTCCCGGTATAAGGTCAATGCCAACCGCTCGTTTATTGTGCTGCTGTCTAATAGCAGTAACAACCTCATCACGAGTCAGGGGCTCATCCAGCTCAGTTGCCACAGAGAGTTGGGTGATCAAACGGATATGTTCCATATCTACTGATCGATCTACATTGAGCAATATGTTAAAGTGTTCTACCCAACGTCTTAGAATGTCTTCCTTATTAGTTATAAGGTGCCCTCCGTTTAATGACTTCAAAGGCACCTTCACTCGGTAAGACATACCAATCAGCTTGCGCACCTCGCAGTAAAACTCTCCGAGCTGGTTGGTATCTGCCAGCCATTGTATACGACAGGCCTTGTCTCGCCACCACTTGTCTTTTGTTTGTCGCGACAGCCTACGCAGCTCTAAGTCACTTTCCTTGACCATCGCATCGCCTCCCCTGCGTCGAGCGTGTTGTTTCAAGAGGGCTCGGTGTTTGTCTAGTGCACTCCTGAGAACCGCGTCATTTTCATCAAACCAGTCTTCATTGCGTCGATCTATTTTACCCAGAGCAGCTGAAGCGGTTTCCTTGACGAGAGATGACAACGCTTCCCAGTCAGCCCCGACGTCGTCCGTTTCTATAGTGGGCAATAGCTTATCGGCCAATACTTCAGCGAATTCCTGCCTAACCACGCAATCATTTAGTTTACCCAAATTAAGAGATGCCGGTTTTTTTGCTACAGATCTACGTGGTTGTCGGAGGCTTAGTCGTAATTTAGTAAGAACTAGGCGGTGATCAGTCCAGCAGTGAGCACCACGCATAACGCGCGTGACTTGGACGTAACCAATGTCCCTTTTCCGTACTATGGCGTAATCAATCAAATGCCAGTGTTTGGATCTTGGGTGCATCCACGTTGTCTTGTGTTTGGCAGGAAGTCGGAACATAGTGTTCGATATTGCCAAATCATATTCAGCGCAAAAACTAAGCAGCAGATGACCATTGCTGTTCATATTGCCTATTCCGTGTCTACCCAGAACTCCAGGCCAAGCCTCGTAGTCCCGACCAACCCTAGCATTAAAGTCGCCCAGCAAAAGAACCTGCTCTTTGGCGCCAATATTGCCAAGACATCTCACTAACTCCTCCCAAAATTTTTCCTTGATGTCATCAGACTTGTCTAGTGTTGGAGCGTAGACACTGATCACATTAAGGAAGTTACCTTTATCTAAGTGAAGGCGCAATGTGGTAACGCGATCCGAGATATGCACAGGATATTCCTCAAAGCGCTTTACTAGGTGATTCTTGATCGCAAAACCCACTCCAGAACGCCTAGGTTCAGAGGCAGCGGTACCCTTCCAAAAGAAAGTGTAACCGCCGCCAACTTCCACCAACTCTCCCTCATCAGCGAGATGTGTTTCGCTAAGAGCTGCCACATCTATATCATAGCGATGAAGTTCACGAGCTACTATAGCAGTTTTCCGATCGGGGCAGACGTTGCAATCTCGATCTATAAGCGTCCTCACGTTCCACGCACCGAACGTCATGACAGGCATTGTCTTCTTGTTTTTGTTTTTTTTGTAGCGTCGACCACGATTATAATGATGCGATGGCAGCCGCGGTTACTACCACCTTTCAGAAGGGACGAGCATTTGTTTAAGGCACCTTTTCTAGCCCCCTCCCCGGCTGAGCGGGGAAAGCAGTACCTCCCTAAATAGGGCTGCTTTGTCATCCCAGGTGCTGCCGAATCAACACTGTCATCCCAAATTTGCAGTGCAGAAGCGACCACGGTTATTACACCCCCAGGACCGCCCGAGTGCAGGAGTCGGACAAAGCCCAGCTACATCAGGCCAGGCCTCTCTACCTAGTCCTATCGCCACGGGACTTTATGATTTCGGAGTCCATTAGTAGGAAGCGGTCAAGTGCGCAGGATATTTTAAGGTGCACAAACGTTCGCGCAGTACGCATGAGCACGCACTCGTCCTCCCTCCCCTTGATCCAGTGGAACGGAAAACCGCTACGACTGAAGGGGAGGTCAGATGATGTGTCTGGCCGACGATAACTGTACGCCCTCTACCGCCGCCCTAGGCCTTCCACATTGCCTTGCTTACTCGCCAATTCCGCCAAACCTTTTTGCATATCTGCATTGGGTTGCCTTCCTTGCCGAATAAGACTTTGCTAATTGTGTGAGGGATCCACATTAAGGACATTAGGTGTAGGAAATAGGCAAGATCAGATAGGAAAAGGGCATAGGATACCACGGCAGCGGATTGGGAAACGGGATGCCGCCATGGAAGCTGGGGTGCTCCGGGGCTGCGTACCCGTATATTCCAGGAACAGGAATATCCCCTGGAGATATTCCTAGATAGAGATATTCCTAGAGACGATATATATTTTTGAACTAACCATATTTTTTTATATATTCTTCCGATACTTTTTTTATTGGTGAAATGGCTATGGTAACTAATGTGATTTTTTTTGATTCCATATTACATCCATGGATATCGGGGTGATCCAAGATATTTTAATGACTTATTGCTCTTTTCTTAAAGATATATTATAAAAAAAAGTGAGATGATATGTATTTTTAAAATAACCACTTGCTTAAAACAAAACCGTTACCCTTTATTATTAAATGACGTTTGTGATCTCACGGATATCTACGTGATCTGTAGATATTTTGGTGTTCTAAAGATTTAATCATAAACAGAAGTAGGTGATTATTGGGCATTCTGGAACAGTTTTTTCACTCCATCGATCTCACGTCCGTTCGATCAATGTCGTAAAACTGTTCCAGAATGCCCAATAATCAATATGAAAATATGATAATGATCGATCAATGTTGTTAAACTGTTCCAGAACGCTTAATAGGTTTTTCTGTCAACAGTAATAAGGAATACTAATTTACATTTTCAAGAGAGCGCGCTTTTGCTTTTAGTCTTTATATTTTAGTCGTCATTAATTGTTTCACTAAATACGCTTGGGCGATTCCTTTAAAAACTAAGACGAAAAGAGCTGTCCTTAACTTACATACCCAATAATCAAACGATAGTCATGTGCGCGATTTAAACGTAAAAAAAGAAACAAAACAGACCGCCAGTGTGAGAGTGAATGCCATTCCCCGGTTCGATATGTTCAGGTTGGGTGGGTACTAGGCACATCACTCAACACACGATGTCTGTAGACAAAGTCACAAAACCGAGATGCTACTGAGCGAGGCTGGCGCCTATCGAGCAGCCCAGAACTCTATTCCGGCGATACTACTGCGATACTCAGTGGCAGTGACCAAGCATTGTCGATCTCGTTGAGGAAAGGTGTTAATCACAAAGCGTTGAGAACGGCTGGGAACGAACCCGGTGCTATGTGAAAACGCCCGCCTTTTGCCATTTAGCGTCGCTCGTGTCCCAGCCCACACTTAGTGGCACGAACTTCGCTTATAGCTACTCAGCAACCTCGACCAGATTACCTAATGTTTTTGTATATATACTAACGGTCGACAAAAACTTCGTAAGCGCGATTCAGGACAGAAATCAAACCATAATTACAAGTTGTAGTATTCTACGTTCATTGCTTTATCTTTACTATAAATATCGTTCTTGTATATAACGAGCTACGCAATGTGGTAAATACTTTTATTATGTGCTTGCGTAGGTAAACCAACCTCGTCACGACTCACGTAGCGTCATGATTTGTAATTGGATAATTACAGTAAGAATCACAATTTATTAATAAACACCTGCTGTAACATCGGGCGGTCCTGGTTCGAATCCGTACACTTTTATATTTCGTATCTTTTTTTTTTTAATAAAATAAGTATTTTTGATTATTTTTCAATGTTGGTATCATCTCTTAAATAAATATTTTACTAGGGTAATGTTAGGTAGGTAATGGTACTTTTTACGTGAAATTATTTTATTATATTTTAAATTTTCAAAATTTTTTGTTAAATATATTTCAAGGTATTAACTGAATACAAATACTTGGTTTGCTGATCGACATCATTTCTATCCTCAACATAATTTATGTAGCGTATGATAATTTACAGAGAAAAATGCTTAGCCTTGAACATTATTAATTACTAGCTGACCCAGCGAACTTCGTACCGCCTAACAGTCAATTCTTTATAGCAGAAAAAATAAAGTTAATAAGTCAACAATTACATTATGTAAGTAATTAAATATTTTTTTAATTCTTTTCAATATTTTAAATGTTGCTATCCGTAAGAACCATCCTCGTACTTCAAAGAATATTATAAAAAAAGAATTAGCAAAATCGGTTCAGCTGCTCTCGAGATAATATGCGCTTAGCAACACATTCTGCGATTCATTTTTATATTATACATAAGTTATGATAAGACAGAAGATTGAATCGCTTCTCTCCCTTAATCCCCAACTACAGAGCAACTATCTTAACTTTAACTGCGGGAACACAACAGTACTGAAAACATAGTTGTAAGTTACAACTATGTGTTACAACTTGTAACACATTATAAATAAAACAACTTTTACGGATTTAACTCGCGTGTAATTAGATTTTACATGATGATATTATTGCCCGACGTTTCGTAACACTTTTCAGCGTTCGTGGTCACGGGATGACTAAAGATGTAGGTTGTCAAACTTTATGAAATAGTTAAATCTACCGTCACTTTAATTATTAATTTGGAGTGTTCCGTTTCACGCAAACGGAGCTCACGGTGTCATTAGGTCTTGCTGTGTGGTGGTTTGCCTGAGTTTTAATAATTTTAATTACTGGATCCCAAGCAGGTGGTACGGCCCAACCATCTTCTCTATTGAAATTTGGGTGTTTCTTTATTTCAATAGCCTCGCGCAACATCCTTGGGATGTATCGACGTTCCTTGGCGAGAATGTGTGGTTTATCGAACCTTATATAATGGTTGGGCCCTTCTTGCGTATGTTCACACACTGCAGACTTCGTTTCGCGCCTATGTTTTATGTCAGCTATATGCTCCTTCACCCGGGTGCCTATGCTTCTCTTTGTTTGACCTATATACGAGAGCCCGCAGTCGCAGTCCAACTTGTATATACCTGCATCTTGAAAGGGTATATTACACTTGACGGGTCGTAGAAATTGGTTAATCTTCTTTAGCGGCTTAAAGTAAGTCTTAATCGAAGCTCGCTTCAAGATGTTCCCAATCTTGTCTGTGACTCCTTTCATGTATGGTAAGACTGCAGGTTGACGCTCAACTGTGGCTGCTTTTACTCGGCGTGGGTGACGTGGCCTTGGTACTTGCAGTTTATTAGCTTGCAGTACATGCTTAACATGAGTAAGCTCGCCAGAAAGATGTTTGTTGTCACAGATGCCGTGTGCTCTCTGAAACAAAGATTTCCCTACAGTAGCAAGCTGACTAGGATGGTGGTGAGAGTCACCATTGAGGTATCTGTCTGTATGAGTTGCTTTCCTATACACAGTATGGCTTAGGCTATGATCAGGATTCCTAACAACCAAAACATCTAAAAATGCTAGTTTATTATCTGCCTCTAACTCCATAGTAAATTGAATTTTAGGGTTTATGGAGTTAAGATGGTTAAGAAATGCTGAAACCTTATCGGTTGGTAATATTGTGAAAGTGTCATCTACATACCGTTTGTAAAAGCGTGGTGTTATAGGTGCTGTGCTAAGAGCTCTTTCTTCGAAATCTTCCATGAAGATATCATGGAAGGTTTCAGCATTTCTTAACCATCTTAACTCCATAAACCCTAAAATTCAATTTACTATGGAGTTAGAGGCAGATAATAAACTAGCATTTTTAGATGTTTTGGTTGTTAGGAATCCTGAATCTACGAAATCGAAATCCACCAAGGCCACGTCACCCACGCCGAGTAAAAGCAGCCACAGTTGAGCGTCAACCTGCAGTCTTACCATACATGAAAGGAGTCACAGACAAGATTGGGAACATCTTGAAGCGAGCTTCGATTAAGACTTACTTTAAGCCGCTAAAGAAGATTAACCAATTTCTACGACCCGTCAAGTGTAATATACCCTTTCAAGATGCAGGTATATACAAGTTGGACTGCGACTGCGGGCTCTCGTATATAGGTCAAACAAAGAGAAGCATAGGCACCCGGGTGAAGGAGCATATAGCTGACATAAAACATAGGCGCGAAACGAAGTCTGCAGTGTGTGAACATACGCAAGAAGGGCCCAACCATTATATAAGGTTCGATAAACCACACATTCTCGCCAAGGAACGTCGATACATCCCAAGGATGTTGCGCGAGGCTATTGAAATAAAGAAACACCCAAATTTCAATAGAGAAGATGGTTGGGCCGTACCACCTGCTTGGGATCCAGTAATTAAAATTATTAAAACTCAGGCAAACCACCACACAGCAAGACCTAATGACACCGTGAGCTCCGTTTGCGTGAAACGGAACACTCCAAATTAATAATTAAAGTGACGGTAGATTTAACTATTTCATAAAGTTTGACAACCTACATCTTTAGTCATCCCGTGACCACGAACGCTGAAAAGTGTTACGAAACGTCGGGCAATAATATCATCATGTAAAATCTAATTACACGCGAGTTAAATCCGTAAAAGTTGTTTTATTTATAATGTGTAGTGCTCGCGCAAATCTAAGAGAACATTATGTGAACCAGTACGGACTGGAAATTGCAAACCAAATACGCCGGTTGGAAGATTTCAACACCAAGCGCGCAAGGGGTTTATCATTTTTAACCTTCTTGAAGAGATGCCGTGATCATGATCTCATCCCGCCGAGTGTCAAGATATCTCCTAAGAAAGACATCTTCGGGAGCGCTGAAATCTTACACCAGGCCAGTAAAAAGTTGCTCCGTCATCTTATACAACAAAATCGTTTTGAGCTAAGTACCATAGACAAAAATATAGAGGAATCGTCCAATAAATTAAAAATACACCTGACCCTAGAGGATTTCAATAATTGCATGAGTATTTTAAATAAACGCGCAACATCTCAGTTAAATAACAGTAATTCACGATTGAAAAATAAATTTGAAATCTTACAATCTAAAACTAACGTAAAACGAAACGCATCTAAAACAGTCGAACCATCGACTACAAAATATACCACAGATACAAAAAGCCGGGCGGTTGTAAATCTCAGTAAACAAACATTGGATGATTCCACTATTGAGGTTCTAAATAAAGGTTTAAATTTTGCTGTAACACCTCGTAGGATACCGTATGAGGATATTATCTGCAATGTAGAGGATTGCTTAGTGAAAAATAATATGAAGAAAGATGATTTAGAGGCAATACGTCAAGACATTTCGTCTGTGTTACGTCGTAGTAAAGTACCGAAATCGAATCTTTCTCGTGACCAGTATAACGCACTTAAAACTCTTAAATCTAAGCCAGAATTAACTATTCTCCGGGCAGATAAAGGAAACGCAACGGTAGTAATGGATACGTCAGATTATAATGAAAAAGTGTTAAGTCTTTTATCGGATGACAAGACATACAAACATGTTAAAAACGACCAAACTAACAAAATATTAAAGAAAACCAGTGATCTTGTCAAAAAACACTCCGACAAATTAGAACTTGACGTTAATTACCTAATTCCTACCTGCACCAAACCACCAAAACTGTATGGGCTGCCGAAAATACACAAACAAGGGGCACCGCTACGTCCTATAGTTAGTCAAATCGATTCTCCAACTTACAGATTGGCTCAGCACGTAGCAAAAGTACTTTCACCACTTAGAGGAAATACCAGAGCATATGTGAAGGATTCCTATCAATTTGTCAGTGAGATAAAACAGCTACATCTTACTGAACATGAAACTATGGTCAGTTTTGATGTACAGTCCTTGTTTACAAGTTTACCAGTCAAGGAGTGCATTGAAATTGTCAATAATAGGCTATTTGACGCAGAAATGCCAAGTGAATATGCTGACTTACTAGAACATTGCTTAACATCTGGCTATCTATTGTGGAATGATGAATTCTATGTACAAGTAGACGGAGTAGCCATGGGTTCTCCCGTGTCCCCCGTTGTTGCTGATATCTTCATGGAAGATTTCGAAGAAAGAGCTCTTAGCACAGCACCTATAACACCACGCTTTTACAAACGGTATGTAGATGACACTTTCACAATATTACCAACCGATAAGGTTTCAGCATTTCTTAACCATCTTAACTCCATAAACCCTAAAATTCAATTTACTATGGAGTTAGAGGCAGATAATAAACTAGCATTTTTAGATGTTTTGGTTGTTAGGAATCCTGATCATAGCCTAAGCCATACTGTGTATAGGAAAGCAACTCATACAGACAGATACCTCAATGGTGACTCTCACCACCATCCTAGTCAGCTTGCTACTGTAGGGAAATCTTTGTTTCAGAGAGCACACGGCATCTGTGACAACAAACATCTTTCTGGCGAGCTTACTCATGTTAAGCATGTACTGCAAGCTAATAAACTGCAAGTATCAAGGCCACGTCACCCACGCCGAGTAAAAGCAGCCACAGTTGAGCGTCAACCTGCAGTCTTACCATACATGAAAGGAGTCACAGACAAGATTGGGAACATCTTGAAGCGAGCTTCGATTAAGACTTACTTTAAGCCGCTAAAGAAGATTAACCAATTTCTACGACCCGTCAAGTGTAATATACCCTTTCAAGATGCAGGTATATACAAGTTGGACTGCGACTGCGGGCTCTCGTATATAGGTCAAACAAAGAGAAGCATAGGCACCCGGGTGAAGGAGCATATAGCTGACATAAAACATAGGCGCGAAACGAAGTCTGCAGTGTGTGAACATACGCAAGAAGGGCCCAACCATTATATAAGGTTCGATAAACCACACATTCTCGCCAAGGAACGTCGATACATCCCAAGGATGTTGCGCGAGGCTATTGAAATAAAGAAACACCCAAATTTCAATAGAGAAGATGGTTGGGCCGTACCACCTGCTTGGGATCCAGTAATTAAAATTATTAAAACTCAGGCAAACCACCACACAGCAAGACCTAATGACACCGTGAGCTCCGTTTGCGTGAAACGGAACACTCCAAATTAATAATTAAAGTGACGGTAGATTTAACTATTTCATAAAGTTTGACAACCTACATCTTTAGTCATCCCGTGACCACGAACGCTGAAAAGTGTTACGAAACGTCGGGCAATAATATCATCATGTAAAATTACACGCGAGTTAAATCCGTAAAAGTTGTTTTATTTATAATGTGTAGTGCTCGCGCAAATCTAAGAGAACATTAACTTGTAACACATTTTTGAACTACGTATCTATTAAGTCCAGGGTTCTCATTAAGTAATTTAACTCTATGTAAATTAACTAAATCAAATAAATATTTTTACTCTGCAAATCACGCATTATCAAAGATAATTTATTATTTTTATTGCATTGTTACAAATAAACAAACATACAAATGCAGTGATATGAGTTCGTTATATTAGTCGTAGCAATGCAATCACATCGCTACGTAAGCAAGTCGTAGAGTAACGACGAACTCTTCAGTATAATGTACCAGTCAACTGAATTTCAGGCTTTATAGTTTTTTTATTTACAACTGAGAAAAGCATAGCCTTCATCATACCTGATGTTAAGTTGGATAAGACAGAAAGTGGAATGGCGTTTTTCCCTTAACCGATAGAAAAACTGGCTATCTCATCTTGAAATGCCGGAATACAACAATGCTGAAAATATTGTCACTACAATGTCAGAATTAGATAAGATCGTGGTCGCGGTAGCTAGCTAGGTGGACGTAGGACAAGTCTTACCAACCAAACCAAACCGAGACAATTTGTTTTCCCCTGGGAATAGAACTTCCGACCTCACGATTAGATGATTATTTATTATCACTAAACGACAGAGACGGTTAACTTGCCCTATGAAACCCATCGTTATCATGACCGATACAAAGGCGCCCTTAAGGGTCAAACAATAAAGTCTTACTTGCGGTAGCCTCTACATTACTATAACGCTAGAAGAGGCTGCGTAGATTAAGGGAAAATAACATATAAGAAAATTATATCGTAATTTAAATCAGAAAACATCATCGGTAAAAAAATCTTCACTAATTATGTAAAATTAAACTTACTATAAATGTCTAGTTAAAAATAGTCATTTATTTGGTAATTAGGAATAATAATAAAAATCCTCATTTTCTATGTACCGAATATCAGGTTTAGTAGTCATACAAAATTGCAATATAGTGTCATATTGTACCTAAATCCTTTTACTTTTAACTTCAATTATTATCAAAAAAACTATCTAAAATACAAGAAACGCAAGTGGGTTTCCTTTTTACCCGGTCTCCCCTATATTTGTCAGTAATTTGAGTATCAATTTTACCGGTTTAAAGTGAAGCAATTTCCGCAATGCGATACTTTTGTTTTTCAATAATAATTACAATTAATTTGGTAAAATATGCTGATTTTAATGTCAGTGGTTGTAAACCATTGCGGTTTTATATTTAATAAATTGTATTTTAAAATTAACTAACGCCATTACGTAAACCTGTAGGTACGTTAATTAGTTTCCAGGTTCAGTTCTTTATTTATTCTTTGTGGTGCTCAAATTATATATTTAGTATTAAAATAAAAACAAATAGTTCGTTAATTTTTACGTAAAACACAATTTTCCATTCAACTAAGGATTTCTTCAAATAATTAACGCACGAATGTAATATTAAATGGTTTTTCACTCCTGGTTAGAAATTATTGAATATTCAGCAAAAACAACCTATTTAAGACGATTTCCGATCAATAAGTGTCACAAATTGTGCTACTGTGAAGAAACTCTGCCTCTACGTCACCAGCGGTTCGCCAGTCATCAGACTGCTCCATCTTCTCTTTGAGAAAGCACTCTGCCGACCAACGCCCAGCGCCCCGCCTGCCCAGACGCTGCCGATTAACCAGCTCTGCCATCACCGCAAGCTCACCGTACAACTCACACCAGCAAAACGAGGATCCGAGCTATTACGATAATGTTCGTAAGTTGTTATTTTACTAAAATATCTCTAAGTGGTGAATACTAACTAATCCGATATAGGTAAGTTTGTAAATGTGCTAAGGTTACTATCGTGTTTGCGGCGAGAGTTTTAAATCTCGCTCTTATTACTTTACCATCATGATATATCTGTCAACGAGATGATAACCTTTGCATAACATTTACAAACTTCTGTTCAATTTAAGTTTCAAACGTAAAAAGTAAACATTATTTTATCAAAAGTACTTTTGGCGTTATCTAATGTTTGTAATAATTACTTCCAGGTCGGACTCAGAACACTATAATCATAAGCGCAGCAAGGGCGTCAGGAAACAGGTCGTGGAAGATTTCGTCGACTCGGACGGTGAAGAGGAAACTACTTCCAAAGTAACGTAAGTATTAATTTAAACACACTTGCACTTTAGTCTTAGATAACGCTAGAGTTTTAACTTTTAAAAGATTATTTTAAATCATTCATATAATGAGTTACATTTACAACAATTTCTTACATATTTTTGTCCTTTACACTTTTATAACTAGTTTTTTCAACATGTAATCTGGATTTATGTAGTTACATTAAATTTTAAGAGTTATATTAGGATAGTACATATAGTACCGTTAATCGTTTAATAATTAGTTTTCTTTATTTTATTTTTTAGTACCAAGAAAGAGACGAAACCTGTCAAAGCAGTAAAAAGGAAGGCGCCAACATCAAAAAAATCGGCTGCTACAAAGTCAACTGGGTGGCAGATTGACTCGGATAGTGAGGAAGAGGAGGTGGCTCGACGACGAGGCAGTCAGACCCAGCCCTTACAGTCGACTTTGTCGCGGCGTGTCGCCGACGGGCTCCTGCGTCGCACCGCCCAGAGAGACGGTGATGTTTACATCGAAATAAAGGTATACAACACCAAAGAGATATTGAAGGTGGAGCCCAAAGATCGCTGGGAACAGGCGGTAATCTCCTTGAAGTATCAAGCAGATTCCGATGCTCCAGAACTGATTCCACTTAAGGAGACGCTCAAGCTGTGCAAAAAAAAATTCACGGACGAGGGAAAATTTTTTAGCATTAAGAAAACTAATACTTAGTAAGTAATGGGATTATTTTTATTAACTTTTATATTTTATAATATTTTTTTTATTATGGCAATGATTATATTTTAAACATAACTTCAATGTTATAATAATTATAATTAATTTACTTAACGAATAAATGAAATAAATATATGAATAAATAACAAAAAAAAACTTACTATAAATTAGGCTCTATTCCTTTAAAATACTTAAATTATTATACATATTCAATCAGTCCATTCAATAATATATCATTGTTTTAAAAACTTTGGCCTCTTGGGATAATAGTTCGCTTTTATTATGGCAAACAAAACAGTGTATTGCACAGTTTGTGATTTATCCGTTAAAAGTAAAGCATTCTCGGCCCATTTGCGGAGTAATATGCATAAAAATAACAGTTCCATCGAAATAAGTGACGGAATTAAAAAAATAAGCAGTGCATTCCGAAGTCGGATTGCATCGTACAGGGTTCGACCGCCGTCGATGACGGCTGATAGCGGTGACGACACGAATGACGTCAGCGTGCGTCCGCCGGCTGAGTTCCTATCTCAGCTTCGCTCTCGCGTGCATAACTTGTTAGCTGCAAGGCAGGCAACCTATAGTTCTATTAAGGTTAATTTTGAATTTTTCGCCGAGTTTAAGTTACCGAAAACTAGCAGTAGTGAAATAAAATCATTTGCTTTTGGTCAAAATGTAGGTAGTATTGCATCATAATTATGATTTTAATGATCTGTTTACAAAAATTGTCAGCTCCATTGTAACAAGAATTGACGAATTTCAGGAAAGGGATAGCGGTTGGTCTTTTGTAAGAAATTTATACTTAGAGGTTAATATCAACAAGTATAATCCATTGAGAGCTGCCCGGTTCATTGATTTGCCGAGAAATTTAAAACTAAAGCATGCATGCATTAATATACAAAATAATGATGCCTTCTGCTTTTTATGGTGCATAGTAGCCGCATTGTTTCCAGCTAAGAACAATGTACATCGAACATCTTCGTATCCTCACTTTGAGAATATTCTGAACATTCAAAATATGACGTATCCAGTGGGATTTTCAGATATTAAGATTTTCGAGAAAAATAACCACCAAATCAGTGTTAATGTGTACGGTCTTGCAAACAAGTCTAACATTGTTGGGCCCCTCTATAAAACGCAGAGCAGAATGAAACATCACGTCAACTTATTACTATTAGAAAAAGGTGAATTTAAACATTATTGTTTGATAAAAAATTTGAGCAGATTACTTAGACCTCAGTTAACAAAACATCACGGAAAAATATACTTTTGTGACGATTTTATGATATTTTTCAATAGCGAACAAAACTTGAATAATCATATTTGTAGCGGTGTTCGGACAGTTTTGCCTGATCCAGGCACTTTTATTCAATTTAAACATTTCGAAAGAATGCAAGATATGCCATTTGTTATATATGCGGATTTCGAATCCTTATTGGTACCTCAATCAAGTAGTAATGGATTGGTCTCAAATAATACATTTGTTTTACAAAAACATTTACCCGCCGCATTTGCATACTACGTTGTTTGTTCGTATGATAGCTCTCAAAGTAAATACATCTCATATCGTGGTCAAGATTGCGTAGAAAAGTTTCTTGAATCTGAGCTTCTCTAATGGTACATTCCCAGACATATTAAAAAAGGCTGTTGTGATCCCGGTTTACAAGGGTGGCGATGTTGACTCCATGTCGAATTATAGGCCTATCTCATTACTGAGTACCATTAGTAAAATTGTTGAAAAAGCATTTAACATCAGACTTACGAACTTCCTAGAAAACAAAAATATTTTATCAAGTTCTCAATATGGCTTCCGATCGGGAAAAAGTACTGAGGATGCCGTCTGTAAGCTCTCGGAATCAGTCGCGAAATCTCTTGATGAAGGCCAAAGATGTGTAGCTATATTTTTGGACCTAAAAAAAGCTTTCGATACAGTTTCGATACCGTTACTCTTATCAAAGCTGGATAATTTGGGCATACGTGGACTACCCCTGGAATGGCTCCGAGATTATCTTACAGCTAGAATTCAAGTGGTGAGAGTGGAGGGTATTTGTAGTTCCAGTTCAATTATCACCTATGGAATACCACAGGGAAGCACCCTTGGACCTACGCTCTTCTTAGCCTACGTAAATGACTAATGCAATCTAAAAACTGACAATGGAAATATTCTTGCATTTGCAGATGACACTGCACTGATATTTAGAGGAGCAACATGGCCAGTGGTTCAAAAATTTGCAGAGAACGGTCTTAGAAGGGTGATAAAGTGGCTGGACGAAAACTTATTAACCATTAATATACCTAAAACAAAATATATTTGTTTTAGGATTTCAGCTGCTACAAATCCGCCAACCAACTTCTATATTAAGGCTCACTCCTCTATTTGTGACTCAGAAATTAATTGTGATTGTGCTCCCTTATTGCAAACAGACAATCATAAATACCTCGGAATAATAGTAGATAAGAACCTTAACTGGCGTCCACAAATTACAGCATTGAGCAAACGAATTCGGAAACTTCTACCCATTTTTAGGAATCTTCGGGAAACTGCGGATCCCAACCTTGTCAAAAATATCTATCTTGCTCTTTGCCAATCACTTCTGACGTACTGTGTCACCGCATGGGGTGGTGCCGCTCCCTGCCATCTCGTGGAGTTGGAACGAGCTCAACGAGCAGTTATTAAAGTTATGACACATAAGCCCAGAAAATATTCTACCCAAAAACCTTATGAGGAAACTCAGTTACTAACGGTTCGGCAATTGTATATATTTAACTCCGTACTCCGCCACCATAAAAACATAGACCTAATCCAGCTACCTCGAGGTAAAAGACGAGTTCGAACTCCAGTTCCTACTATCAACACAGTGTTCGGTAGACGTCAACTGTTTTACATGGGCCCTTACTTATATAGGCACTTTAATAACCTAAAACAAATTGTACAACTAAATAGGATAAGTCTGAAAAAAACAATCAAAGAGAGTTTAATGTCACTAAACTATACTCAAACGGAGAATATTTTAAAAATTCAATAATTCATATACCTTTAAACTCATGTCCTACTCATTTTGAAATATTATAAATTAGGTAATCACAGAATTAGGTTCACAGGCAAAAACACACACACACGCACAAGCACACAGTTCAAGAGCGCGCGCGCGCGCAAACACTCAAACACAAGCATACACGCATACTATAATACATAACCTTATATTTATAATCGTTAGTGTAATAACAATTGAGTTTTTTTTTTTGTTTTTTTTTCCCTTTACTTATTATTCTATTTTTTTATTTTATATATATACATATTTTTAATATTTACATTTAATACTTAGGCTGAGGATGGCTATAATGTATAAGTACAGAACTGCCATTATATGTATTTGGTATAAGTCAGCAGCTCATAACTTGTACCACACGTAAATAATTACAATGTAACGGGAACAGGTTGGTGGTACTCGTCACTTGTGCGTAGTGGCCATTGCCAAACATGTATAGGAATATTTTATACCTACCCTCAGTATTTCATTTGATAATTTATGTTTGTTGCGTACCACTATAATTGTTGTTTCCCTATTTGTTATATTAAGTTATTTGCTTGGCTTTAGATTTATTTATTTTTTTTATTTATTTAACATTTAATGTACACACAAAGACAGTTACAAAAGAAGACATTATATAACACAGAGAATTGTACAAAGGTACTGCTTATTTCTAAAAGAAATCTCTTCCAGCAGCCCCATATATGGGAGAGAGATTTTAATAGGTAGACGTGTGTACCCGTTTCATAAAATATTATAAAATACATACCTATTACAAAAATACATACCTATATGTAAATACACATAAATACATTATAAAGAAACAATATGACATCAAGAAACAAATACGATAATAAAATACATATCAACAATAGTAAAATAAATAATAAACATATTTAAGAAGAATTTAAAGAAAAATAATGCGCTCTTACTCGCGCCTTAAACTGCGATATTGTTTGAGATTCGCGAATCGGGGATGGTAATGAGTTCCACAGCCGAACTGCATGGACAGTGAAGGAGTAGGAATAGAAATCGGATTTGTGAGGTGGGATGTAAAGAAGTGTGCGAAGATGTGATCGACAGGGAACTTCGGGAGACCTGGAGAAAGAGAAACGCTCGCGAAGGTAGACAGGATAGGATGGATTGTAAAGGATATTGAAGAGGAGACAAAGGATACGAGTGTTCCTGCGATCCCTGATAGGAAGCCAGTTGAGTTTCTTCCGGAAATCAGAGACGTGATCAAATTTTTTGAGGCCGAATATAAATCTGATGCAGAGGTTTTGAAGACGCTCTAATTTGTTCAAGATTTCTTCAGTAGCATCAAGGTAACAGGCGTCGGCATAGTCGAAAATGGGTTGGATAAGGGATTGGGCAAGGTAAGTTTTAGTAGGTAAGGGTAAATAGGTTTGGAGACACTTTAGGGAATGAAAAGAAAAATGGACCTTTCTACTCACTTCGCTCACGTGCGACTTCCATGAGAGGTTTCTGTCAAGTATAACACCCAAATTCTTCACGGTGTCGCAATAAGGAATTGGGGCATTCTCAAAGATTATACGGGAAAGGGAAGAAAAATCGAGGGAATTCCTAATAATTCGACTACCAATAATAATGGCCTGAGACTTGCTGGGATTAATGAGCAAACCATGGCACCTAGCCCACACACCAATGCGCTGAAGGTCATTGTTCAACAAGGAAATGTTAAGGTTAGCGTCAGAAGCAGGAAAATGTCTGTAGAGCTGCAAATCGTCTGCGTAGAGATGGAAGTGTGAGGAAATTATACTAGCAATAGAATTAATGAAAACGGAAAAGAGAAGAGGAGAGAGAACGCCACCCTGAGGCACACCCGCAGAAAGTTCATACCAATCAGAAAATGAATCATCAAGGCGAACACACTGCGAGCGGCCTCGAATGTAGGAATCGAACCATGTTACAGCTTGAGGAGAAATATTTAAGGACTTGAGAATACTAGTTAAGACATCAAAATCAACGGAATCAAAAGCGTTACTAAAGTCGAGGAGAACTAAGGCTGTGACGAGTTTTCTCTCCATAGCCCAACGAATGTCATCCGTGATTTTTAGTAAAGCAGTAACTGTACTATGCCCTCGGCGAAAACCGGATTGGAACGGGTTAAGAAGATTACTTTGATATAGAAAAGAAGAAAGCTGCTTGTGGACAATGTGCTCGAGGACTTTCGAAAGGAAAGGGAGAATGGAAATGGGTCGATAGTGGTTCGGTAGGGTGGGATTAGATATTTTAGGTAAAGGGATAATGTGCGCACGCTTCCAAACTAATGGAAAGCAGTTAGAGGAGAGTGAGAAATTAAAGATGTGTGTTAAAAATGGAAGGATAAAAGGAATGATTAACTTAATCATTCCTTTTGGGGTGGAGGGTTGATAACTTGAGACACAGGAACCTTCCTAGTTCAGGTATCAACCCACCAAAACACTAAATTGTACCTAATTACCTACATCTTATGCATGTAGGGGGTGTGGTTGGTGGAATAGTGAAAACACCTTGATTAAATGAAATACGTTTATTTAACACCTTTACAACTTTTAACACCTTTCGCTCGTCTTCACCGTAAAAACCCACTTTTGACAACTGCCATAGATAGTAGACAAAACAGTGTTGTCCTATTAACAATTTTACTAAGTATAGACAATATGATACCTCTGTTTTTAATATACAATTTAAAAAAAAATATTTATCGGTAAAATTTACTACAGTTCGGCCATTCCTGCAAGTCAGGCTGACCCCAGACTGATTAAGTTTACACAAATTACCTATATGATTAAACAAATTTAACAACTTATTTTAGCTGACAACTCAAAATATTCAGTTTGAACTTCTAAACTTAGCACACTAATTATGAAAACAATTATCATGTAACATAACCTCTTAACTTGGTAACCTATAAGTACCTACCATCCTATCTTATACAAATCTAAATCATACTATGCACTAATCTACTCATTTGAAACAACATAACACTCTTCTTGAGAAACAATTAAGTAATATTAAAACATCAGCTTTTAACATTATTTAATTTTTCCTTTAAGACTACACACTCTATTTAACTTCATTTTATAAAACCTACTAATCTTTATTTTGAAATGTAAATCATTAACTTTTACTTAGACATTTAATCACAATATTTAATACCTGAACTCCTTTTTGTTATTTACGTATTTTCACAATATCTCTATTTATTTATTAATAATACTCTTATCATTTCAGATAGGTATTGCTTAAAATTAACATTGCTACTATTATTGTTTACTAACCATATTTTAACTTATTTTACTTAACTAAACAAATCAAATTTTACTAACACCTTATTTATTTTCTACTTTAATAAATCAAAACTTAACAAAACCTTTGTGTTTTATTTACTTACCCTATGCATACTTTATGAGTTTCATCAAATGCAAACAACTATGTACTCAGATAATTAAGTCACTACTACTATAGAAATCAACCACCAAAGCAAGCAAAAATTAAATGTTACACAGTGTGTCATTAAGTATGTTTTTGTGTTGTTGTTAATTAAAAGAAATGAAAAAGCTCTTTATTTAAACGGACTTTGCTAAGTACTTTTGAATACTTGTCAAATTAACTATTTGGGGACGAAAAAAATATTTTACTTAAATAATAATTATGCTGAGATGGAGAAGAAATGGCAGAAAAAAACTCCACAGCTTACAATTTCGCAATGAATTCAAATCATCATGTAAAGCAGCTAACTCACTTGGCGACAGTTTGGTGACGTCGCCAATTTGGAAGCGTAGACACAACCAACGGGTCATTTTGTAGAGACTGGATACCTGGCACCACAGATTTAAGAATACAAAGAGATAGGCAAAGCCAGCGTTTAACTTGTGACAAGTGTATGCCCACAGGGCATACATTTCTGCCACTTCGCCTTCCGATAAAGTCAAGTGAATACGTAACTCAGCGATTTGACCGATCTCCTTTGCGGCTGTGCTTAACTTTCATCGCTTCGCAGTCCTTATGACGCGCGCAATGAATAGTGTATATTACGGCATGCTCAACTAGAACCATGTTATGTAGTACGGCCGCTGATCCTCAGTGGTTTCCTTGTTTGCATTAAAGATACTAGCATTAAAAACATGCACCACCTTTTCATAAAATCTACTGCTGTGTTAGTATTAATAGGTCCTTCTGAACTACTGTTTACCTTTTGAACTTGATACCTATCCTCACCAATCTTCTTAATCACTTTATAAGGTCCAAAGAACTTTTGTTTTATTTTTAAATTATTACCAAACTGTGTCCTCTGTACTGCAACTAAATCTCCTGGCTTGTAACTGTATCCTTCTTTTCTATTTTTATTAAAACTCTTTCTATTCTCTTCCTGTAATTTAAAAATTTGTGCTTTCGCTTCTCTTCTTAAATTTTCTCTTCTTTCTAAAAATTCATTTCTGTTTTCTTCTTCTAATAACTCTAAAATATTTAAATCTTCTTTTAACTTTAAGTTTGTTCCTGTTAATAGTTGGAATGGTGATGTATTAATGGACCTCTGATAAGTACTATTTATAGCTCTTTGCAACTGACTAACATGCCTGTACCAGAGAGTTGGTTCTTCGATACACATTTTGGTTAATATTGAAATAATAATTCTGTTCATTCTCTCAGCCTGTCCATTACCACGGGGAACACTGGTGGTTATTTTCACATGCTCTATTTTCTCTTCTTCGCAATAATCCACAAACTCTTTCCCTGTAAAAGCTGTTCCTCTATCAGTGATGAAGCGACATGGATTGCCAAAATCTTTTTGATGTAATCTAAGTTTATCAACTGTTTCCTTTGAAGTTACTGACTTTGTGGGATAAATCCAAACAAATTTTGTGTAGGCATCTATTACTGTTAGAATATAATTATACATTTTCTTTGTTGATTCTAATGGTCCTAAATGATCACAATGGAGAGTGTGTAACGGTACATCTCCCTTCTCCATTGGGTTCAAAAGGCCTTCCTTTTTGCCAGACTTCCGGCTTCCTAATATACAAGGTATACAATTAGAAATAACTTTCTCTATTTTGCTGTCTAATCCTTTAATGAAATAATCTTTTTCTATTATATCTTTAATTTTCTTCTTTCCAAAATGTCCTATGCCATGTGTCTTCTTAATAATTTCAAAATCCATTAAATCGGGTACAACTAACTTCTTCTCTATTCCCTTATAAATTACTCCGTTTTCCAACATATAGTCTTCATACTGCTTGTCCTTGAGAACTTCCTTGATCACTTTCAATGTTTCATCGCCTGACTGAGCTTCACTGATTCGAGAATGTAATTCTGAGTGAATAACTCTTATATTTCTGCTTAGTGTATCAACATGTTGCATCCTATTACCACTTCTATGCATTATTGTATAATCAAAATCTTGTAATAACATTATCCATCTTGCAACTTTTGCAGGTACTTCTTTTTTTGTAAGGGTCTTTTGAAATGCTTCGCAATCTGTGATTATTTTAAATTTTATTCCGATTAGATATTTTCTGAATTTTTTAACCGCTTCGACTACTGCAAGTGCTTCTAACTCATAACTGCTACATTTTTGTTGGGCTTCATTAGTTTTACGACTCATATAATGGACTGGATGCATTTCCCCATCAACTGGATCTCTTTGCATTAATATTGCAGCATAGCCGTACTTTGATGCATCGGTATGTACTTCGGTTTCAAGGTTAATATCAAATATTTTTAATACAGGATAATTACACAATTTAGATTTTAATATTTCAAATGATTGTTTCTCCTCTTCTTCAAATTGAAATTGGTTGGTTTTTAATAACTCACTTAATGGTCTTGCAATCATCGCATAATCTTTAATAAATTTTCTGAAATATGAAGTTAATCCTATAAAACTATGTACTTCTTTTAAAGTCTTAGGTTCGGGGAATCTAAATACCGCTTGAATCTTGTCTGGAGACGGTGTGACTGTACCATTAGAGACTACATGTCCCAAATATTCAACAGAACGTTGTAACAATTGAGTCTTTTTCCAATTAATTTCCAAGCCATAATCCGAAGCCACCTTCAATACTTCTTTTAGCCGTTCTAACGCTTGAGTTTCATCTTGAGCAAGCAAAATCACATCATCGATGAAAATTAACACTACACCACGGTCAATTAAGTCTCTGAATATTATGTTGATGTACCGGGAAAAGTACTTAGGGCAAACGGAAAGACCAAAAGGTGCCCTCAAGAATTCTAACTGACCTTCCGGACTACTTGTAACGAATGCGGTATATTTTATTGAGTCTTCTTCAATAGGCAAATGAAAAAATGCATTTTTCAGGTCAAGCGTACTAAAAACTTTCACTTTACTTAGTTTGTCAATCTGGTCATCAATAACTGGAAGTGGATACTCATCTTTTACCATCTTTTGATTTATTTTTCTGTAATCTACACAAACTCTTGTGCCACCATCTTTATTACGCACCAATACCAACGGACTTGCATATTCTGAATAACTTGGACGAATAATACCCTTATCTAACCATTCTTGAACTTGCTGTTTCACTATCTCTTCTTCTTTTATAGCCAATCTCCGAGGACGCTGAGCTACTGGTATATCATCTTTTAAAATAATTTTCATCTTAATGGGAGCTTCTTTTATTTTCACTGGTTTGTAACTACTTATAATCTCTTTCAGCACTGTATTACTACTAAACATGTCACTGTCAACATAAGCAGGTAAGCAGTTCAGATAGGAACTATCATAAGAACACGGTCTTATAACAACAGAACCTTTATTGATCAAAATTGTAGTGCTAGCTAGAAAAGGTTGCCTTAGAATAATCTTATACGGAATCACACCCTGTGGCACAACATGAAAACATGTGCTATACAAATGGTTAGCAATTTCTAAAATAGCAGTAAACTTACCGATCGAATACACCTTATGGGAACCAAGCCCAATCAACGTCAGCTTCTCGTCATCACAACACACCGTATTTAACTTTCCGAATAAATCTAATGTAATTAGATTTATGTCACTGCCCGTATCAATTAAACTTAACACTGTAATATTGCCCATTTTCACACTTTTCACTGATCTATTTAGAGAACCGTCGCTATTTACACTAAAAACATTCTGACATTGACCGCCATGTTTGTTGTCATTCGAATTTGACAGCTGTGTCAGTGCACTCATTCATTCGTTCGCCATAGTGATAAGGATGTTCACGTTTGTCGTGAAGTTCGCCGCCATGCACGTTATCAGCGGTACTGCCAACCTGACGAGTGATATTCACTTCGCGCTCGCGCCATTCGCGTTGGCTAGGTTGGTACTTCACGTGATGAGTCGCCGCCGCTCTTGCCCTGCATTGCGATCCAATATGGCCGTATGCATTACATTTAAAACATTTAACCCCGTTA
The DNA here is from genome assembly GCA_955850985.1 of Elophila nymphaeata. Lineage (NCBI taxonomy): Eukaryota > Metazoa > Arthropoda > Insecta > Lepidoptera > Crambidae > Elophila > Elophila nymphaeata. The sequence continues at coordinate 13,551,370 of OY039071.1, read as the reverse complement.
GTGCACTGATTTGCAAAATGATCTTGGCTGCCACATTTAAAACAACGCTGCACCTTCACTATCTCACTGTTTCTTATTTGAATAGGCCTGCTGCTATGCTTATCCGAATGCGGCTGTGTAATGATGCGCTCACGCTTACTTTTGGTTTTCATTTGTTCGTAAATATGCAACTTCTCCTTTAGGACACTATACGAAGTTACGCCGTATAAAATTATTTTATTCGCTTCGTAGTCTGTAATACCGTCGATAATATATTGAATTGCCACGTAATCGGGAAACTTAGCCCGCTTTCCAAGCTCTTTCATGCACAACATGTATTGGTAGCAAGTCTCATCTTTGCGTTTTTTTCTCGCGCTCATTATTTCATGCATCTCCTTACTGTTTACTGCATCGGGAAACTCTTTCAACAGTGCAGTCTTTAAATCTTCGTAGCTTTTAAATGCTTTTTCAGATCTGAGCCATAATTCTGCCGTGCCGGTCAAAGACCGTCTTGCTATTATCAGCTTCTGCTGGGCCGTCCACCCAAATATTTCAGCATTATCTTCTATATCCTGCGCCCATTTGGTTGACGAATATGTCATATGCTCGCCATTAAATTTTATGATGGCGTCCGCCATGTTATAGTTAGTCTCCTTTCCTAAATCCTGCGTCATCGTGTCCTGTCACCATAGCCATGTTGATATTTTGTTATAATTTCGCACGATATTCCTCAACTATTCGTTTTCTCCTGTATATTTTCGCCTTATACAGCGTAGCCGCCACGTTACTTCGTGACACGCCGCGACTTCACTATTCCGACCGCACCCCAAAATAACTTTTGACTATCCCGGACGAGAATTTGTAGGGGGTGTGGTTGGTGGAATAGTGAAAACACCTTGATTAAATGAAATACGTTTATTTAACACCTTTACAACTTTTAACACCTTTCGCTCGTCTTCACCGTAAAAACCCACTTTTGACAACTGCCATAGATAGTAGACAAAACAGTGTTGTCCTATTAACAATTTTACTAAGTATAGACAATATGATACCTCTGTTTTTAATATACAATTTTAAAAAAATATTTATCGATAAAATTTACTACATGCATGTATATGTACTGATTGGTGAGAAATAAACTTTATTATTATTATTATTATTAATATCTTGGCGAAGATATATCTTATATACACAAGATTTTAAATCAACCGATTCCAATGACGTCACTATCATATGATGAGCAAAAGAGCTTTGATGATTCAAAATATTGTTTCCTTTGTGATCAGTTATTGTTCGACGATAAAGTTAGAGATCATTGTCATTTGACAGGAAAATATCGTGGTGCAGCACATTCTTATTGCAACTTACAATATTGTGTACCAAAATACATTCCAGTATTTTTTCATAATTTATCCGGGTATGATAGTCATTTATTTATTCGGCAGTTAGGAGCGAGCCCGGGTAATATTAAAGTTATAGCCAAAACTAAGGAAAACTACATATCTTTTACAAAGTTTTTTAGTGTAGGACGTGAGGATTACATGCCAGTTAGATTTGTAGATTAATTCAAATTTTTAGGCACTAGTTTAGAAAAGCTTGCAGGAAATTTAAATAAAAATGATTTTTTTCACTTACTTCACTTTTTCCCTAAGACGAACCATTTTGATTTACTAAGACGTAAAGGTGTGTATCCTTATGAGTATATGACAAATTGGAAATGCTTTGAAGAAAACAGGTTACCACCACGAAAATGTTTTTATAGTAGTTTAACTGATGAAATTGTTTCAGAGTCAGATTATTGTCACGCTCAATGTGTTTGGAAAACGTTCAATTTAAAAAATCTTGGCGAATATACTGACTTATATCTTAAAACCGATGTCATTTTACTTGCCGATGTTTTTGAAAACTTTCGTCGCACTTGTAAAATTAATTATAGATTGGATCCTGCATTTTACATGACGGCACCTGGCCTAAGTTTTGACGCAATGTTACTTAAAACTAAAGTAAAATTAGAACTCATTGAAAATCTAGAAATTTTACGTATGATTCAAAAAGGAATCCGTGGTGGTGTGTGTTTGTGCTCAACGAGATACGCTAAGGCGAATAACAAGTACATGTCGAATTATGATCCGTATATGCCTGATAATTATTTACTGTACATTGATTGTAATAACTTATATGGCTATGCCATGTGTTCTTATTTACCTTATTCAAATTTCGAACTCATTAGCCAAACGGAAATTAATAAACTTAATATTCTTCATATACCTAATGATTCAGAGTTTGGTTATATCTTAGAAGTAGATTTAGAGTACCCAGAACATTTACACGACTTCCACAATGACTTACCTTTTTGTCCCCAGAAATTTACACCACCCAATTCTAAAAACCCTAAATTGATTCCAAATTTGTACGACAAATTTTATTACGTAATTCACTACGTGCATTTAAAAACGTGCTTAAAACATGGTTTATTGTTGAAAAAAATTCATAGAGCAATTAAATTCAAGCAAAGTCCATTTCTTAAGCAATATATTGATTTGAATACGGATTTACGTCAAAAGGCTAAGTCAACATTTGAACAGGATTTTTTCAAATTATTAAATAACAGCATTTTTGGGAAAACTTTAGAGGATACTGAAAAAAGATTGAGCGTGCATTTAGTCAATCAGTGGAATGACACCAGAAATAAAACTAAAAAATGTTATACGGCTGAACAATTAATTTCAAGACCAAATTTTCATAGCTGTACGGTTTTCACGGAAAATTTCGTAGCTGTGCAAATGAAACCAGAGTCAGTTATTTTAGATAAACCTATTTACATAGGATTCACTGTTCTAGAAATATCTAAAAATCACATGTATGATTTTCACTATTCTATTACAAAACCATTTTATGGTTCCAATTTAAAACTTTGTTACACCGATACAGATAGTTTTTTGTACGCTATCGAGGCACCGGATATTTACGAAGACATAAGATCTAATTTTCTACAGTACTTTGACACAAGTAATTACACGGAAAATAATCAATACAATATAGTTCCGAGAAACAAAAAGGTCCCTGGGTTATTTAAAGATGAGATGGGAGGGCAACTTATCGTTGAATTTGTGGGCTTGAGGTCCAAGTTATATTGTGTAAAAACTCAAGACCAAGAGATAAAAAAAGCAAAGGGGGTTAAAAAATCTGTAGTTAAAAAAATCGATTTTAAAGATTATAATAAAGTGCTACTTCTGAATAAGTCACTTAGAAAGAAAAATGTTTTTTTCAAGTCTTTGAAACACGAGGTTTTTACGCAGGTGGCTCTATCATCAAATGATGATAAACGCATTGTACTTAAAGATAAAATATCTACTTTATCCTGGGGACATAAGTCAAGCTTTTTCTGAGTTTTTCTGTTTGGTTGGACTGGTTGAAAAAATAATATGAGTACATTTTAATGCTAGTTTATTAGTATTATTATTCTGTTATTTAAATACATTATATGTAGATATAATTATCAATATGTATGATTAGTTTCATAAATATAGTTTATTTTGTAATGTTTACATAGGTGGTGAATGGAAGTGTTTAGTAAATCAATGCCGAATTTTGTATTGCTGTATAGCCCAAAATGTATATTATGTATCCTTGTAATTATTAAATAAATAAATACAAATGTAGGTACTACTTAGTTATAACAAAAAACTTATTTTTATAATGTATATTTTAGTATTAAGATGTAAAAAATAGCTACTAAAAATAAATAATATGCATGTTAGTAATTGTTGTTTTATTCTAAATCTAATTACCTTTGACCTACATAATTCATAGCCACAAAACAAGTTCTAACTTGTCTGATTCTTTAAGCATCGTGCGTGGCACGTGTTTGCTGTTTTGTCAGCAATACGTTTACTCTTACACAAAAATTCACACCATAACATAATAAGGTAGCGACATCAGGAGCTGTGTCAGCTATAGGTCGATATACTCACACGATCACAAAGCAAAGGTATAAATATTCGTGTTAATTGCTAATTTAAATTTATTTTCATAAGAATATCAAAATGGTAAGTTCCTTTTTAAACATAAATTATATGTATTTACTAATTAAATATAGGATTTTGTTCGCTTTTACATATTATGACTCTTTACTTATTGCAGAATATGTCAGGGAACACCGAAAATCTCGTCGAAGACTTACGCTCACCATCTCCGGTCTTACAAGACGCGCAGGACCCGCTCGAAGGATGGACACAGATGTTCCCTACATGGGCTGTAGAACCACGACACGAAGAAACGCCATTAGAGCTCAAAATCCGAAAGGCCATAAATAACACGCAGAAGAGGAAACGCAAGAAAAAATCGTCCTTTCTCAAGCACCTACACAACACGCAGCAGTCTTTCGTGATAAAAAGTCCGCCGAAGAAAGGACGACGTCTCATAAAAATTGAGATAGTAGATCTCGAGCATGAAGCGCTAGGTGAACGTGACTCGTCAGAGGATTCCCTTCTGTCTGCACAATATGTGGTGTCGGAAGACATGGACCAGATTATGGACCAGGCAGAAAGTCTCATAAGCAATATATCAAAAAAAATATGTGGTTATAGCTATACTTTTTAAAGCTATGAATCATCTTATTTTTGTAAATCAAAGTTCTCTAGTAGGTTTTATAATTAATATTTCTTGTTGCTTATAAACCTATAGAGAGATACATTTAAAATTAATACCTACTTACATAATTATAATCTTTGCTATTATGTACAAATGTAAAAACGTTTTTTACTATATTAATTAAATAAGAATGTCTTCTTAATAATTAAACTTCAAAGAAATTAATTATGTCTTTTTATTTTCCTTTTATAGGTGTTCAGGTAGGTAAATGAAAAATAATTTTGTACACTTATTTATTTATTTATTGAAAAAATCATACATTGATATTTGATTCTCTAATAACCATTTTCTTATACAAATAACATTTTTCAAAGCACAATATTTTAAATGGTTAAAACAATTGTATGCCATCATATCTTTACAATAAAGTTTACTTAGAGTTTCTAGATTGGGTATACTTTTAACACTTATATCTAAAACATTTTCATGACCACATAATTCTCGCACCCATTTAACTTTTTCTCCTCCTTTCACTATTATTTTGCGTTCTCTGAGGTACGGTTTAATGAGTCTTTTAAATTCTCTGTAGTCGATATATCCCTCACTCCATCGGTATCCTCGGTTTCTTTCAATCCACCAAACATGTTTCCTCTCTTCGAGAGTTAGTGTAGAGAATGGATATGGAGGTTTAATTAAAAAGATTTGAGTGTGTTCCGATGTTCCTATAACTAATTGTTTTAGTATGAATTCATTTTTCTCATTTTTAAAACCTTGCACATCCACTATTATAGTATCTTTATTCATGATATTTTTTTAACGATGCTACTCAGAGGTTTATATTCAAATAAGCAGTCGTTCAGTATGAGGCAATATGCGGCGGTCTGATCAGGTATCTCTTGATCTGCTTCTATTTCAACACGAACGTCAATAGATCCCTTTAGCGTTTCGTGTTGGCGAGAACAGTCGATAACAAATAAAGGAGCGATTTCTTTGAATTCTTTCAAACTCAACAACGGCTCGGGTCTACGACCATGATAAGACTGCTGAAATCTTGCATACTGTTCGTATATTAATGAAAACTTGTTGGAAGCAAAATCAATATTCAGTCCTTCATAAGGATAATATGATGAATTTAAAAATACTCTTACATCACGAATGAAACAATGATCGAACTCTGCCATAGACTCTGTCGCATTATGTTTACGGTTAGTTTGTAGAGCAATTACTACAAATCGTGGTTTTTCAATCTGTGATGAAGTTTTAATAGACCAAGCGTGTTTACGTGTTTTTGGCAATAATGGATACTCATACAAATCCCAATTACGAAATGCTACTGTAATAGGACGATCTTTTTCTAAATGCTTTAATAAAATTATTCTTTCACGGTCTGATACTTTAATATGAGGAACTCGCCAGACAATTTTGCTTATTATTATATCCTCCACGACTTCATTGGTAGATAATTTCAAAGCATTGAGATTTGTGTTGCTCCTCAATAGTACTAACTCATGCTTACAGTTAATTATGATCTTTTCATAATCTTCTGCAAAACCTAATATTTTATTCAGAGGTATTGATGCAGAGAAAACTCCATTATTGACAGTGGTCGTACCTGAAGGTGACCAGCCCCAAACTTTTGCACACTTCGATTCATTTTCATTCAACGAAAGATAAGACTTTATAGTTGTAGAAATCCCTGCATTTTTCACCTTATCTATTTCTATACACCACTTAACTCATATCGAATATCTTGAAAAAGAAATAATGTTGGGTTATTAACAAAATGCACATTGGTTATTATTTCTTTTTGTTTCGTAGTATTGTCATATTTATACACATTGACTTTGCCCTCAATGTACAAACTGCTAAGTGCAGGCAACACGTACAAATCTTGTTGATTAATAGGTATTCGTATTTCATCGTTCTTGTTGAAACTTGTTACATATGGTTTATATGAATGATATTCGAAACTTTCGACGCTGTTATCGTACGACGCTGGTTGAGTAATATTTAAAATATTCATTTTAACAAGCCCAATAGTTTTAGAAACTCCCTATTACTTTTGGTAAGCTTCTTCTTTAAACCAAGTGGTGTTCTTTTCTGAGAGGACCTTTTAGAACTGACTTGAACAGCCGATGAAGATGGGGTTTTATTAAAATTTATCATTTTTTTTAAAGTGTAAATACAGCTGTACTTCTTCAGCACGTAAGTTAATCTGCTTATTTTCAGCGTCTAACAACCTTGTGTTAATTGAGTTGATTGAATTTTGATTGACTGGAAAATAAATTAGATTTTTGGGTATTTCGATGATCCTATAGCCTGGTGGTACGTTAGGCACAAATTCGTAAATAATATGACTCGCTTTTCCATTCACAAATGATCCACTGATTACATCACATTCGATGCGAACTACAGTTGTTGATAAAATGTTGACGGGGTACCGAGATTCCGTGCTTATATTAGCTTTTATTGTATCCATACCAAAACCCAAAATTTTACCAAGAGAATCATTTTTATCAAAGTAAACATTTTCAGAACAGTAAATACGTGTTTTTAATGTATTATTATTGCAAGTTAAGTTAAGCACAGCATTCTTGATGTTACTTTTCAAAAAATCACAAATATCTTGAAGTTCATAGGATCCTTCAGGTATTTCAATTATTTTGTCTTTGCCATAATAAAATTTATTATTCCTTTCATCTATGTTCGGGATTGAATTAAAAGTTGAAAAATATATGAGTCCACACTCATATTCTCCGCGTAGTTGCAAAGTTGGTGAGTAATTTGTTATTAAAGAGTCTCCTCTGCTAGTTATTGACACAGTGAAAGACATATTTGTACTGATAGTTTTTATTATTTCATTATCGTTTTAAATGTTTTATCCAATATTCTCTTAAAAATTTTAAACAAAGATGACCACAGTTTATAGTTCCAAATTTTTGATACTGTATATAATGGTAGTTTACAACCATGTACCTTAAATAATTTCTCAATTCTAATGGTGGCTTTAGATTGCCAAAACTATCAAAATATTCACAGTAATCATTATGCTTAACGTAGGCTACCCAATGGGTTCCAGGATTATCAGAACTATCTAAATTTAGTATAGCACACTCGATCTTTCTTGGTTTTGAAGGAAGTGCATCTCTCATGAAAACTCCTCGAAAGTGTGGAATGTCAGCAATATATCGATATTAGTGAGAGGTCGTTTGGGTAGCCGCTTCATTAGTTTTTTAAAGGATTGAGATATAAACCAGTACCCTTTTTATGAGGCTTGATATACAGTCCTTTTCCTAGAGCTACAGCTTCCATCATCTTGTTATGTCGTTCAGTTTCTTGCAAATTTTTCTGAGCAGTCTTGTAATCATTGACAGCCTTTGCTATACCAGCTGCACCTCCAGCAAGTGAACCTTGAGCTGATAATCCAGCAAAAATTGGAATAAGAGGTAATAAACCGCCACTTTTTGGAATCGGAATACACCGTGGCAGCCGTATTCCTTTTTTATTTGTAAACAATTTTTTTGCAGCTGCATGAGCGAATTTAATAGCGGTATGATTGTCTTTCGATTTCAGTTTTTTTTAGTTTTGATTGTATTTTTTTTACAACTGACATAAATGACCGAACTCCAGCACCAGCTTTAAGTTTTGCTTTCATTGCATTTTTTACAATCCATGAAGCTACTTTTTCTCGTTTTCCAGCATCCTTTGATTTTAATCTTTTCTTAGCCATATCCAAAAGTTGTAAGTCAGCTTTATGTCGAACACTCAAATCACTGTTATTATAAGCAAAGTCGTGATACATACAAGCTTCGTCTAATTTATTTATACCTCGATCACCTCTTAGAAGTCGTTTTTGAAGTTTTGTTCCGGGCCCACAAAACTGATAGCCGGGAATATGTAACTCAACCGGTAAGTTATTTATTAAGTTGTTAATAATACCACTTCCCCCTTTCATTGATATCTTTCAAGTGAGTAACATCGAATTACAGTGTCTCATTTATATTACAAAACTAGTTCATTTTTGTCTACCCAACTATTATCTTCATCGCGGAGACCTAACCATTTAACAAATAGTTTTCTACCTTTTCTTTTTAAAACTCTTTTGTTTGTGTTTATCTTCTAAATGGAAAGTAGGTGGATGCGTATTATTGACCTTAACTATAATAAATATCTCCGTAGACCAGTTGGGGGTGTAACCTTTGTAAAAATCTCCTTTATATTTGCTAATACGAACATGATCACCAAGTTGAAACTTAGGTTTTCGCACTATGTTTGGTTTTTGTGTTTTAATAATGTTAGACTTTACAACCATCTGGTTTTCTTTGTTAACTTCAACAGGTTTAAATTTTGTTACACGGTGGGTAGTATTATTATAGTTTTTTACAACCGAATTAAAATTTTGCCCCAACCATTGGTAATGACCGTGCAAGCTGAAAAGTTTGTAAAGGTTTTGTTTTAACGTTCGTATTACTCGTTCTACAATTGAAGCTTTTTTTGCAGAGTAGGTAGAATAATGATTTATGTTATATTTCACTAATAAATTATTTAAAGTATTATTATAAAACTCCTTGCCTAAATCAGTTTGTAAATGTTTAGGTTTTCGTGATGAAATGGTTAGTATATCCTGCAATGCATCTGCAACACATTGCTTCTGTTTTTATTTTAAAGGATTTACCCACACATATTTTGATAAAGTATCTATTACTATCAAAATGTATTTGAACCCTTTATTGAAATGCGAATATTTCTGAAAATCCATAAGATCGGCTTGCCATAAATCATCTATCCCTTTGATGATTGTACATCGACGCGGAAAATTTCTTCTCGCCGCTTTGTGAAGTTCATTGACGATGTCTTTTTTACTCATTTTTATTTTTTGGAATAATCAAATGATCTATCTCTGTTTTTGTGTAATATAAATTGCCTAAACGATTTAAAGTCACCTTTTCTAAGTTGTTTAGGTACTTTTTCACATCAAAAGATACTTTTTTATCTCGTCTCTTATTTCTTGAACTGTTTTATCTAAATAAGCTTTATTAACTGCTTCGTCGTCTTCTTCCGGAGCCGTTAATCCTTTCAATTTTGATGATTTCAAATCGAAGTGTCCTGTATCTGACTTCACTAATGTATCGCTGAAGTTGTCAATATATTCTGATAATCGTAGACGTTTATGAACATTATGACCAAACTTGTCAATGTTCATTGCTGCACTGATGAGCTATCCAAACTGAACCTTTTACCTGTCGAACTTTCTTTATATTTTACATTATTGATTATTCCTGCTTCCCAAAGTTCTTCCATAATTGCGATTATTTCATTGTCTAAGCCAGTGTTACCCGCATCTCGTGAAGCGAGTAATATTTTTAAACGTTCTACTAACTCATTCGGATCATCCCAATAAACCAAGTCCGTATTCTTTTTCACTGTTTTTAGAACGTTAATACCTTCTCCATTTGAAAGGCTTTCCACACTTGTTGTTGCATTTCTAGCAAACTTAAAAAGAGGTTTTATAACATTCATATACTTAAAACCTTTATTGCTGTTTATTGGTTTCGATGAATCATAATTGCGTCTGTGTGCGTTGGTTTCTAATAAAAGTAGTTTATAGTTATGTAAGTCTTTCTCTGTAGTAATTTTTAAATCTGGTCTCTTTTCAAACAAGAGCTCTTTCAATCCATCTGTTTTATTCATTGTGTACGTTCCTATTTTTAGGATTTTACCATCATCATAAACGCGGGTTTTACCAAGCATCAATTTCCCGGGTTCATTTCTAATTCCAAAAGGTATATTTCCCAATACATCCGATGATGCTGACCATGATAGCGTATGATCTTTAATGTTTGGTGATGACTGAAAAGACTTGAACGATCCCTCGCTGACATTGTGATCTTCAGAAGGTGATACTCTAAGTGTTATGTTTTTGTGTAATTCACTGTCAAATTCTTCTTCACTGTAGAGATCATTGAAATCTTCACTCGAAGAGGTCATGGTATCGCTATGATCTTTCTTAATTTTTTTCACACTAGACATAGACTGATTTTCATGCTCTTGATGCTTTTCTTTATTTTTATTAGCTATCAAGGTAAGAGGATCGACTATGGGCTTAAATATGGTTTCCAGGGCCATGTTATTAGATTTTCTTGCTTCCTTTATCATTTCAACTTTTTTTCTTACAGCTGCAGCAGATTTTACAATTTGTTGTTTCAGATTTTTCTCCATTTTAAATAAGGTACTGCTTGGTCCTGAATCACGTATGAGAGTAATTCGCTTACAGTGTAACAACCTCTTATGTACGTTAGTCAAGAATTATAAATGTATCAAATGTCAGCCTGTAGCATCCACTATTTTTTTCACAATCTTTATTTATCACAAGATAATTGTAAGGCTTGTTCCAAACAGCTGAGCACATTTCTCGAAATTGAGACCATGACATATCAGAACCAACATGTTCATCATATACATGTTTTAAATTGATGTCATCTTGTTTAAATAATATAATGAGATTTGTATTGTCCCTTACAAGCTGTTTGGGTATCTTCGTATAAGTTTGATTTATATAAAAACAATCAATATTCTTATGACGCCCCATAGCAAAATAATCCCTTATGTTATTTTGATTTTCACAAGCAACGTCATCGAAAATTATAACAGAATCTGGTAAAGCTTCGTGCGGACTCAATATTTCACTATTATGGCTGTATTTATTGTATGAAATTCCAGGCACCCTATCTAAAACTTTTTCTAGAAATAAGTATTTCGTCTGGTACAGGGATTTTGAATAAACGTAAAGGTTACGAAAATGTAGACCCTCTTTATGCAGTAATAAGCTTATCACCAAATTGGTCTTTCCACAATTCGATGGACCGCAAACGACACAGCGTATTGTATTTGGTAGTAATTTACCATGTCGATTTGATTCAGTCTGTAACGGAGAACAAAGGCACTCTAATTTTAAAGTTTGTTTTTGTTTCACAAACTTCATCATCAGTTGATAGCTGTACAAGACTATAGAGCTATGAGGTTTTCAATTGAATGCGTTAAAATCGTGATTTATAGATATTATACAGGTTGTAAGGGACCCGCTCTCTAAAACGAAAAATATAAAGTCTTCTACCTCAAAGTAAATTTATGGCATAAGCAGTTTTTTTTTAAATTGAATATTTAAAGAGTTGGTAATTTTACAACGCGCAATGTATTACGTACGTGCGGGCGGCCCGTAGCGGCCCGACGCAAACGGCGGCGGCGCCCCGGCGCGCGACGCGTATCTAAAACTGAACAGGTTCGAACGCCCGCAGACTAAGCCCGCAGATCATGAAAACCTCTTCACAAATCTTTAGTTTAACAGAGTTACAGTCATTTTTTATGTACGGACAACATTTAGTTTTCAACCTTAAACGTGTGCATGCAGGGGCATTGAACTCGTAAAGTAGGTAATGAAACTTCAGTAAAGTAACTAACAAAAGCCAACCACCAGGACAGATGTTACACTCGAAATCATCTTAGTAGTCCGGGTACCGTTTGATAATTTTAGTAGGTACTTAAGTATCATACAAATAATAAAAAAACACAAATAAATAATCAAAGCGACGAGTAACAACTTTTGTCTTATTAATTACCTACTTAGCAAATAAGCGAAAGCGCGCGTCATCAAATCAAGTTACCTCAGATTTTATTTGGTCTGAGGTAGTTACCTACCTACCTTTTCACTAACTTGAGAAGCACCATAACATGCTGAGTGAAAAAAATAGAAAACGAAAATGTTAAAAAATTCTAACATGATAAAAGCCCGAGACAGGACTCGAACCAGGGACCTTTCGCGATCCGGGCGAATGCACTCCTCTAAGCTACACAGGACTTGTAAGGTCACGAGTTACAACGAATTTATTGAAGACATTATTTTACACACTTACACACAATCAGTATACCGATTCGTTGGTGTCCCTTTTAATGCCTTGTAGTCTTAATTGATTTAATTTCTAGGCACGAGTAATAGTTTAGCTATCTACGTTTAAAAGTAAACAACAACAAATACCTAGATAGGTGTACGTGAACGGAGAAATAAGCCAGATTTCAGATCCAGATTCGATCCCACACTAATATTAGAAAAATAACGAAAATGACAAGGAAATAAATAAAACTAACAATTTGATAAAAACTACGTACCTACGTTAGGCATTTCGTCTAATGAGGTGCAATTAGCGCTCCCAGATTTGGATACCTACGCCGCGATATCCTTAATGCAAGGAAGCATTTCATCCAGCTTCTCTGAGGCACATCCACTTAATATTGCTTCGTATTCGCAAGCACTGTACGCCTAATTAGAGGCAGTTTAAAACACAACTCACACACACACACAAATGAACTAGGTAGGTAATAACATTTCGTTCGTAAATCACATGCGTTTACGTTCGAAGCTAACAGCGAACTGCGCGTGCGTCCTGCGCCGTGCACCGACTGGGCGGCATTTTCATTTGTCCTTTCGGCAAATACAAAGAAGCCGCTGTCTTTGTACTATCCGCCAAAGAATGCTGCCGCCGCGCCGCCGCGTATTGGTGGTGCCGCGCAGCATAACAGCTGATCGGCCAAAAGTGATAGAATTTCTCCAAAAAGTACCTATGACTTTAATCAGTATTAAGTTTATAATGATATTTTATGTGTGCAAGATGCATTGTACTAAAGGTTATTTTTGTAGCTACTTTTGTTTGTACAGCGGTTTAATTGTGTTGCATAAAGTTCTCGTCAATACGTGAGTTATGAAATTTAGTTTGTTGAGTTTGCGTGAGAGTCTCCTAGCGCGTGTTGACTGATGACGTAGATGCCTACATTATCTTGTTTACTAGGTAACATACCTAATAGCGGTATTTTAAAACTTCGTAATAATGATGTAGGTATCCCCTCAGTAGTCTGTGGAAGAGTGGATTATTATGATGATATTTAAGCACGTAGGCGACACTGTACCTACCTACCTACGTTATTTTTGGTCATAATTAAGTGGTTATCCAGGCGAAAAAAATGTCGCCATTACGTACCTAGGTACCTAATAAGAATGATTATTCTAACTCAGTACTAAAATGTTAATACTTAGCTACTTACCTTCTTTGATTACATGGGCTATTTTACATTAGAAGCCTACTTTAGTCTGTCATAAAATTTAAAAAACGGGATATCTGTTATGCTTGTGAATTATGATAGGTACCTATCTAGCAGGTGTGGTAAAACATACCTAGCTTCCCTATCGTCGGGGTGCGTCAGAAAAGTTTAGGTAGTAGATGGGATGGCGCGGCCGCCCGGCCGGCCGGTATCGCTCGCGTGCGCTGACCTTGGTCAACGTGCGCGGGTTCAATGGGTCAACAACGGTCAAGGGCAAGGCCACGCAGCGGCGCTAGACGTTTCGCTCGCCCGCCGCCCGGCCCGTAGACTGCGCGTGATATTTTTTAGTACATTGCTTTTATTGTAAAAAAAATGAATTTGCGTTTGTAAATTTTAAATTATTGTTTTATTTTGTTGTCCTGGCATGATAATACACAAAATAAGTGAAAAAAAAGTGTTAAAAATGTAATTTATTTTTGAGATTTTACCTATGACATCGTATTCAGTATCACTAGGACTACCTCCTGTTTTCGTTTTAGGGAGCGTTTCCCTTACACCCTGTATAAACAGACGATGTTATTTCACAAACGTTGTGAATCGTGCAGATCTAGTAAAAATACCTAAGTGATACGGCATGGAAAAATTATAAAACAGCACAACAATGATTCGATTTCTAAAACAGTTTACGAAAGTGATCGATCATTATCGTATTTTCATATTGATTATTGGGCATTCTGGAACAGTTTTACGACATTGATCGAACGGACGTGAGATCGATGGAGTGAAAAAACTGTTCCAGAATGCCCAATAATCACCTACTAACAGATATTACGAAAGGCTTTGATATGATGTATATTTTGAAAATAATGGTTGTCTGTAAAGTCTGTTTACGGACGATAATTTTACGTGTTAACGTAAATACCGATCGTGCTTCTCTATCGCCTATTCCGAACTCTCGATTGCATACTCTGCCCAGGCGGAACGTGACAAACAATCGTGTTTTTTTGTGCGTGCAGTCGGCTTTCGTCGATTTATAAGACGTTATCACGTCAAACTACTTCACAATACATCCACGTATATCCATGCAATCCTGTGATATTTTAGTGATTTTAAGAGTTAATTTTAATGACGAATTGTCATGGATTGTGGTATGATATATATTTTTGAGTTACGTTTGTTTATTAGTTTTAGTTCAAACATAATGGTCGCGCCAATACGTTATAGTGTTTAATAATTTTATTATTTTTGATGATTAAATGGACTGTATAAGGGATGGTAAATACGGCAAATTAGGGGGGGAAAAGGATAAACACGCACTGACCTTCTGGAGCGTAGAATATACTCCTCAAACTGAAGCGACGGCAAACAGCAGCGGGCCCGCTACTTCTCCAGTTCCAGATCTTCAATTGTGACGAGAACCTCTCAAATCCACCTATCTGTAGTACTCGCGGAAGGCACGACACATTCAACAATTATAAAGAACACAATGTTCGGGGTTTACAGCAAGTTTACAGCGGTTTTGCGAAAAGTATTTGAACCGGAGCTCAAGGTCACCGATCGCGGAGCGGCAATAAGAGACTTGTTATTATTATGTTGGCCGCACTGAAGCCTGCGCGGGAGCGCGCTCTTTATGTTGGTAGTGCGTGCATAAGGATGGCGGGAAGGTTGGATTTTGAATTATCTACGTTAGATTATTGGCGTAACCATTTCCACCCGCCCTTAAAGGGTCACCTTTAATAGACAACCATAAGGCAGACTCTAATGCAAGCGCTCAATGCGCGGATCAATACAATGATAGATAATTTAAATTATACATAAAAATACATTGACTAATTTTATAAGAATTAAACTATTAACTAATTATACAACTAGGTAAGCCCTAATTGCAAAGCGGGAATATGTAAATTTACCATTATTGCCTCGGAAGTGGACACAACCGGACGACAGGACGAAGATAAGTCCCTCTAGGCGTTCGTACAGTAACCACGCGCACTACACCGTCCTTTGAAGGGTGAAGTTTTTCGACAATGGCTAATGGCCATGCTAGCGGCGGTACGTTATCACTCATAATAACTACGACTGTGCCCGGATTAACGGGTTCAGATGGAGTATTCCATTTCTGTCGTACTTGAAGGCTGTGAAGATATTCCATCCTCCAACGGTTCCAAAAAGACTGAACCAATTTGTCCAAGAGAGAATATCTATTAAGCAAATTGACAGGATCAGAATTCACTTCAGGCGCGGGAAGAGAAAATAAAGGTGCAGTATGCAAAAAATGACTTGGAGTTAGAGCTGAAGGCTCTGCGGGATCCGAGCTTAATACTGTCAGCGGTCGCGAGTTAAGTAAACATTCAATTTGTGCAAGGACGGTATTAAGTTCTTCGTACGAAAGTAGTTGCTGTCCGATGACTCTAAACAGATGCGTCTTAACAACTTTGACCATACTTTCCCAAGCACCTCCAAAATGCGGTGAGTTGGGACAAATAAATTTCCACGTAATTCGACTCTCAGCGTACTCTTGTTCCAGCCGTCTACGGTACTCACCATTGAGAAATTTATAAAGATCACGAAGGTACGAATCAGCTCCTTTGAAGTTGGTCCCGTTGTCCGAATACATGAACTGAACGGGACCCCTTCTGGAAAGGAAGCGTTTGAGCGCAGCTAAGTATGGTTGGTATGGGTAGATGTTCACTTAACAGGTTCTCTAATGTTTCGCACACAATTCATTGGCAAATTACCATTTCGCAAGCAACATTTGTCAATGTTTCATTACGCAAACTAATGCTTTAACAATGACATCAAAACGCAAACATCCATATGATAAGCAGTCATTTCAAAAATCATTGTTAATTAAATTTTTAAAAGACATGCTGACATATCAACAAG
Organism: Elophila nymphaeata; assembly: GCA_955850985.1. Lineage (NCBI taxonomy): Eukaryota > Metazoa > Arthropoda > Insecta > Lepidoptera > Crambidae > Elophila > Elophila nymphaeata. Next base: position 13,534,822 of record OY039071.1, on the reverse strand, counting down.
TTACAAAAACCAAAAATTTTATTTTACAAATGATTTGTTTGACGAAATTTCAATTACAAACTTTTTGTTTACTAAAATTTCAATTTGCTAATTTTCAAATTAACAAGTTACAAAAACCAAAAATGTTATTTTACAAATAGTTTGTTTGACTAAATTTCAATTACAAACGTTTTGTTTACTAAAATAAAAAAAATATATTTATTTTAAAATAAAAAATCTTGTTGTTTACTAAAATTTCAATTTGCTATTTTTCAAATACAGTGAAATCGCCCTCAAATCGCTTCAGGCACTCGCCGGCCGCTGCCGCGGAACGCTCGCTTCGCTTGCTCGGCTTGTGCGCTGTTTTCATGTCAACCTAACCCAGAAAACGATATGCAAGCAATCACGCAGCATGCAAGCAAGCATGCAAGCAAGCATGCAGCATGCAAGCAAGCATACAGCAAGCAATACAATGCTCCGCTCGCTTCGCTCGCTCCGCTATGCGTGGTCACAAGTCTAACCTAACCTAACCTAGGTTTATTTTCGTACTTATGATTTTTCTTTATAGCGGGGGGCCTCAGGCCCCCCGACCCCCCCGAGCAGGGGGGCCAGCCCCCCTGCACCCCCCGGCAAGCATCTCGCAGGCAGGCATACAGCATGCAATCCAATTATTCATACAGCATGCAATGCAAGCATGCATGCACTATGCAATGCATGCAAGCATGCATACATCATGCAATGCAAGCATGCATACATCATGCAATGCAAGCATGCATACATCATGCAATGCAAGCATGCATACATCATGCAATGCAAGCATCCATGTAGCAAGCAAGAATACAAGAAGCAATCGCAAAATTTTTAGGCGAACCGAATGGCACCCATAAACTATTATTGAACAATTTCTTTGTGTTTTTATAATTCTTATGTTTTTAGTATGAAAAGTTCCTAAGTAAAAGAAATGATACGGTGCCATACCATAAATTGCCTAACGTCTTTAGACTAAGTTACCATTTTATTAAAGAAAAATTAGTCAATCGTTATGTTTTTAGTGTGAAAAGTTAAGAAATGATACGGTGCCATACTATAAATTGCCTAATGTCTTTAGACCAAGTAACCATATTATTAAAGAAAAATTGGTCAATAGATCTTTGTCATTTAACGTATTTGTGTTAGGAAAAATTGACTAAAGTTCTTTTGCAAAATGACAATATATGAAACAATTACTTGGTGAGATGTAAAGTTTGTGAAACATAAATAAATCGAACGTTGGTTTGCGAAATGATCACTTTGAATTTCGTTGCTTGTCATCTGTAAATTTGTTTAATAACTGTTGACCAACCGAAGGGGAACCCACTTAACAACCACTTAATATTGTTGATGTGAGAAATAATAAATTGTTCAACTTACAAATAATGGTATATTATCCAACACAAATTCTCACACATAAAACACAAAATACAGAAGGAGTACAGATTTCACACGCACAGGCACAAGCACAAGATTGTTCAGAAGCGGAAAGAAGAATACAGATAGATAACAATATAACAGTACAAAGCGTAAGGCAGTTAGCACGAATCAAAGTCAGCGCAAGGTCGAGAGCGGGAGCAAAGAGGCAAGCGCTTCGCGTCGTGATGGTGTCTCGACTGGCGACTCTGCGCGAGCGCCGACCGGGCGCGGCCGAGGCAACTAGATCATTAGCGCGGACAATAGAACAAGTTCTATGGTGCGCGTTTCCAAAGCACGGCACGCCCTGCGTCGCTTTATATTAAATATTATAATTATAATGTAAATAATAATGAAATACTAATATGTGTGTTTTTAGATGTGTTGTTGTTAAATGTAAATAGATATTAATTATATTATAATGAATAAATAGTAAAGTAATGTAAATATTCATATTGTATAAATAGATGTATATAAAAGATATTATTATGACTAAATAATATAAATTGTAGGAAAGGCGCCTACACCACCCCCCTCCAGAGACCGTCAAGGGCGATAAAAATCAGGAAATCTGACATGACGTCCACTTCTAGTTACTCGCTCCTTTGGTACGTCAGGTTCTGGGGTAGGGTCGTCACAACGGTCGGAAAGTATGTAGGCCGGTTTCAACCTATCTATAGTGACAGTGGCTTCTTTACCGTTGAGTAAAATTTTAAAAACATTTTCATCTCTAGTTAACACTTTGTGTGGACCAGAGTAAGCCGGAGTTAATGAACCACGTGATGCGTCATCACGAAGGAAGACGAAATCACAGGTACCGAGCTCCTTAAAAATAAATATTTTTGGGCTGCTGTGACGTGAGGCAGGTACGGGACGCAGATTTTTTGCAAAATCCCGTATCCGAGCAGAAAACTCCGACATATCGGTGGTACCGGGGACGGACGGCTCAAAAAATTCGCCAGGTAGTCTCAATGGCTCCCCGTACACCAGTTCAGCCGAAGAAGCTTGTAGATCTTCTTTAAAGGCTGTCCTGACACCTAACAAGACTAACGGTAGTGACTCGGTCCATCGGTCGTTAGCGTGGCAAACAATTGCCGCCTTCAATTGCCGATGAAAGCGCTCGACCATGCCGTTACATGCCGGGTGGTATGCCGTTGTGCGTTTGTGCTCGAATCCGGCTATTTGAGCTAGGCTTTTAAATAACGCCGACTCAAATTGACGACCTCTGTCAGTCGTTATGGTCGTAGGGCAGCCGAATCGAGCAATCCACGACATAAGTAATGCCTTAGCCACAGTTTCGGCGGTTATGTCCTCGATCGGTACTGCTTCTGGCCACCGTGTAAAACGGTCAATGGCAGTAAGACAGTACCGATAACCCTGCGACATTGGAAGCGGCCCAACGAGATCGATATGGACCTGCTTAAACCGCGCTCGTGGTAGGTGGTACGTACCGAGTGGTGCGGTGACGTGCCGGTTTACTTTGGCACGCTGGCATGCCATGCAAGCACGCGCCCAAGCCTTACAATCTTTCCTGACGCCCGGCCAGACGTACCGGTCCGCAACTAACTTAGCGGATGCATTGGCGCCAGGATGACTGAAGGAATGCACGATTGAAAGTCAGCGCAAGGTCGAGAGCGGGAGCAAAGAGGCAAGCGCTTCGCGTCGTGATGGTGTCTCGACTGGCGACTCTGCGCGAGCGCCGACCGGGCGCGGCCGAGGCAACTAGATCATTAGCGCGGACAATAGAACAAGTTCTATGGTGCGCGTTTCCAAAGCACGGCACGCCCTGCGTCGCTTTATATTAAATATTATAATTATAATGTAAATAATAATGAAATACTAATATGTGTGTTTTTAGATGTGTTGTTGTTAAATGTAAATAGATATTAATTATATTATAATGAATAAATAGTAAAGTAATGTAAATATTCATATTGTATAAATAGATGTATATAAAAGATATTATTATGACTAAATAATATAAATTGTAGGAAAGGCGCCTACATAAGAAACTGGCTGAGCTGAGATCTGTTGCTACCTCGATATGGACGGCCCGAGTAGTAAGGCATGTGAATATGCATAAATATGCCTTCTGGCTGCGTACACCACGACGCCGCACGGGAGTATATGAAATAGGACCGGCGTAATCACAGCCCGTGTGTGTAAAAGCCTTAACGACCTGGCATGTGCGAGATTCGGGTAAATCAGCCATAAGTGGGTGAATTGAACGTGGTTTAAGCCGAAAACAAACATTGCACATGTGGACTCTTTGTCTCACAATGCGACGTGCGGACAGAATCCAAAATTTTTGGCGAAGTAACGACAATAATAATTCTGGACCGGCAGGTAAATATTTAACATGATAATAATCAATGATCATGTTCACTACATGATCATTGCGCGGTAGTATAACTGGATGTTTATGTGCATAATGTAGCAAAGAGTTAGTAAGACGACCACCGACACGGATCAGACCGCTATCAATGAACGGCGTCAAATACCAGTAAAATAAAATGATAATATAAAATCACAGTGTCATATAGCTTCGCTTTTTCTTCGTTCAATATTTTTGGGGGTAGGAAGTAAATTTGACGACATCTATTTTTTTGTTTGCGATATTTAATATTTCAAATAAAATAGAAATAACACTCTTATTTAACATTTATGTACATGTTTGCTATGTATTGAATGTTATAAGTACCTGCAATTCAAGATTCCTGTCTCCTACAATTTTTTTAAAGTACACTTCACTTCAACTGTTCACGTCACTAAAGCTAAGCACTTTTCATCATGGAAGACATTAGAGGTGCACTGGACGAACTTTCACAATCATTCTTGGCGAGGATGACGGCTTTTGAGACTGAGCTGAAGAAGAACACCGCCCCTCAACAGTCGTCGCTTGCGTCACTTGCATCAGAGTTCGAGTGTTTCAGAGACTTCATTGTTGGGGTTGTGTACCGGCGTTTCCGCGGTAGTTTGCCTGTACACACTACCAGAACAGTGCAACATAAGTGAATGCATTTTATATATAAATAGTTGATATGTATGTTAGTCCGTAAGGTATTTATCTATGGGTCATTGTTACCTGATAATAAAGAATATTATTATTATTATTATTATATAGCAGTTATTATATCTCGGCTTTTTTGCCGGTAGTGATGTTATTTACGGGCGATTGCCAAGTGAATAACATTGTAGATAATCCCGGTCAGTGTCCTGGGTTATAGGATATTGTTGGGCATACATTATGAGTTGATATTTCATTTTCGTCTATTTGCATAAATTTCCTAACAGTTCTACATGTATTGAGTATTGCAGCTTTTTGCAACCTTGTGTATATATGGTCTTCAATGTTTAGTAATTTAAGGCTATGGTGAAGGTGCTTAGGAATGACGCCAGTTGTGGATAAAATTATTGTGACTATATAAACCTTCTCTTGTCTCCAGATTCTTGTGATTTCATCTTTTAAGTCTGCATATTTGTGTACTTTTTCTGTAATGGTTTTGGTCATATTGTGTGTGTTGGGAACTGCTATGTCTATTAGGTAGGTTAGTTTATTTATTTTATCTTGTAGTGTAATGTCTGGTCTGTTATAGTGAATGGTTCTATCAGTTAATATAGCACGGTCATAATACATTTTATGAGATGAGCTTTCTAGAACAGTACTGGGCTTATATTTATAGTAAGGTGTGTGTGATTCTTCAATAAGTTTATGTTTTAGTGCAAGGTTTTGATGGATGATATTAGCTATTTGGTTGTGTCTGTGTGTGTAGTCAGTGGTTGTTAGATGTGGACATGCTCCTGTTATGTGTTGAATGGTCTCTGAGTGAATGTGGCATTTTCAGCATTTGTCATTTGTAACTGTTGGGTCCTTAATAATAAATTTTCTGTAGTTTTTAGTGTTAATGACTTGGTCTTGGATTGCTATTATAAAACCTTCTGTTTCGGGAAATAATGAACCTGCTTTTAGCCATTTGTTAGAGGCATCTTTGTCTATTGAAATATGCTCTAAGTCGTGTGGGTGTCTTCCATGTGATGTTTTTCGTTTCCACTGGCTTTGTAAATTATGTTCGTATTCTGTATTGTTTAAGGCTGGTGTATCTGTTGCATGTTTTAAGTTTAAAGGTGTGTAATTAGTGTCGTTTTGTACTATTACTCTGTGTATATTACTCTTCTCAGCTTTTTTACGGAAAAAGTTTTGCTGATTGTATAATTGTTTTTTCCAAAGTAAATTTAGATTTATTAGCCCTCTACCACCATTTTGTCTTTTTATAGTAAGTCTTTCTATTGCTGATTTTGGATGGTGATGATTGTGTTTGGTTAAGATACTACGTGTGTTTCGGTCTTTTTGATTTATATCGGTTAAGCTCCATTTTATTATCCCGAATGAGTATGTAAGTACTGGGATTGCATAAGTGTTGATGGCTTTAATAAGATATTTTCCAATTAGTTTACTCTTGCAAATGTTAGTTAGTCTCTTTTTATATTCAGAAGTAAGGTTTTGTTTAATATTATTATGATTCAGTCCTTTAAGTTGGTTATATCCCAAATACTTATACACATCATTGGGTTCCATAGCGGTTATGCTTTCATATTGGTCCAGATTATAATCGCCAGGTCTTAACTTGCCTTTTATTATATGAAGCGTTTTACATTTTTCCAGCCCAAATTTCATATTGATATCCTTACAGAACATAGTTGCTGCTTTTATAAGTTTATCCATTTCTTTGTCGGTTTTTGCATATATTTTTATGTCATCCATGTAAATTAAATGAGATATAGTTGTCTCTATATTGTTATTATCTTTTAGACGATAACCTGCATGACAGTTATTGAGTAGGTGTGATAAAGGGTTTAAGGCTAGACAAAACCACAAGGGGCTTAATGAGTCTCCTTGGTATATTCCTTTTTTTATATATATATCACGTGTTACTATGGAATGAGGATAATTATTAAGGTGTAAGTTTGTTTTCCAGCGGGGCATTATAGTTCTTAAAAAGTTTATTATATTGCTATTTATTTTGTATATTTCCAGTACATTTATTAACCATGAATGCGGTATACTATCAAATGCTTTCTTATAATCTATGTATGTACAGTGTATATTTCTCTTTTTATTAGCTGCGTGTCTATGAATAGTAGAATCTATAATGAGTTGCTCTTTACACCCCATATGGCCTCGTCTACAACCCTTTTGTTCTTCTGATATTATGTTGTGTTGTTCTATGTGTGATCGGATTTTATGTTTGATGACTGATGTGAGAATTTTGTATATGGTTGGTAAGCATGTTATAGGTCTGTACTGAGACGGTTGTGATGTGTGTTGTCCTTTAGGTAGCATGTATGTTATTCCGTTTGTAATGAATTCCGGTACTGCTTGTTTCTGAGAGATAATTTCTGTTAAGTTTTTTGCTAATAAATCGTGTATGATATGTAACTTTTTATACCAGTAGTTATGAACTTTATCTACTCCAGGTGCTTTCCAATTATGTAATTTTGATGTTATGTTTTTAATGTCTTCTTCCGTAATGTCATGGAAAATCATTTCATCTATTGAATCCCACCTATACTTTTCATCGGCAATCCATTCTGCTTGTGTATTGTGTTTTACATCTTTTTCCCATATACCAGACCAAAATGATTCCAGTTCTTCTTTGGTAGGGACTTCTGTCTGAATATTAGTTGATTGTTCATTTATACCTTTACTTAAATTTCTGTAAAATATTTTTTCGTTCGTTATGAAAAGACTATTGTTTTGTTGTCGCTGTATTGTTTTTTTAAACCTTTTCAATCTATTAGATTTCAGAGCTAATTTTTGTTTCAGAGTATCTAGAAATTCTTCAGGTTTCCTATTATTATTTTCATGTCTTGTGTGTAAAGTTGTGTTTTTGAATATAGCTGTAACTCTGTGCACTACTTTTCTAGATCTATTGTTATTATTAATATATTGTGTAAGTTTTCCTATATCAGATCGTAATTTTTGAATATCTTTTTCTAGTCTTATTTGCCAGGCTGGTTTATCATCGTTTTTGATAGTTTTAATCTGTTTTGTAATATCTAAAATTTTGTACCCTAATTCAACAGAAATAACAAATGCCGTGCAATATACTAACGTGTGTAAATCTATTAATTTCGTATCATTGGTTAAGTATTTCTCTAATAAGTTATTGTTGAAAATTTGGGTCAATTTTATTAAGGTTTTACTATATTTTAGTTTGGGTAGTTTTGGTCTTATTTTTGGCTCTATCCCAGAGTATTTTAATAAAGTTGTTTGAAACTTATCACTTAACTGTTGGATATTCAATGAGATATGTGTTTCCGGTGTATAAAGTGATTCTATTTGATTTTCTACTAGTAGCGAGACTGTATCAGTTTGTGTAGCTATTTCTGTATTAGTTCTTACACCTATATTATGACTATTACATGAATGTGTGGAATATTGATAAGTAGGTTCTTGAGTAGCGATCGGGTGATGTGATTGGTTAGGTAAAATTTGTGATTCTTGTGTTAGAATATCACTGCTATTTTCTGTTTGTTCCAAACTTTCTTCTAGTTCTATTATGAGCCTTACTTCCTCCTTTAATTTGTTTATTACTTCTGTACTTAACAATTTATTCCTAATTATAACTCGTCTTTGATCTGATATTCTTTGCTCAGTTTCGTTAATACCTGGGAACTTTTCAGTGAATTTCTGGTGTAGTATTGTTCTGTATGTAGTTAGGTCTGTTTCTAACTTAGTTATGTAGTAATATGTACGCATGATAAATGTATTTACTTCAGGTGTCCATCTCATGCGTACTCTGGGTTTCCCTGCCTTCGTGGACGCGGGTAAAAAAGCCTCATTGACTTCCCGCGCAACAGCAATGGGGGGAGTTTCGGAATCTGTAGAATCTTCGTCAGCGTGTATTGGTGTTGGTGCATATGATACTGTACTAGGACTATATGGTTCAGTTCTTAAACTGGATGTTGAGGGAGATGTATTGTGTGAGTTTTGTTTGGCTGTAGTATTTTCGGGTGACCCAGTGGGGGCCCGCCTATTCAACTCCTCACCGCCGACGGTTCGTATACTGTGGCACTCAGCGTCAGCTCCAAGTGCGCCCCGGCGATCGCCCCCGGGAAGCGACTCTATACGTTTACGTTTAGATCGTGTCTCCATCATTAATGGGTTACCATTGCCCCGTTAGCCACGCCAGAAATTTCTCATCGTGTGTCCGCCCCCTACGTGATCAGGTGTTCGATCCGGACGTGTGGTTGGATTTCAGGGGGCTTATTATTATTATTATTGTGGCAGCTTTTAAAAACCTGGAAAGACAGGTCTCCCTGGTGCGAAGAGAGTGTGACAACATGGAAATGCAGAGCCGCAGAGGGATGTTGCTTATCCATGGTGTTCCTGAACTAAAGGATGAGGTCCCGGCGGAGGTTGTTTTGAGTATGGCTGGCAAGCACTTCACCAAGCAGCAGCTGTGTGGAGATGATTTAGGACGTACTATTCGATTGGGCAGACCAAGACAGGATAAGCCACGACCATTATTAGTTAAGTTCAACTCTGAGGATATCCGGGACAGTATCTCGTATAGCAAAACTTGCCTCAAGGGCTCTGGTATAACCATATCGGAGTTTCTAACAAAATCTCGGCACAACGTCTTCATGGCTGCACGTCAACGGCTGGGAGTCAACAATTGCTGGACTCAAGAAGGACGAATAATGGCAGTTGATCCGGAAGGTAAGCGGCACCGCATATTTTGCTTAGAGGATATCAACAAGATGAGTCCTGATGTCCCCCCGGGTTCTTCTGACCACTCAAAAGGACCAGCACAATCATCATCAGTTTCTAGGGAAAGTCGGGCTATTCCGTCTTCTTCCATCTCTGTCGCTAAAGGGAAGCGAACTGCATCTGTAAGGCGAAAATAATGATAAATAATCTATTTATTGGCTGAAATTGTACTATGGTAAATTATGTAGCACTTCTTGTTATTATTTCTATGTCCTTTGTATGCAAATGAATTCTTTTTTGACTATCTTATTGTATTTTAAAGTTGATTATGTTACTACTTAAGAGCGTTTACGCCGTACGGCAGACTCCAAGTTTAGGTATTTACACGCTGTGCGGTCATTCCCTCTCGCATTACTCGCGCTGCCGTCCAGGTACAGAGCACAAAAACTAAATTGATACTTTTTCACAAAATGAAATTAAATATACAATACAAGTTATTTAAATTGAATACTATGGAAAATTAACGGTTACACATTTACCATGAATTAAATTTTGAATATATATGTAAGTAATAATAACATCTGGTGGCCACCGGCCTATCAAATTGTTACACCATAGTACATGGGTATAGTAGTTTATGTTACTGTCACGTAATAGGGTTTATTAAATAATATCTCGCAAGTGTTTTAATACCTAATTATGTGCAGTACATAAACTACTTTATCTACACTCATCCACAAATATAAATAAAACAAAAATATCGTGAATTTTAAGTTTTCAAAAACAAGTGCTTCTTTGGCGTCCCTTTGGCTCCCTTTGCCGTCCCGTTTTCCTCTAAGTTTTTGATTTTTGAGAAAAATAACTGAAACGTATTGAGCCGAACATGTTCCATAATGGTCATTAATTATGCAACAGGTAAATGACCTTTATTTTCATTTTGATTATCTTTGTTAAAAATAATGTCATTTGAGGTACATCATTGAGATAATAGTTTTAATATTATGTCATGAGTGTAGATATTTTTTTGTGTTGGATATTCCATTTATCGAGGAAGGCTCTAGGCTATTTCATAACCGACATTAACGCGAGCAAAGCCGCTGGGGGCCACTAGTATGATATAAATACTTGTCGCGAGATTTACTTGTGTATATCAGCGATTGCATAAATAAAGAGATATAAATAATAGAAGCAAATCTTGCCACAAGCATATATAACATATAACTAGCGCTCAGCCCGTGGCTTCTTTCGCGTATTGTTGGTTATTATATAGTTAGCCTTTCTAGATGCATGGTCTACCTCATACAAAAACAATTTTCAAAATTGTTTCAGTAGATCCAGCAATGACCTCCTACAACGTCACAAAAAAACAATTCACAAACTTTTATCATCACAGCCTTTATAATTTATTCCACTACTGGAAGACAAGACCTCTCCTTTTCAATGAAGGAGGTATAGGCAGTAGTCCACCACGCTTGCATAATGTGGATTGGTAGTCAATACCCCTTTGCTGGCCTATTAGTCGCCGTCTACGACACCCATTGGAGCATATGGGGTGATGCTATTCTACTTTGCCGGAATCACGTCTGGCTATCCACAAACTTACATAAACTATTTACAAACTTTAACTCTTTATCATATTAGCACATACTTACCTATAGATTTTTTTAAAATGCAATTTAAGTTTACTTTCTTGTTTTTAGAGCAATTAAGTAAAATCTTTGTTTTTAAAGTTTTTTATCAGTAATTTATTGTATAGTTATTTTGACACGGTTCATTCGCATTTTCTCTACAGAGCCTTGCATTTGATACCCATATTATGGTAGTGCTAAAAGTAACAAATCTTGGGTAGTCGACAATTCTGCATTTAAAGTAATTTTATTTATTATAAAAGTATTTAGCAATAACCATTGACTTTGCTAAGTAAAAAATACATAGATTGGAACATAGAACCTTTTGAAGTCCGTTTATAACCTGAAAGAATACATAAGGACAAACAAACATAGGGACAAGAACGAACAGTACAACAAAATTGTACAGAATCAAGGTGTGGAGGGGAAGCCAAAGCAAGGACCACGGGTTAATCGTTCTGTGCATACCTATGATATTTTAAAGAATTATTCTCCATCTCTTAACCGTTACCGAATATTACTATGTGGACCATAATATTAAAAGAATAATCCTCAAACTCCTAACTTTTGCAGTTTTACCCTCCATCATCAGCTCACCTGAAAAACCTGCCCGCCTAGCATGACCACCGAAACACGATATGATAAGATATGATATAGCCATTTATCGCGTTGAACTGCCAAAAATTATTGGATATAATTGTCAACATGAAATTATATCGAAACTGCGAACATGTATAAGGCTTATACATGTACGCAGTTTCGATAAATTTTCAAGATTGCGGTTGTATCCAATAATTTTTGACAGTTTAACGCGATAAATGACTATAACATATCGTGTTTCGGTGGTCATGCTAGGCGGGCTGATAGAGTAGAAATAGAAAGAAAAAAACTTAATTCAACTGTCGATCTATACGTAGGTACACATAATATTTAAGGAATTATCATCCAACTCCTAACTATTAAGAGTTTTTTTTTTCATCGTCAGCTCACCTGAATAACATAAAATGATACAACTATCGGTTTATAAATACATATATTAATTCAAGAATTATCATTCAACTCCTAATCATGGAGGAATTTTACCTGCCATCACCAGCTCATTAACATGATATGATGACTACCAGACGCAAATACTTCAATAGCTTCAGGAAATAAAATATGAAGCATATAATACCTGCATATAAAATTTGAGAGTTGCTCTCGATTTCCTCAGAATCTCATCATCAGGTCCTGACTTGGTGACAATAGCACCATATCAGAAGTATTTAGAAAACAGGTCAACAATTAACAGAGATATCCGTGAACATTCATAAAATAATACATAGAGTGCAACATAGAACTTTATATGAAGTCGGTTATCAATACTAAAAGTATCAACACCATCGTTCGTTCTGTAGTAGCATTACGAATATTTACGCGTGATCACGGAGCTAGCACCGAGCGACGTGACCTCTCTCCGACAAGCCTCATGGGCGACTGATTTGAAAGCGATTGCGCGGACTGTTTTATACTGATTTTTTAAAAAATTGCTGTAAATATATTATAGTTTATTCAGATATCATTTTTATACCAAAATTTAGAGTATATATTCTTCTTTTAAACTACATCATTCGTTTCTTCAAATAAGGGATATTAATTGTTAGAAATAGCAATTTTCCAAATCGTATTTTCGTAATACTTGCAGTGTGATTTAATTTTTTTTTAATTAGTAATTCTATGAAATTTAATTTTTTTCCTTTACAACTATTTTGTTCGGGATATTGTCAGTTATACAGTATTTTTTATTTCATTGTAATATTAGCCTTTTCGGATATTAAGGGCTTCGAAATTGCATCTAAACGTAAAATTTTAAAAATGCTGTGATGATATTTTGTTATAATTTACGAATAAAGAATTAAATGAAATATTTTCCTTTACAACTTTTTGCGCAAGAATATTATCAAGTAGTTTTTATAACATTTATATTGGTAGAATAAGAATTCATGGAAATTAAGAAGCTCAAAAAGTGCCGATTTTCGCAAAATACGCGTAAACGCTCTTAATGATTATACTCACGAAGCGCAACTGTATTTTGTGTTATGTGGCTGATGTCACTATATAGCTGCATTAGCCTTTTACATGTCTTACTTTGTGTTTGGGTTATTTTGTGCAACAATTTCTTTTCATAGTACAACCAAGTTCTGTCCAGTTTGAAGTATTCTTCTTTTGATTTTCATAAATATTTTGGAAGGACTGAGTATCAATGTTTTAACTTAACTACTTTTTAACTACTTGTTTCTCAAAGCACAAACTATATGTTTATAGTCTATTGAGTAATTACCAATTAATTATGTCCACAGATTAGAAAGAATTTGTCTAGGGTGCGTTCCAAAACGATCTCAATTTACTCGGGGTAGAGTAAATCGATACCTCCCGCGTATATTGTTGTAAGCAACAAAATAGCATTTTCTGTTTTTTAACATAAAGAGGTACAACTATATGTATTTTATTGATTACTTGTAACAGATTTTAAAAAATGTCAATTTTACCAGGAGTTATGAGAAGTAAATTGTTATATGTTTCAAATGTGCACCACGTAGCGTGTTGCAAAATGCAATATAACAAAGTACGTGGTGCGGGAAGCGGCGCGCGCGGCGCAGAGAGCCATTGCATGTAATACATGCAACAGTTCACGCCGGGCGCTTCAACCGCACGCACGAAAAACTGATACAGTAGGTTATTATTGCAGAAAATACTAAAACGTGTTTTTATCACATTCTTTTACAATGAGTCGTTAGAAAATTCAAACAAGAGCTCAAAAACTATATGATTTGGCCAATACTAGTGCCGTAAGAAGTGATGAATCAATTGAAATATATCACAACCAGCAAGTTCTCGCAAAGGAACAAGCCAGTTTCGATAACATTAGTGATATTAATAATAGAAGTACGCAAGGTAAGTAGTATTGAAATCAGAAGTGTATTGTATAAGATTTTTTATATCCACGTCGACCAAGAATGTTGTATGTGATACATGCAACATTTTACATGGGAAAATCTAGTATTGATTGGTAATGTAAGTTGACATACAACAAGATACGTCGGAAGACTAATCATATAATAATGTTAAGTAGTACATGTAGTATTTTACATCGGAATTGAAAAAAACAAAGTTTGTCTTAAAAATACATACAACATTTTACGTCACGAATACTTAAAACATACAATATTTTACGTTGAAATTGCTCACAAAGTTCAAAGTTTTAGATACTTATTCTGTTATAAAATTACGTATTCACATTTTTTACGACTACGTCATAATATTCTTGGAGCAAAACATAATTGGGTATTGGCTAATCTTACTTAATCTACGTTCTTTTATGGAGCACTGACCATTGATTGGCTCTTATCTTAACTGGCGATAGTTGATGATGAGGGTGAAGATGTTGCTCGTTCCAAATGATGCATAATTAAACTAGCATTAAGGGGATTTTAAAAATAAGGTATAATTTGTATTCTCAAAGTAGTTTCTATAATATCAATTTAATTGAGTATTTTATTGTTGTTACAGAATCTCCACTCCAATCGATTTTAAATAATCCGAGATTAACGAACTTGCAAAATTAAATGAAGATGACGTTTTTGAGAGTTCTGAAGCTTTCTGTACCCACGAAATAAGCAAGAATAATCCCACTCCTAGTATTCCGAGTACATTTCATCCTTCCTCATATTGCAGTATAAACCATTTAGATTATGATTGCAATAATTACTTGCACCCGTATTATATCGGAAAAGAAAATGAGTTGCCTTTTGAAGCTGCAACTTGTATCAATACTCCTGCATTTCAATCGGAGTGTTCAACTCCTCAAACATTCACTCCACTACCTTGATTTTCAAATGATAGCCCTCAGCCTTAATCTATAATACGTTCCAGAAAAGACAAGGGTAACGTTAGAAAGTGGCATGTAAAAGACTGGCTAGATGTCAAAAGGAAAACTCTCAGAAATTTGGGTAAGGAATATGTAACCAGAAAAGAGATTGTCAAAGCAAAAAGAGAAATGGGCCCGCCGTGTTCTTGCCGCATGAAGTGTTTCGATAAACTCAGTCAAGAATAAAGAAAGAATTTTTTTGACAAGTTTTGGAGTTTAGGCAACCTACACAAACTATGACTAGTCTCGACATAATATTTGACTAATCTAGCCACGAGAAAAATAAAGCGAAGAACGTTTACACATTTTATATCAAGGCGAAAATTTACACTCAAATACAGATTGCCAACTTCTTCTGATGATAAAATAATTAATTGTTTTAATATGTGTAAGAGGATTTTTATAAATGACGCATAGTGATTTTTTCGAGTTTCGCTCATTTTTAGCTGACCAGAATAGGACGAAAAATATAAAGGTGGAAAATATTCACTGGAAAAAAATAAAAGAAGTACGAGTTTGCGTTGGCGATCCAACACTGAAACTGCTAAAACAGCTAAAAGTGAGCGAAACTCAAAAAAATCACTATGCGTCATGGTATTTTAAAAAATCTTTTTACACACATTAACGCAATTAATGATTTTATTCCCAGAAGAAGTTGACAATCTGTATTTAAGTGTAAATTTGCGCCTTGATATAAAATGTGTAAACGTTCTTCGCTTTATTTTTCTCGTGACTAGATTAGTCAAATATGTTGAGATAAGTCATAGTTTGTGTCGGTTGCCAAAACTCTAAAACTTGTCGAAAATTTTCTGTTTTTGTTCTTGACCAAGTTTATCGAAACACTACATGCGGCAAGAACACGGCGGGTCCATTTCTCTGTTTGCTTAAATAAAGCTTCTTGGCTTTGACGATCTCTTTTTTGGTTACATATTCCTTACCCAAATTTCACGGAGTTTTCCTTTTGACATCTAGCCAGTCTTTTACATGCCACTTTCTAACGTTCCCTTGTCTTTTCTGGAACGTATTATAGATTAAGGCTGAGGGCTGTCATTTGAAAAACAAGGCAGTGGAGTGTTTGATTGAGGAGTTGAACACTCTGATTGAAATGCAGAAGTATTGGTTGAAGTTGCAGCTTCGAAAGGCAACTCATTTTCTTTTCCGATATAATACGGGCGCAAGTAATTATTTCAATTATAATCTAAATGGTTTATACTGCCGTATGTACTCGGAATACTAGGAGTTGGATTATTCTTGCTTATTTCGTGGTTACAGAAAGCTTCAGAACTCGTTAATGTGTCAAATAATATTTTATAAAATACCTACGCTGCTGATTTATAGTGACTGTTAATTATATGAAAAAAAAAAGATTTTATTTTGTTAATTTTAAGGAGAATCTCTATTTATTGTAATCTATCATTAAAGTTTTTAATACTAAAGTTACCTCCAAAAATGTGACTAGTATTCATATTTTATTTAACTTGCTACACATTAAGTATTAAAATAAATTTTATTTTTAAAGTAAAACAGCTATTTCATTTATTTTTGTTCTGATATCGTAGACATACAATAATTTTTGTCCATTTACAACCACGTAAATTATAGTATGTAGTAGATACAATAGAATCTTCCTTTGTCAGTCCAACCTAAAATGTTGTAAAGTACACATAACATAGTAGGCGTTCATATTATTCCTTGATAAAGTGTTGTATGTGCAATATCTCAAAAACTAGCTATAATTTAATAAAATCTTTAATATAGAATTAATACTAAAATAATTGTAAGCCTTCAAACGAAATTTCATTTAAATACAATTATAGTTGTAGACTTTATTCATAACTACAACTTTAAATCTCTCTCCTGTAAAGTCCTAGTTTTGAACATACAATAGTTTACTTCGGAGGTATCGAAATGGTAGCTCACTATTGGTCGTTATTAAAAAGCGCTTTCACCATTGGTTAGTATTGTTAAACTATAGTTAATTTACACCAATTAGAAAGCTTTCTTACGCTGTCTACTTGGCTTCACCTGGTTTTGGAACGCACTCCTAATTATGTCATCGTATTCGTAATATTTTTCTTTTTATTTTTTTTTAATGTTGTTTTTAAATTCCCTAATAGCGGGTGTCGGAATTTAAACGAACAAAATTATGACACTTTCTATTACAATACTTGTAACTACATCAACAATACACCTCTTTACACTTATTTTCGACCCGGCGACCTCAAACAGACTAACCACCTTTCGCTTATACGAACGTTTTAAATGTCCTCACTCCCTACTACTACCGCTGGATTGGCGCCATATTGTCTTAACATTTGGCGCGAATTCAAGAAGATACTTAAAATAACATTTCTTTTTACTTTAAACATAACCAAGGACTAGTAAAATGTGTATTAATAAACATTTTAGTAATATTAATCTATATATACTAATAATAAAGCTGAAGAGTTTGTTTGTTTGTTTGTTTGGTTGAACCCTAAGATCTCAGCAACTACTGACTCAAATTGAAAAATTCTTTTTCCGTTGGATAGTCCATTTATTTAGGAAGGCTATAGGCTATATAACATCACGGTATGTTCAATGGGAGCCGAGCATCAATGAAAAATGTTGCAAAAACGGGAGAGAAATATTTCTTTTCAAAGCTTTCACTGCGTGCGCTGCGTAAACGGTTAAAGTTACGTAAAAATCAAGTATGACGGAATTGTTCTCCATTAAAATTTCTAAAGAAAAGTCCGCGACAGCATATGGCTATCTTTTATGGTTGGCTCACTATAACCTTTCTTTTTGGTAATCAAATTTGTTTTATAATAATGCATTATCTGCGATGGTTTTTTTGTATGCATGATATAATTCCTTATCAAAATAAATACATTATTAATCACAAGCATTTAATTTTGAACAAAAATGGTTCATCACTTCATTTGATTTCAATGAATATTTTAAGAGATATCATTGTTTGAAATAAACGGAAAATAATATTTTTTGATTTTTAGAGCTTTTGTTGCGTGCGCTGCGTAAACGGTTAAAGTTACGTAAAAATCATGTAGCGCGGAATTATTCTCCTTTAAAAGTTCTAAAAACAAGTTACAGACAGCATTTATCTATCTCTTAAGGTTGACTCGCTATAACCTATTTTTGTTAATAAATTTTGTTGTAAAATAATGCTTTAGATGCGAAGGTTTTTTTGTAAAAATAATATTATTCCTTATCAAAATTTATACGTTATTCATCACAAGTATTTAATTTTGTACAAAATTGTTCTTTACATCATTAGATTTCAATGAATATCTTCAGAGATATCATAGTTTTTACATAACTCCGCAGCTAAGTAATGATCAAGTACTACGCACGCATCTATACTGAGTTGTTTTTTTGTTGGTTGAACGCGCTTATCTTAGGAACTACTGATCCCGTCAGATTCGGACGCACTAATAGGTTCAGAGAGACTAATAGGTTCAGAGACTCCTCCGAGGGAGATGCTCACCGGTCAGGAATCCTCTCTAGAGTGATTCGACCTTAAAGCTTGAGGACCCATGGAGGTCCTCTCCTTTACTAAAAGCCCTGGTGACTCCAAGAAGATCATCAGAGATATTCTGCAAAATAGTATAAAAACCACCTTGAAGGAGTCAGACGCGCGAACGAAGGGTTCCGTTCCACAGATTTTATCAAAACTGACCAAAAATTATTTGAATTTTAAATTAATTTTTTTTTCAACTTTCTACCTGTTATCGTTATGAAGACCGAGAAATAAATCACGTTTGTCGTTGAGCCTTGAGTATTAATTTTATTTTAATTTAATTATTTATTTTAAAAGTGAATAATATAACTAAATATTCTGTAAATATTTTAAGCGTTTATGCCGTTATCAAAATCGACCAAAAAAAGTCACGCTTATTCTGTGGGAGCCCCTTCAATATTTATTTTATTCTATTTATTAGTATTTGTTGTTACAGCGGCACTAGAACTACGTCATCTAAGAAATTTTCAACTTCTAACTATGGTTCATGATATACCTGGTGACAGATGGACAGACGGACGCACGGACGGACTGCGGAGTCTTAGTAATAGGATCCCGTTTTACCCTTTGGGTACAGAACCCTAAAAAGAAGAACTACTGATTCAAATTGAAAAATTCGTTGATTGTCTATTTATCGAGGAACACGAGGTTTAGGCCAGAGCTTCCCAAACTTATTTTCATAGTGACGCCCTTAGGAATTTTCCTATTTTTACGAGCCTTCCCCCCGTTATAGTAACAGCCAAGTTAAGTACATACCTACAAAAACAAAAACATAGCTTTTTTGAAATTATTTAGGCGTTAACGAGTGCGTATATATTTTAAAATTAGAAAGTAGACTGAAAAATAATTACCAATAAAATGTAGCACCGACAAATTTTGACGGCGAAAGCAATGTCCCAGTAGCGTAGTGGTTGACGCAGCCGCCCGGATTGCGGAAGATGCTGTGTTCGATTTTTTCGCCCGCGCTGGACAGTCGATATTTTCAGTGCATTTTAAAGACAAAGCTTCTCAAAACCGGGCCCAAGTTTTGAAATCGCGACTTTCATTTCTTGGTCTACATTTATTTTCGTTCGAATAGCTCGCATAGCTAGCTAAACAGCAATTCTATGTGGATCGTCTCACGACGCCCGCCCCAAGGATAGAACCGCGACACCCCAGGGCGTCGCGACGCACAGTTTAGGAAACCGTGATATAGGCCTATATACCTCCATAACATCACTCTACGATTAATAGGAGTTGAGCATCAATGAAAAACGGACGGACGAAGTCGCGCGGGCACAGCTAGTAATTTATAAAAAGAATATAATATTATATAACGATAAAAGTAGTAATGAGGAGTTATTCATAGTAGCCATTAAAGTTATGCTGACAAACATTTAGGCGCGAACTGAACAAAAGTAATCAACATTACCATTTAGCTAATTTTTAAAGGAAGATGAAGTTTTACATAGTTAGGTTATTACAATATAATTTATAAAGATTATTAATGGATATTATAGGCCTGTTACAATTGGAAAAGTGGTGTCGCGTCTCCTGTAGGTACTTAGCGGGAATTATGCCTTGGTTCGAGGGTACCTACATAATTAGTGCGACAAAAGTAATTATTACTTATAGGTACGTACTATTAAAACAATTGGTTAGGTAAGTATAACATGATCAAGAAAAGAGGAGTCGGTTGCGATGGCTCAAACAGTCTCAATTATTTCGCTATATTAATCTCTACTATTCATGTAGCTTCACTGTACTATTTTCTACTCACAGTTTGTGATGCCAGCCACACAAACCGCCACTTTTCCACCCAGTTTGTGATGCCAACCACACAAACCGTCACTTTTCCACCCAGTTTGTGATGCCAACCACACAAACCGTCACTTTTCCACCCAGTTTGTGATGCCAACCACACAAATCGTCACTTTTTAGACCGTAGGTCATATATGTCATATATATGTGTCCGGGTGCCTGCGTACCTTAACTTCAAGTCACGCTACATCACATTGCAATGACTTTGTAGGTAATTGTGGGCATCCGCCGGACGTGAGGGCTTTGCCCCCACGAGGACCTCCACCTTCCCCATAGTCCTTCCACGGTTGCTCCAACTCAGTCTACCAACATACCTCCAATTTATATCCTTCAGTATACATTGGATGCAATTCTACGATTACACAGATCTTCAACCAACTTATCCTTCCTCTTACATGGTTTTATCAAGGTTAATTATACAGTAATTAATGTGCAAACTTACCCGATTCGGAGTTTTTCCTTTTATCTATCTCGCAACTACCTACCTACTTCTCAACTCCCCGCGCTTAATTTATACTTCTTTTTTTTCTAGCTATCGAGAGTTGCCATATGCAAAAATGTTAACCAATCTTTTTAATACTTACCATATTTACATAGGCATTTCTCGCTGTGCGCGACACTCCCACAAACAAACTCGGTGTTCCCCAGGGTTCCGTTTTATCCCCTACACTGTTTCTTCTGCATATCAATGATATGATTCCGCTTGGGAACATCCATTGCTATGCAGACGACAGTACAGTGCATGCGGGCTACTTCGGACACGCAAAGGCTGGACGGGCAGAAACCGTAGAGAGTCGTGAGAATCTTGTCATTGAACTCAACCGAGAGCTCGACCTTGTTTCTCAATGGGGTACAGCAAATCTGGTTGAGTTCAATGCCAAGAAAACTCAGGTGTGCGCGTTTACGGCTAAAACGTCGCCATTCCTTTCCTTTCCCTCTCTCCAGAGCACTACACTAACGCTACAGAGCAGTATCACCTTGCTCGGTATGGAGGTTCGCAGCGACTTGAATCCGAAGGACTACATCGAAAGCGTGATAAAAACAGCTTC
The DNA here is from genome assembly GCA_955850985.1 of Elophila nymphaeata. Lineage (NCBI taxonomy): Eukaryota > Metazoa > Arthropoda > Insecta > Lepidoptera > Crambidae > Elophila > Elophila nymphaeata. The sequence goes on along the minus strand of OY039071.1, from coordinate 13,513,782 downwards.
ACGGAAACTCGGAGTCCTGAACAAGGTGCGGCGTTTCTTCACGCCAAATCAACTTTGCTTGCTATACAAGACGCAAGTACGGTCCTGCGTGGAGTATTGCTCGCACCTGTGGGATGGCTCCGCCAAGTACTTACTCGATGCTTTGGATAGGTTGCAGCGTCGCGCGGCCCGCATCATCGGCGACGAAGAGGTGACTAAAAACCTTGAGCCTCTCCAATTGCGTCGCAACGTTGCGTCATTGAGCGCTTTCTACCGTCTGTACCACGGCGAGTGCTCTGAGGAACTTTTTTCCCTGATCCCACCATCTCCCTTCCTTTTAAGGACTACGCGTGCTGGTCTACGTTGTCACCGACAAACTGTGGCTACCATTCCAACGCGAACTAAGAAATTTGGCAACTCGTTTCTTTGTCGCACAATCAAGAAATGGAATTCACTGCCAGCACACGTGTTCCCTCCTTCCTATAATCCTGGGTCATTCAAAAGAGGCGTGAAGAAGCACCTTGCAGGTCAGCAAGGCGTGGGTGGCTAGCGCGGCAGTTTATCTCTCGCGCCAGCTATCTTCGCATTTGGACTCTACTTCTGCTTACCATCAGGTGGAATAGAGTCATTTGCTTGACCTTTTTATAAAAAAAAAAAAAAAAAAAAAAAAAAAAGTGTAAGGTTTAATAATATTTGCTGTTTCCGAACGAATTTAATATCCTTGCTGGCAACATCAGCAGATATACAAGCGGTAACTTGGTGGAATCGAGTCACTTTTGTCTCCGGCTGCCTTCGTGTACGGTCGACCTGACGTGGTGGATTCAGTTCGTAGCCACCGTCTAGAGCGGACGTGTCCTGCAGTTACATTCTAGTGTAAGTGATGTAAAATATTTATTACCTACTATTAGGAGTGCTTCTTATAATTGTGATTGTGATTAAAACAAAGTAACTGAGTATATGTATTTCATTATTAACCTTCTTGGTAGATAAAACCCTACATTCAGAAGTGGGATGTACCTACAATAATTTTTCAACCTTTTTGCATTTAGTATTCAACAAAGCTGTTTTGTAATAGAATAAATAGATAGATAGTGTTTTTCGTTTAATTAATTAGTTTTATTTTGACAAAAACAGCAGTATTTAAAGATAAGCATAAATTAATTTCTGAGTCTATACTTTTATTTCTTATCGAGGGTAATCAGTTTTTTTTTGTGAACTACGTGCCCGATTGGTGCCTATGGTGGGCAACATTTGTGTGAGTTGCTGAATTATTTTACTTATTCTATAATTTTTTTTCCTAATGAGGGTAGTGCAAAAATTTTTATTGCACTGGACGTACCACGTGGCAGGTTGGGGTCTACGGGGGAGAAAATTTCATTATTTTTGAGCTACGACGCACCGTTTTAGAGATATTCAAACTTTTATGTCGAGTTCCAGGATAAATGACTTGTGCAAATGAGGCTTCGTCAAAAGGGTGACTACTGATCTACCCCACCTCGGCGGTCCGCGGGCACAGTGGAAAGTGTCCGTGTCACTGAAGACCTGCACGTGCCTCATCGCAGCGAGGAGCCGCGTAGCCAAGAGCAGCGCGCGCCATCCCAGCGCGGCTGCGGACAGGAACGAAAGGTCACGTAGCTTCTCTGTTCATTTATTTATTAATTACAATTATTCATCATAAGCCTTTAGGATTCGGCCCTCTGATGGAAAGCAGGGCTTCTCCTTGTTGTCGTCGAAGAAGGTTTGAGCGGTGTTCCGACACACTAACCCAATATAGATTAGTGGACGGAGTGTAGGCTGATAGATTTCCCTTTGCTGATCCATTGATCGCCTTCTGCGAGGCCCATTGGAGGATGTGGCGTGTTCCTTTTTGCTCTGCTGGCATCACATGCCAAAATTGCAACTATTGCAAGTTAAGAAGTTATAACAAAAATGATAGGCCCAGTATAAGCAACGCCCTGCAGTGCTAGGGTATCTAAAACATAATGGGCACCTTTAGCCTCTTGCTTATAAATTCAAATTAAAAATTAATATACCTTATGTAATATTCAAATCACATGCATCATACTATAATTATTACTATTAAAAATGACTACCCTACTAATTTACATAAATCGTTACATTTTATAATTATTTCCATTTGGTTCTTGGCATTACCATCTGTGAAACAACGCATACGTACTATTGCAGATAATTACCACCGAGGGTATGTGTAGTTAAAGGTGAATAAGTGCGCTTTAGTATACAGGGATAGGATGATCAAGCCACTACCCATTTTGCTATGCAAAAGTTACATGGTCTGCCCAAGAGGTGGTTCGAAACGTTTAGGAGCAAAATGTCCAGTGGTCGTTAGATGTCCAATTCGCAGAATGTCGAATTTTCATCATAACGTAATCGATGAATAATTTAGTCCTTAAGTTGTGTTTTAATGATGAGTCAAGTTATAAGTTTAATTCAGTTTTATTTTTGTCACGTTTTTTTGATACTTCTTAAATTATAAAAACATAGAAAGTTAAGTTGTAGTCCACTAATTGTAATGTTAAACAATTATTAAACCACACCAACACATAAGATATCAGAATCTGAGGATTTTATTGCATATCATGTGGTAACCATTAAGGTATTTGTATATATCTAGCACAAACACACGAGCCTTATTAGGGCATAATAATACGAACTTAATAACTACTTCTTAATAAAAGGATTACGAAATTCATTGAAATAACAATCGCTGTTTAAATAAAGATTCTTAAGATTCTAATACAATAATAAAAGAAACGTAAAAAGTTTATTGTTTATATGATCATTACTTATTAAAGTGTACCTATATGATTATGTAGCTTATACCTGTAACAGATTATACCAATCTACTATTGCATTATTTTATAAAATACTTTACCCCAGCACGTGGAAATCTTGACAGTCACATTAATGATACAGGTAGCTGTTTTTATCTCCTATACATAAACTACTTTGCTTGGATAAAGGGGGTAAATCAACCCAACTAGCAACGTACTCTACTAAGCGATTAGATTCCAGAACAAAGTAATAAATGTTGAATTCGTCACGCAGTGACTATGTATAATGTGGAAAAGAAGCTTGGTTTACTGTCACCTTTTGGCAACAGGCTGGTAACCTGTCACTGTTTTGGGGTGCTGTGTGGTCCATGCTGCCGGATGTGGCTTTATGTATAATAAATATTACTTGAGCTCTGCTTAACCCCTTTTAGGATCATGGTTTGTATTTTTGGTTCCTCTCTAATAATATTTCATTTAATTCAGATTAGAACATTTGATTACAGTCTAGAGAATGTTGGTTTAGGTTAGTATGACTAGGTATGTTCGTAGTGTTGGTTATTAAATAGTTAACATTACTGTAGACCTAACTAGGCATGGAAATGGTTGCTACTTTTCATTAAATGGTATTAATTTTTTATATGATTTCACATGTGAAATTTCACAGGCAATGATTTTAATTCGCAGTGGCCTAATGTCACATTTGCGAGTGTTTGATTTTAGTAATGAATTGTGACGTACGAGTATTAGTATGATATGAAATGCAAGGAGCTCATATTTTACATGAAATGTAACTTATTAGTCGTTTAATTTGCGATCTACGTACATGTGAGATGTGATGTTTATCTTTTTTTTTTTTAATATATATTGTTAGCAGAAATGAAGAATGAATCGTTGCGAATCATGACGTCACCACAACGCCGCCATAAAAGCAATCGTTAGTTCGCTCTCAGCCCATTTGCTTGTCGGACGTTGAAGGGTGAGGTCGGTTGAAGTGGTGATGATGTGATTTGCATTGAGTCATTTATTTCATCCTTATTATTCGGTTATTGTGTAAAGAGTGGTTTTCTGTGCATTTACTTGTTCGGGGTTTGAGTGAGGATCGGATGGTTCAAGTGGTGATGCGTGGCGTTAATAACGCCCAGGTGGGGGTGGCGGCCGCAGGTGCCGGCTTGGCTGCGGAAGGCATAGTTTCGTTTCTGGCCATTTGTGTCAAGCCTAGCCGCAGCAAATTGGTCTGCCATGGACCAGCTAGTGCTTTTGGGCAGCGCCACACTACGCCACTAGATTTCGAGTGCAACTGCGATCAGACTGGATATGTAACCTGGGCCGAGTTAGGCAGAGTGTCAGGTTAGGCCGAGTTAGGCCGAGTGTCAGTTTAGGCCGAGTTAGGCCGAGTGTCAGGTAAGGCCGAGTTAGGCCGAGTGTCAGGTTAGGCCGAGCGTCTGACAGACTGAGGCGCAAAGCGGGCGCTGCAATTTCTGGACTTGGCCTGTTGTTTCCGCTGTTGCATCGTGTGAAACGTGTTGGTGTATATTTAATGGGGTCTCCCTGGGTGCGGACGGCCGATGCTGCTCATATGGGTTGGAGACGCTGGTGGTTGTCATAGCGTTGCGAAGTTTTGGGCATTATTTGATTGGGATGGCTTTCAAAGTCGTAACCGATTGCAATGCTCTGGGGGCCGCCGAGGGCAAGAGAGATCTTCTGCCAAGGGTTGCACGCTGGATGATTTCTCTACGGGATTTTGTTTTAATATCGAATATAGAAAGGGAAATGGTGTCCCGAGAGTTGTGCAGCATTTTTTTGAAAGTACAGTTGTTTACCTAACTATCTTATGTTCTTACTTGCGAACGTCTATGTGTGCGTGTGTGTGTATGGGAGCGTTACCCCAGGCGCACGCGAAAGGTGCCGTGCAGAGACGTCTGAGGATATGTGTTGGGCTCCGGCCTTGCAGACATATTATAATAAGACTGGTATGTCTCCAATAAAACACTTCAGGTACTTAGTAGCTTCGTTTATTCAGACAGCTAGTACACGTCTGTACAGTTTCACACGCCGACCAAGAATACCCGAGCCAGTCCAAGAGCCCCCGTTTTATACTACTACCTCCCACCCGTCGTAACCGCAAAGCTATAGTTTTCTTTTAGGGAAGGCAAAGGAGACTTATTCATACGGCCAAATCGTTTGACTATAGAGCCACAGACACGACAAAGCGGAAAGTAATAAATAAATACTCGATCGAATCGAAATAAATATAAGAAGAGAGTTTGAACCTAACAATATCTTACGATATGTGTTGGGCTTCGGCCTTGCAGACATGTCTTACGATATGTGTTGGGCTACGGCCTTGCAGACATATCTTACGATATGTGTTGGGCTTCGGCCTTGCAGACATATCTTACGATATGTGTTGGGCTTCGGCCTTGCAGGCATATCTTACGATATGTGTTGGGCTCCGGCCTTGCAGACATATCTTACGCCCTGCCTGCGCACCCTGCCTGCGCGCCCTGCCTGCGCGCCCGGCTGCGCGCCCTGCTTGCGCGGCCTGCATGCGCGCCCTGCAGCGCCCTACCTCCGCGACCTGCTGCGCGCCCTGGTTGCGCGCCTTGCTTGCGCGCCCTGCTGCGCGCACTACCTTACAGACATATATTTCGATAATGAAAACGTGTATGTCCCCATACACGCATCATGTGATAACCTAACACTTGGCTGGCTTGGATATCCTTTTACAATAATTACATTTAATCATTAGGAGTCCTTATTTTATATTGTATAGGTATATACAATCACAGTTACTTTACTAATATAATTAACAGAGTTCAATTCGCAATGTGTGAGCAAATCTGTTCTCACTTAACATACGAAAAGAAAAAAAACTTATTTAATACGAGCAAATCTGATCTCGTTTTTATTCGCCTTTACTTATACAATTAACGGAGTTCATATGAGTGAGCAAATCTGTTCTCACTTAACATAAACTTATTTGATACGAGCAAACCTGTTCTCGTTTTATTCATCTTTATTTAAACACAGTGAGCAAACCTGTTCTCACAATAATATCTCTTATTTTATTCTATCATTGGTGAGCGAATATGTTCTCACACAATTACACTAATATTCATAGCACTAACAATACAACGAGCAGGAATAAAACAAATCAATTCCCGTTCTCACAATAATTATCCATTTTATTACATCATTGGTGAGCGAATATGTTCTCACAAAAATACATTACGTTAGTATTAATAATAAGACAATGAGCTAGAATAAAACACCCATTCACTCCATATGAATTATACAATCTTATTCATTTACTAGGTTAGAAAATTGTGCGTCTATTATAAGTCATAATTAATCCACTCATTTAAATTCACTTATTATTAACAACAACTACCATTTCATTTTCACATATCATCAACAACAATCACTGTTTCATCTTCACGTATCATTAACAACAATCACTATTTCATAAATCTTATATAAAAATATTATAAATATTTACTTATGATCTTATGCGTCGACAGCATCATCATCGGAATCGTAATCATCGTTTACTTGCAGGGCAGCAACATGAACCCAAGGTCTCATTCGATCCGCAGCCACAGTGGACCCGCGCTTGTGTTTCATATTACTGAACCCTGGTATAGATTTAATTTTATAGCGGTCATTGCCTAACACCCTTACTATTCTGAATGGACCTACATATGATGGCAACAATTTTTTGCTTTTACCATCATTAGTAAACGATGTTTGTGTTATTTTGACAAGATCTCCCTCATTGTACGTATGTGCAGCTCGCCTGTTTTTATCATAGTAAGCTTTTTGTTTAATTTGTTCCGTATCAATTTTGTCCTTGACATTTGCCCTAATAGTATCCAAATCGATATGCTCCCTAGTCTCTTGGGATATTTCATCTAAAGAAGGGTTCATGTCACCTATAATACCGGTACCGAACAATACTTCAGCAGGCATTCTACCCGTGGTTTTATGCCTGGTATTGTTCATACCCCATTGAATTCTACCTACCTGAGAGTCCCATTCTTTCTCATTTTTATTTAAATTCTGAGCCGTTAGTGAATTCAAAATTGTGCGATTATAACGTTCCACTTGGCCGTTTGATTTTGGACTGGCAACTGCATTTAGGATGTGTTTAATTCCCTTGTCTAGGCAATATTTTCTAAAGGAGTTTGAAGTAAAGCAACTTCCACGATCAGTTATCAGGCGTACAGGTATCCTAAACGTATAAAATATGTCGTCTAATACTTTAATTACATTAAGCGTTTTGGTATTTCTTACAGGTCTAATAAAGACGAATTTTGTGAAAGCATCAACCGCCACTAACAAATAAGAATTTCCTCTATTGGACTTGACAAAGGGCCCAAGGTGATCGGCATGCAAGGTATGAAAGGGCATTTGCACTTTTGGTATGGGGTATAATAAACCTTCTTGGTTGGTTTTGTTTTGTTTAGCGTAAGCACATTCAATACACGCCGTTACATATTTTTTTACAAAACGAGACATCTTTGGGAACCAATAATGTTTTTTTATTCTCTCTAGGGTCTTTTCAATTCCAAAATGGCCAATGTCGTCATGATTCATCCTGCATACCTGCCACCTCGCACCCTTCGGCACTACCCAACGAAGATCATCTTTATTACCTTCGATGCACCTAAACAACTTGCTATCCTTAATTATATAATTATCTTTAATATATTGAAGTTCCTTTGGATCTGAACTACTAAGCAAAATATCGCGAGTTCTGGACAATTCAGAATCTCCAAGTTGAAGGGTTAGTAGCCAATCTTTGTTATTAATAGCCATAACAGTGGGGAAAAGTTGACACTGAAATTCGTCATCCGATATTGGATTACGTGATAATGCATCAACGTGTAACATTTTTGTGCCTGGTTTGTACACAATCGAACAGTCAAATTCTTGCAACATTAACCACCAACGAGCTATTCGGGGAATAAGATTTCGTTTCGAAAAAGTGGATCGAAGGGCGCTACAATCGGTAGTGATTTTAAATTCCTTGCCTAATAAGTACACGCGAAACTTTTTTAAAGAACACACAACAGCTAGGGTTTCTAATTCGTATGAATGAAAATTCTTTTCTTCTGGGGAGGTCTGGCGGCTATAGTAAGCAATAGGTCTGAAATATTTCGCATCACGTGGCTTCTGTAATAGGATTCCGCCAATGCCGTGTTTACTAGCATCTGTGTGTAATTCTAAGTCAGCAGTATGGTCATAAATGGCTAATACTGGTCTATTTACTAACCTAGATTTTAGAGTTTCAAATGCTTCTATCTGAGAGTTTGTCCACTCCCATTTGGCGTCCTTTTTCAATAGATTAGTTAGAGGGAAAGCAATTTGCGCGGAGCTCTGGATGAATTTACGGAAAAACCCAACTAAACCCAAAAACTGTCTCACTTTGTGTATATCTGTTGGTGTAGGAAAATTTTGAACACATTGAATTTTTCTTTCGCCAGGCTTAACTCCTTCAACGCTAATCTCATACCCTAAGTAGTCTATTTTATCTTGTAAAAAGTTGCATTTTGCCAGGTTAAGAGTTAAATTGGATTTTTCCATCAATTGTAAAATTTCCTCCAATCTACCTAAACATTCAGATGGGTCTTTACCAAAAATCAGTAAATCATCAATGTAAACCATTGCCTTTGTGAATCTTGCTGAACCCAGAATTCTGTTCATCATCCTTTGGAAGACAGCAGGTGCGTTTGCCAGACCAAAGGGCATCCTGTTAAATTCAAATTGGCCATCCGGTGTGACAAACGATGTCAGCTGTTTACTGTGTTCAGCAAGTGGGACCTGATAGTAGCCAGATGCAAGCTCTAAAGAAATAAAACAGGCTTGTCCAGACAACCGCGCTATCTCGTCCTCGATGATAGGCATCGGGTACCGTTCTTTCACAGTTACAGAGTTAAGCTTCCTGTAATCTATGCACATTCGTAAGCTACCGTCCGGCTTTCTAACTAAAATTATGGGGCTTGCGTATTCCGATACCGATTCCCTAACTATACCGGCGTCTATCATTTCCTGAACCATGTTACGAACTTGTTCCCTTTCATGATGAGATAGCCTATAAGGTCTACAAGCGATTGGACGTTGGTCATTGAGCTCTATACTCATTTCAGCTATATTTGCACAACCCAACTCACTCCAATTAGAAGCGAAACAATGTTTATATTTATTTAGTAGTTGGATTAGCCTCGCTTTAATTTCCTCAGAGGCTGCCTCACCCAATCTAAGGTCGGATTCACTAATATCAGCTGTAAGTGTAGGTTCGAATACTCTTGTAGATTGTTTTATGATTCGATTAACTACATCTACCCTCTCAGCGCGGCAAAGCACAAAATTTTCCAGTATTAAACAAGGAATGTAACACAAAGCTAAAGTTACATTAACCTGACCGTTTTTGACATGGTGTAACCCACCACGTACAATAAACTGCTGTCCTGGCTTTCCTACCAATCTATATTTGATAAGGATAGATCCATTGAATAATGTTTCAGTACATGCTTTAATAGAAGCAGATCCATATAACTCAATGGTATTAGGTATTAAAAATTTTATATTACCATCATTATGTGGCTCTAATTGGGGCATCTCATGTCCGATATCAAAAAAACGTAATTGAGACAGATCCTTATAAACAATAACTCGTGGTAACTCAGTAAACGACTGTCCTACAAGAATGGTTTTATCCAAAAAATCATCATTAACTACCTTACACGAGACTGTAGCCTTAACATCATCTATTTCCAACTCCAAATTTACATTGCCTAAAGACCTGACAAGACTATTTCCAAACCCTTTCATCGTAGATTCAGTATGATCGTGGTCAATACCTAATGTAGACAGAAAGGATTCTTTCACTAATGAGACCTCACTGCCAAAGTCAATAAACGCTTCTGTAACTAACTTATTGACTTTGGCTACTTTTATAAATTTTGAGTTTTGACTTGTACTGCAAATACACATGGTTTTACGAACTTCATTTGTTTTATTACCTTTATTGTCTGGCTTAGTGAAGCAATTTTCCATTTTGTGACCAACTTTGTTACAGTGACTGCATTTTATTAAAGGTTTAGGGCACTGCATAAAATGATGGCCTTTATCTTTACAATTAAAACAGAAAGGACCCTGAGTCTGCTTGTTATATTGTTTTATACCATGGCTAGTCAGTTTAGACTGTTCCGGCCAAATTTTATTTCTAATTTGTCCATGATCTAATGTAAAACTAGTATCTTTGTTACTAATTAAAAATTGTAATAATTGATCAGGATTAGAGCACCGTAGTGCTAAAGCACTAGACTTCATGGTCTTGTCACTAATTCCGTGGATGATGCAGTCGACTGCCCGTTTACCAGCTATATCACATTGGTTAAGAAGAGATAATTTTTCATAATAATATACCTCTATGGGTTCATTGAATTTGCTTTTTCGTCTTAGCATCTCCTCCAAGATTTGGCCATAATTTTGTTCACACGGGAAAGCATTTAGTAATTTTTCTTGCCATTCATGCCATGAAAACAAAATAGAGTCTAAACTTTCATACCAAATTTTGGCCAAACCTTGTAATTTTTGCATTGCGAAATGGGTAGTGGTTTTATCGTCCCAGCCGTATACAGATGCACATTCGTTAACCTTTTTAAGCCATGAAGTTATACGCTGATTTTTAGAGGAAGGGTCAAAACTTGGGAGAATGTTCTGATAGTCTAAATGCTTACTAGACGAGGTGCTAGGATTATGCGGCTGAGACGGTAAACTAGTCTTAATATAGCTTATGATTTCTGCAATGTCTTTACCAGAGAAATTAGGACTACCTGACCCGTGATGTCTATTTGCATGTTGCTGCTGCATCGTCGGGCTCCGACTGTATCCATGCTTACTGCGTTCATGTCGATGTTCACTGCGGTCACGACCACGTGATCTAGAGGCACCGTTGTGATCATTTTGTTCTTTGATCCGTGGCCGAGATCTGCTGTCGCGGTCTTTCTGTATTTCTCTTTCCAGCAATTTCAGCCGCGCCTGTAAGTTCTCTAGCTCACGCTCACTTTCCAGAGAACTATTTCGACTGCGTATTGCTGGGCTACGGTTGCGAGAACTACTATGGCTACGGCCAGTAGCTACGTTGTCAATCGGCGGCTGGGAACCGAGATCAGGCGTTTCTAATCGACGGCGCTTACGCTCTTGTTCCCGAATGTTATAAGTGTCCATGATCTGTAACTCGGAAACAAATATGTATTAGAAAAGATAAACCGTTTTATGTTAATAAACCGTCTTTATAAAAAAAAAAGAAAAAAAAAATCCAAACCAGCAAAACTAATATTGTTCTTTGTAACTATTTATTTTATTAAAAATTATATACCTATCTATACATCGTTTTTACTTAATACTTGTCAGTCTACTTCTTGTGTACAGCATCAAAGTGTAGCCTTGACCAACTGTACCCAAAAACCAGACTGAACCCGTTGTCAAACCAACAAGGCATTAATAACCCACCCCGCTATCAGAGGGTAGCCCTGACCACGTGGTGATAGGTTATATAACACGGTGGATCAACAGCGCATGGTTATACAGTATGTTTTATTACGCAGGTCATTCCAATGCAATTCAACACTGATCAGCGCGTCACTATCAGGGGGTAGCCCTGACCACGTGTACGAGTCCAATTTCAGCGTTAGTAATTGCACAAGAAAATGACGAACGTTATCACGCTTATGGTCTTTTCATCTCTTTGAAATAATAAATATAGTTTCAGCTTTCATTATCCCAATGCAAACGTAAAACTAATCAACACGCGTCATTATCAGGGAGTAGCCCCAACCACATGTACGCGTATCGCAGAGATACAATTTGCACGAGAAAATAACAGCCTTAAAAAACACAATTTGATCACAGAAGCTACAAAGCAACCCGTTATTAGCACTGTAAGAGAGTAGCCCTTACCGAGTGCTTTTATTTCAATAACGGAACCGCCATCGCTTAAAGGAACAAATCGGTTTTACTAAATTTAATAATTTAATAACAAAGTTACTTACGTTTTTACGCGGTGATATCCCACTTCTGAAGTATAATAAGACTGGTATGTCTCCAATAAAACACTTCAGGTACTTAGTAGCTTCGTTTATTCAGACAGCTAGTACACGTCTGTACAGTTTCACACGCCGACCAAGAATACCCGAGCCAGTCCAAGAGCCCCCGTTTTATACTACTACCTCCCACCCGTCGTAACCGCAAAGCTATAGTTTTCTTTTAGGGAAGGCAAAGGAGACTTATTCATACGGCCAAATCGTTTGACTATAGAGCCACAGACACGACAAAGCGGAAAGTAATAAATAAATACTCGATCGAATCGAAATAAATATAAGAAGAGAGTTTGAACCTAACAATATCTTACGATATGTGTTGGGCTTCGGCCTTGCAGACATGTCTTACGATATGTGTTGGGCTACGGCCTTGCAGACATATCTTACGATATGTGTTGGGCTTCGGCCTTGCAGACATATCTTACGATATGTGTTGGGCTTCGGCCTTGCAGGCATATCTTACGATATGTGTTGGGCTCCGGCCTTGCAGACATATCTTACGCCCTGCCTGCGCACCCTGCCTGCGCGCCCTGCCTGCGCGCCCGGCTGCGCGCCCTGCTTGCGCGGCCTGCATGCGCGCCCTGCAGCGCCCTACCTCCGCGACCTGCTGCGCGCCCTGGTTGCGCGCCTTGCTTGCGCGCCCTGCTGCGCGCACTACCTTACAGACATATATTTCGATATGTGTTGGGTTTCGACTTTGTATCCATATCCATTGATATGTGTTGGACTTTGGTCCTGCAATCTCATATGGCTTAGCCTTGTACGTAGAATAGTGAGAATAAGCGATGTGTGTGGTCGATGAAGTTTGTAATACGATGATTGTTAGTGAAGTAGAAGAAGTTAAGAAATAGCATCGTGTGTATCATTGAAAGAGGGCCTTTTTTTTTTCTCTTTATTAAGCCATACACCATAATGGTTAAGCCGGCTACAAAGTATTTAACTTAATTGTACATTGACTTTTGTAAAGGAACAAATTAAAAAACTTACAATTCTATCACTGTTATCACATTTGAAGTTTGAACTTAAACATTTATGAATAGTGAAAAACAAGTCCTGTCTATTACACCTTATATCTTTAATAAGATCTAATCTATCTGGTTCGTTGCGGGCACACTCCATTAAAATGTGAAACATGTCTTCCTTGACGTTTGGGCAAGTGTCACAGTAAGGATCATTTCTTTTTCCCATCAAAAATTTAAACGCATTTAATGGAACATGCCCAGTCCGAACTCTCATACACAGAACAAGTTCTCTCCGGTTAAGTTTGGTCTCATAGAACCACGGTATATGAGGTGGCTCACACACCAGAGTCTTATACCAGATTCCTTTTTCTATGGAAATCTGGTTAAACGATGTTTTCCACATATCATATCGACGCTTGAAAGGAAAAGTTGACTAAGCGCCATTTTGAGCCAAATTGAGTTATATATACAGTTTGAATCGCCTAATTTTTCTGCGTCGTTTGGTCTAACTCACGCCTTCCTACGACGACTTTTAATGTCGCTTCTGCATTTTGGACTTTACGAATTATCACTTTTTTTTTGTTACTAACCGACAGAAATTTCGGCCTCTTTCGAAAAATTGGTCGTTGAGATAATTGTGCGACGATGGTTTTGCCCTTGGTAAATTTTTACATATATGTTGGTAGAATAATTTCTCCCTTTAGCTTATTTTACTTGTATCTGAAAATACATTGTATTGAATTTGGTATATTTTTTCCATGTAAAGATTCATTCTTGTTTTCACTACCGTCATCTTGGCTCGTTTGTTGTTTTTGCCATTATGGCGTTTAGTTAAATTCGCCTATTTCAGAAATACAACTTTTCGTCGGTTAGTAAATTTTTACCTGCCGCTTCAAAGTACAAATTTATTGATTAGGTAACTTTTACTTGAACTTATGCGATTATCAAAATGTTGGTTGTACCCCATTGGCACCACACATACTGGGGTTCCAGCGGCTTTTACCTAAAGTAATACATCTATAAAATGATGGTTACACCTACAAATGACCAGAGCACTGTCGTATGCGCATACAGTGAAATTAGATTCACAGTAACATAGGAACTACCAGTGTGCGACAGGATGTCGCTTAGAGTGCACACGCGCGCATAGTCTAGCGTAGTGCTACCGCTTCCGTATAGGTTGACCTCATGACAATTGAAATTAAGAACTATAAGTCGAATCAATTTAATTTTTAATTGTTTTTTTTTGCATTATTGAAAGTATTAAAGCATGAGTTATATTTCAGACCAATGGATCCAAGAAAACGTGGTCACAGTATTTTGAAAAACGGCACTCTTAAAATGGGGAACGTAGAAATTTTTTAAAAGGTTCAATTTTAGTTTCTACTTTTTAATATAAAAAGGTCAAGCAAATGACTCCATTCCACCTGATGGTAAGCAGAAGTGGAGATCAAATGCGAAGATAACTGGTGCGAGAAATAAACTGCCGTGCCAGCCACCTTCGCCTTGCCGACCTGCAAGGTGCTTCTTCACGCCTCTTTTGAATGACCCAGGATTCTAGGTAGGAGGGAACACGTGCGCTTGCAGTGAATTCCATTTCTTGATTGTGGGACAAAGAAACGAGTTGCCAAATTTCTTAGTTCGCGTTGGAATGTTAGCCATAGTTTGTCGGTGACAACATAGACGAGCACGTGTAGTCCTTAAAAGGAAGGGAGATGGTGGGATTAGGGAAAAAAGCTCCCCAGAGCACTCGCTATGGTACAGACAATTGAATGCGCTCAACGACGCAACATTGCGACGCAATGGGAGAGGCTCAGATCTTTAGTCACCTCTTCGTCGCCGATGACGCGGACCGAGCGATGCTGCAACTCATCCAAAGCATCGAGTAAGTACATGGCCAGACGCCAGAGTTCACAAATTCGTAGCCAATGCGTGCCACGCGCTGTGCATCCGCTTTTATGTTAGTCTTCTTACAGGACTCGGAAGCCTTATTGTAAGCTGCTTTCAGTGATTCAACATCAGGAGCTTTAAGAGCCCGACCCCTGATCCAAGCGCGATACACTGCCTGTTTCTGTGAAACAGCATCAGCACAATCGCGGTAGAACCTGAGGTTACGTCTGCCCTTACTGATGAGATCGGAATGTGGAATGTAGTATTCCATACCCAATACATCTCCTCAGTAATGGCAGCGGCGCTAGCTGATGTATCGTTCTCATAGAAGCAGAGTTGCTTCCAAGGGACAGATGCAAAGTAGTCACGCATACCATCCCAATCTGCACACCCTTAATGCCAGAGCCGGCGCTTAGCAACCACCGGTTGCGGAAGCTTGGCCTGCGGCACTTTGGAGGATATGAGGCAGTGGTCAGATGAGCCTAGAGGGGCTAGGACCTCTACCTGATGGGGTCCACGTCCGGAAGTCTCTTCGTGGCGGACCCTGGTAACGTGGTGGGGAAACTTTCTCGGCGGGTATGCGGCTTTTGATGCCAAGTGTGTCCGCTTGGCATTCGAAGTCGCATGCCATCGTCGAGTTGTTTTTGTTTTCCCACCACGGCTAGTTCCTGACGACCCTTTTCAGGGCCACGACCACGCCCGATGACCTCGGGTGCGGTCCGATGGCTGCTCCCGGTGTCTTCGTCAGGTGGACGCGCCACGTCGAGCAGCCGTCGGTGAGGAGGCGGCCTATAAGGCCGGCGTCGGCCAGCGGCCCACAGGGGCTGGCGTTAGTCGGTAGCCCCTGTGGGCTGCTGGCCACCAATTAGTGCACAAGGAGTGCCTAGACGGGCAGCGTTGGGACGGTCTCGGTGTAGTTGCGCTCACGTTCGCAGATCCCGAGCCGTCCCGCAATAGCGCACTGGAGGTCAGGCCGGGGAGGATGTTTAGTGGGTATGGCGATCCCTCCATAGCCCTGCGGTGGCTATGGAAGGAACGCCTTTACCTCGAGTCCCACATATACCCTGCGGTTGGCACCACCCCGCAGGGACGATGCGTAAATGCATTTGACCTCCCCGACAAAAAAAAGGAGGACGTCAGGGCAGCCCTTGCCCTGACGGCTGGCTGCCCCCTCGAAGAAGTCAAGGTGGGCGCTATCTCCGATGACCTTCGGGGCGGCGGGGGAACAGTAGTTGTGTCGCTCCCGGCGGAGGGAGTTGGGCGCCTGGTTACGAAGGGCAGCGTAGAGGTAGGATGGTGTGCGGCGGGGGTTCGTCTCATGGACCGGAGGCCCATGAGTTGTTACCGCTGCTTAGCGCCCGGCCACCCGGGGGTGTGGTGTACATCTGGGAGGGACCGCAACAGCCTGTGGTACCGATGCGGCGAGGAGAGACACAAGGCGGCGACCTGTCGGGCGCTGCCGCACTGTGCCCCCTGTGCCGATATTGGTCGGCCAGCTGGACATAGGATGGCAGGTGCGCAGTGTAACCCCCCGCCGGTAAGAGGCAGCCTGGGACCGCCAGGGATAGGGGCTATCAGGCTGCCTCTTGGTGGATGCCTGGGGATCCGTCCCCCACCCAATGTCCACTGGCAGGGTCGACACGGAGAGGGAGGAGCCCAAGAGGCGTGAGAGGAGGGGAGCCCTGATGGTGGAGGCGAAGGTCCATCCTGCCACCAGCAGAAGGAGGAGGGAGAGCCCATGGACGCCCAGCCAGCTGCCCAAGAGGTCAGGACCGAGAGCCCCGACAGCAGCTGCAGCAGCGGAAGTGGCGACGAGGAGGAGATGGAGGTGCCCAAGAGTGTCGTCGAGGAGACGGGCCTCCGCAGAGGCCGCTGCAGCGGTGGTGAGGTGGAGGAGGAGGGGCAGTCTTGTGACCGTGTGGATAGGACGCCCATGACCGTGAGGGAGGTGGAGGAGATTTTGAAGACGTGGAGGACGGAATTCCTTGCGAAGGTGGAGGTTGGCAAGTCTGCGCGGAGGTGGGAATGACGTTTGGTAGGGGAAGGTTGTTGCGGTTGATAAGGTTCCCGCTCCCACCCAGCGTAAACAGAGGAGGGGTAGGAAAAGGTAGGCCTTTTCCTAGCCTTTTCGGCCAGCGGCCCACAGGGGCTGGCGTCAGTCGGTAGCCCCTGTGGGCTGCTGGCCATAAATAGGTGCAAGAATTGCCTAGACGGCGGCGTTAGGGCGGTCTTGATGCTAGTTGTGCTTGCACAGATCCCGAGCCGCCCAAGAAGAAGGTCAGGCCGGGGAGGATGTTTAGTGGGTAGTGAGGGAACACCTTTACCTCGAGCCCCACATACCCCCTGCGGTTGGCACCAACTCGCAGGGACGATGCGTAAATGCATTTAACCTCCTCGTCACAAAAAAAGGACCTCTACCTGCTATCCCTCCGGATGGGTCTTGAGCAGAAGAGGGCTGATCAACTAGTTTTGACAAGTCGTGCGTGAGAGCGAATACATGAGCAGAGATTCCTGTATGGTCAGTTTTGAAGGAACTTAACCACTAACTATGGTGAGCATTGAAGTCCCTCAAAAACACCAGTACTGCTCCTGCGCGTCATCTGCCACCCGACTCAGATGTTCAGAAAGTCGAGTTGTCTCAGCGTCTCCGGTGTGGGATCTATAAAGACACACGTAGACTCTGGCCTATACTATCGGTTTTGGCTGAAAATATCACTGTTGTGATTGTGTCTCCACATATTTAAAATGATTGTGATTAATAAGACTTATAAAATTTACTTATGATCTTATTATTCCAAATACTATGTTGATTTTTTAAAGATTTAATTGTTAATTTGATTGTGTAACTGATAAATAAAGCTCAATACATTTTAAAATGAATTTTATAATAATTACTAATAAAAAAACAATCCAACTTTCTAAAACTAACGACACTTCAGTAACATTCACTTAAACACTTCAATCTAAAAATGACATATGAGCAGTTTTGCCTCTATTTTCTCACTTTTTTAATTTAGGTTAGGTCATTTTTTCTCCGATGACAATTAGATATTTTTTTCTATATTACATTTTTACCGAACAGTTAAATGACCAACGTACGTCGGTTAGTACTTTTTTCCTGTTTCTAGTTTCAGGTGATATTTTACTAAGCGCCACTAACTCCTAAACTATTAATTATTTTTAACAGTTGCATATATCATGATAAACCTGACATTATGAAACGTTTTTGTTTAAAGAATTACGCCTCTAAGATGATTACAAGAAGTTTTATGATTTTTTTTCTAAAAAATGAATCTTTAAGTCGTCCTCCTGAACAATTAACTCCATGTCGCTTAGTCAATTTTGCCTTTCAAGCGTCGATATATATCTCTGCGACTTTGTCCTAAGTGATCAGTATAATGAGACGGTAACTTCAGTTCTATACCATCAGTTAAGGCCTCTTTGGCCGTTGTATCAGCCACCTCATTCCCGTTGATTCCTACATGTGAAGGAAGCCACTGTATCTTGACTTGAACACCGTTACGTATTAATTTCCAAATACATTTAATAATGGTGAAAGCCTCTTCTCTACCAAAACAACCCTTACTACACCTTAACAGATGTTGCAATGACGATGCAGAATCGGTTAGTAAGACAATTTTATGATATTGGCAGGACTCAGCGTAACTAAGTGCTTCCAACACTGCAAGTAACTCTAGGCCCATAATGGGAATAAATTTATTATCTACATTAAATTTGGCCTTAAAAAATGTACTGTGATCATAAAAGGAGAAGCCTGAATTACTATTATCCTTAGATGCGTCTGTATAGATCTGTACATAACCTTCATATTCAGTACATAACATTGATTCGATAGCGTTATTGTATTCACTTGAACTAGTAATTTTTTTAGAAGTAGCTATGGAATTTACTTGTATAGAAATAATGTCTTCCAGTGGCAATTCAGTTATAAGAAATGGTAGTTGGTATAGCGACGGAACCTTACATTGATGTATATAAAATTTCTTAATATTCTCATACGCACTAACAATTAATAGTTTATTATTTCTACGCCAGTATAAATCCTCCGACACCAATTCAGAAAGAACAGTGACGCGTTTAATTAGATAGTCGTCCAATCTGGACCAAGCCTTTAACATATATTTTTGACAAAGATATTGTCTTCTGAATTCCAACGGTACAATACTCCACTCAGATAGCATTACATGGATCGGGGTAGTTCTTATAAAACCACCGCATATTCGCAACCCTTGATTTTGAATTAGATCCAACTTTCTCAAGAAACCTGCACTTGCACTACTGTAAAGGAAGCTGCCATAGTCTAACCTAGACTGGATTAAAGCACCGTATAGTCTTCTTAATTGTATAGGGTGAATGCCAGAATTACTTAAATACTTAAATATGTTTAAATATGGCACACATTTACTAGCTAACTCATTAATGTGTTTTGACCAATTGAAGCGACTATCTATCCACATGCCAAGAAATTTTATACATTTAACAATATCTATCTTGACACCATTTATCATAATACATACGGGTGGAATACGGTATTTACGAGTAATAATACAAATCTTAGTTTTAGCGTAAGAAATATCTAAGCCTATTAATTGTAAAAATTTAGAAAATTCGTTAAGAGTTTTTTCCATAATCTTGACACAGTAATTTATATCTTTACTTGTACAATAAAAAGCGAAGTCGTCAGCGTATTGTGATATTTTCACCAAAGGTAAGCTATTACTAATATTTATTGTAATAATGTTAAACAAAATCGGAGACATGGGGTCACCCTGACATAGACCTTGCCTACATAGTCTCGATATACATTCACCACTCCGTAGGAACAAAAATAATTTTCTCTCCCTCAGAAATTCATAAATGTATATACATAAAAAAGGGTCAAAACCAAAGTTAATTAAACATTCATAAAGCGATATAATAGAAATATTGTTATATGCATCTGATATATCACAAAAACTGCAGAGCGCATATTCTTTATTACTAAGTGCTATTTCGGTGTCAATCACGAACCGAGATAGGTTATCAATACACGAGAAACCACGACGGAAACCCAATGTATGACTGTTTAATAGCTCGTTTCTTTCGAAAAAGAATTCAAGTCTTTTTGTTACCATAAGATTAAACACCTTGCAAATGCAACAACAACAAGATATTGGGCGAAATTTACGAGTGTTACTTTGTTTAGGAATAGCGATAATTTTTATATTGCGCCATTGATTTGGTATTAACCCAGAAAAATAAATAAGGTTGAACACATGCAACAATATGATTTTAACATCTGATGGTAGGTTGTAAATCATGGAATAAACTATAGTATCTAAGCTTGCGGATGTGTCTTTTTTCTTAAGAACCGCAGTTAACTCTGATAATATGAATGGATGTTTTTCTATATCTGTACTATCAATTTTACGGGGCTGATGGCTTACATAATCTGGGGTTAACCCTGAGAGAAAACCTTCTGCTTCATCATCATATAAAAAATCCTGTTTATTAAAACGACCTTGGCCTTTCACCCATCTCATATTTTTCCATAAAACTGCACTTGAAGTACTTGAGTGTATACTGCTACAGAACTGTTGCCATGACTCCCTCTTGGCAGTTTTTATCATATTTCTAGCTTCTTTGACCTTATTTTGTAGAATATTATAATTTTCGACTGTACGGTTTTTGCGAAAGTTTTTAAGAGCCAACCTTCTTTCAGCAACAACCCTAGATAAGTGTTGGTTCCACCAATTTTTAGGAATAAATTTAGGATGTGGTGTTACAGGAATTTTAGTGCAGGGTATGGCTTTGTCGGCGGCCTTATTTATGGCTTTCAGCAGTCTATTATAACAGTCCTGTAAATCTTCATTTAAAATAAAATCTAAACAAAGAGAACTTACTTCCTGTTTGTACAAGGCCCAGTCAGCTTTTTTAATGTTTCGCTTATTATTTGGACAAACGTAATTATAACTATCCTGTATTTCGATTAAAATCAAACAATGATCACTACCCAAACATTCATTTGATACAGACCAATCTAAGTATAACGCTATCTCCGAACTTGCGAAAGTGATGTCTGGGGCAGAAAAAATGGGTTCCCCGTTATGCATGGCCAGGCGAGTTGGTTCACCATTATTCAGATACATGAAATTATTATCTAAACTAATTTATGCAATCAAACAACCGCGAGTATCCGTTTTATAAGACCATGACGTATGGTGTCCATTAAAATCGCCTGCTATTAACGTATTTCGGCCAAAAAAACTAAATAAAGAATAATAATCATTTCTGCGTGTGTTAATATTTTGCGGTGAATAAACTGCTATAATATACTTAATTTTTTGAAAGTTTTCGATTTCTATGCAAACATGTTCTAGCTGACAGTTCGGAATAGCTGTAGTAATTAATTTTGTCCTGATTGAATTGTGTATAAAAATGGCAACACCGCCATAGTCGTCTTCCCTATCCTTTCTGTAACAATAATAGCCAGAAATACCTATCTTTCTTTCAGGTGACAACTATGTCTTCGAACACACACAAATATGAACGTTTTCTTTAGTTAAATATGCTTCCAACTCACCTAACTTGGGGCTGAGACTTCTACAATTCCACTGCACAATTTTAAGTTTTATATCTTTAGTCGTTTTTATATTATTACTCATTTTTTAATTTGTAATTTTAACTTATTAATAATACGAGTTATCCTATTTTTAACACTACGACATGATATATTAGGAATTAAGTCTTTAAACATTTCAATTAAGTCAACAGTTTGATCCGTGTATCTACAAGTAATCTCTCCGATGTCTTTAATTCCGTAAGTGCACTCGAGGTATTCTTTAACTTGATCGCCAGTTAAAGGATATTCTTTACAGGAGCTTGATATAAACTCATCTATGTCTTTCCAGTTAATGGAATCTAGGTCAACTTGGGGCGTTCTCTTTCGCCTTTTACCATTGATCACCACCGTATCTTCTGTGCAAGATTGAGATAAAGTATCACTGTCTTCGTCACTAAACATCTCTCCGGTGATATGCTCCAAAGGCTCCCGAGTCTCCTCCGAAACAGATGATTCCGTGGGGGGATGTGGGCGTTTGAAAGATGATGCCTCGGTGTTGTACAATGTGTAGTATGATACGATACACGTGCAAGTGCATATCGGAAACGTAATTAGGTCATGTCGCAATTGGGAATTGTAATAATAAGTAAATAGCTGCGTTGCAAATTCTACTAAATTAATATTAATATATTACATTTTTGGCATTCAATAAATGGACTTCACAATGAAACATCGTCTTACTTGATCACCCAAGCACATAATATTATATGGCGACCCTGCCATTGGCCAACATCAGGACTTGAAGAAAGAAGAAAACCAGAGTCGAAGAAAGAAGAAAACAATATTCGAAGAAAGAAGATCCCAAGATTTGCAAAAAAAGAAGAGAACAAGTTCTGAAGAAAGAAGAAAGCAAATTTTTACAGAAGAAAAGCAAAAATAGACCATACAAGAAATGGGAAAATCCGCTTCCAAAGAACAACACAACGCAACGACAACACAAAACCACAATGAGAAACTGGCTATTGTAACCTAACCAGCGCAGTTTAAGAAGAAAGAAGGATAAACAAGAGGAGTCCAGGGTATAGCCCGGCCCACTAGTTCCAGCTACCCAGAATCTGCAGCCTGTGCCGTAAGCAGCATGCCATCGCGTTACCGGAGAAAAGCCCGTACCGCCCGCCGACCTATCCAGACGGTTTGCAACTCCCGTATTCGTATAATTTTCGTGAACGTATGTAAGTCCCTTTTTTTTATAAATGTAATAGTTTATTTTACAGTAATGTCAGTTTATTATGTCTAGTGTAATATTACAGTTGCATGACCTTCATAAAAAATTAAGTTACATTAAAGATTATTTAAAAAAATTAGGCCCAGAAAGAAGGCCTTGGCTTAAAAAAAGTTAACTAGGCAAAACTTTTATATTTCCAATTAGAGAGTATTTTGGCTCAGTTACACTTGCAAATAGACCGAGAAGAGATAAGCTCAAGAGATATCACTGATATACACAAAGTTATTAGTGAAACCCATAATTTCTATAACAAAATAATTTCTTTAACCGAACAAAAAATTAGACAGTTCGAAATGGCTACTAATGATTTTGATTTAAAAACTGCCATTGCCTTGCTACCGGTAATGACTGGTCAAGAATCTGTCACTAATTCCTTAATTAATAGCATTGAATTGTACAGTAAAATGATTTCTGATTCATCTAAAAATCTATTAATTGAATTTATACTTAAAACCAGACTTTCGCAAAGTGCACAGCTACGATTGAAATCATCTTACAGTACAGTCGATGACCTTGTGTCAGATATGAAAAAACATCTTTTACAGCAAAAATCGGATGTTGCTATACAGTGGAAATTAAACCAATGCAGACAAGGTAATCGTTCAATCGAATCTTTTGGTTCTGAGTTAGAAAATCTATTTGTTTCTTTAACAATCGCTCAATCTAATGGTAATTCTAGCACTTATGATATTTTAAAGCCAATAAACGAAAAAATCGCTATTAAAAGATTTGCTGACGGCTTAACGGACCGTAGATTAAGCACAATCATATCAGCTAGACAGTTTGAGTCCTTGCCGAACGCTATTAGGACAGCTATAGATGAGCAATCCTTGTCCTCCGCGTTCGAGGTGATGAATATTCGGCGTCATAATAATTACAATCGCGGACGCAATAGCTACGCCCATAATAATTGTTTTCGCGGTAATAATAGCTATACGACGAGACCACGTAGTTATTATTCAAGTAACTATAGTCGTAATTCGAGACCATCGTTTGAGGCCCATCGCGGTCAATATAATTCGCATGGTTCATCTCGTGGTACAAGTTATCACCATAGAGGCAGTAGCCGTGGGGCGTATAGTTCAAGGTCACGAAGACCCGCAGCTCCAATACGCCATACTACCCAGGAAACACCGACTGTTAATAACGAGTCGCACCCGGGTACTATGAATCAAAATAATAATTATCACGCTTCAAGCGAGTTTTTTCGTTAGTTCGGAAAATTTTATTCTTAATTTTAATAATAGCAGTACCGTTACATTTTTAGTTGATAAATATTTTATTAATCTTTTAATAGATAGTGGAGCGAGTCTTTGTGTTTTGAGGTACGAATGGCTTACTAATTATCCACAGTT
This sequence comes from Elophila nymphaeata, assembly GCA_955850985.1. Classification (NCBI taxonomy): domain Eukaryota; kingdom Metazoa; phylum Arthropoda; class Insecta; order Lepidoptera; family Crambidae; genus Elophila; species Elophila nymphaeata. The sequence continues at coordinate 13,489,847 of OY039071.1, read as the reverse complement.
ACTACGTCAATTATGTTACGATAGAATAACCATAAAGGGTGTTACAGGAAGGTTAGAATCAGAAGGTTATATTTTCTTAAATTTAGTTTATAATGACGTAATATTTAGAGAAAAGTTTTATGTTTTTAAGAACATGTCGTGCACGGCAAATGGTATTTTAGGTGATAATTTTCTTAAACGATATCTTGCAATTATTAATTATAAGGATAGTAAGTTACAATTATCTAAAAATAACATAAGCGTTTCTATAGAAATTAATTATAATGCTAGATATAGACATTTGATTCCGCCTCGATGCGAGATAATTAGGTTCATACCTACGACATCGAGTTGCGATTGTGTAGTCTTATCTAAAGAAATTGAGAAAGGTGTCTTTGTCGCAGGAATAATTGCGAAACCATTTGATGGTCGCATTCCCTTGCGAATATTAAATACTACAGATAGTGAAATAGAATATGATTTCCAAAATTTTGCTATATATGATGTAAATTATTTTGACGTTTGTAGTCTCTCAGATGTAAATAATAGCGTGAGTCGAGTAAAAACTTTATTCGAATTATTGAATTTATCTAATATGAACCGAGAGGAAAGATTGAGTATCGAACACATTTGTGCAAAATATGCTGATATTTTTCATCTCCCTGGTGATAAATTATCGACTACCAATATCATGACTCATACTATATCTTTAAAAGATGACGCTTTACCTAGTTATGTGAAGCCTTATAGGATACCTCATTCTCTGAAGAAAGAGGTACAACGCCAGATAGATGACATGTTAGCTAATGATATCATAGAGGAGACCACCTCGGAGTGGTCCAGCCCAGTGTTGTTAGTTCCTAAAAAATCAGATAGATCTAACGAAAGGAAATGGAGATTAGTTATCGATTATAGACAACTTAATAACAGAATTAAAGATGATAAGTTTCCGTTACCAAATATTACAGACATATTAGATTCCCTTTCAGGTAGTATTTATTTCTCTAAATTAGATCTTTCGCAAAGTTACTACCAATTGTCCTTAGATAAAAATTCTAGAAAATATACCGCATTCAGTGCAGTGGCGTGCATTAATTTATACATAAGGTAGGCATTTAGATCGAAGTCTCTAAAACTCAATCTGAAACGCTACGCGGAAATCTTTACATAGTATAAAATAAAGTCGCACCCGCGTCCTGTACCTACCTACGCTTACCTATAGCTTTTCTACGCAACAGATGTTAATGTAATTTTCAATAGGTACTTAATATAGTGATTTAATAGGAAGGTTTACATGTATAGTACCATGCATGGCGGACGAACTCGCAGGCGCCCGCTAGTAGAAAATAAAATCTTAAAAACAATTATGTACTTACAACAATATAGGTATTTCAGGTTGTTCTTTTTGCGAATGGCGAACCCAGGATGGGTCAATTCGACGAATGTGTAATAGTTTCATAGTTATTTGTAAATAAACAAAAATAACTACCTATCTTTAAATAAAAAAAAATCTTACCTATGAAATCTGGGTTTCTTACGCAGTACCTATTTCTAAGCAAATGGAATTATCAGAACATTGGGAACACTGCAATTTTTCTATCGTCGTAAATGCACAACACAACACAAGACTATAAAAACAAATAGGTATTTTAAGTAGATAAATATTGTTCAAAAATAAGATTTGCAATAAAAAAGTATTCAACATTCGCGCGCGTGAGTGACATGACAGTTATAAACATTTGGATTATAAAAAATGGCTGGCGCAGCTGGCGCTGGCGTATTCATTCATTTTAAAACTATTTCCTTACTTTTATAAGTTAATCACGTCAAGGTGTGTTTTATAACAGTGAAGTGAAATAACAATATGTAAAAAGAATTTTAAAATTCAAATAAGTTAAAAAGATCTTAAGTAAATATTAAGATTAAAACTACTTGCTTTGTTCCTTATTCACAGACACTAGCGTACGTAGCGCCACCTAGGGAGTACTGGAGAATAATCTTGCGAATACTTTTAATTAATAAAATTTATTCCTAGTATTTTATGCGACGAAAGGTTATTTAAATTTCGTAATTCATTATTTATCGATGAAAGTATTTTAAAATAATCCTATAAATTAATCGGCATCCTAAAAAATATCAAATTGATAATCACAGTAGGTCGAGTAGGTCAGCCTACTTAATACGGCTAAATTAAGAATGTCAGTTTCCTAGTTATAATACCAGCAAGTTATAATATTTCAATCTTGTCGTTTAATACTGTCAATCGTTGTGTGTTTCTGAACAAGTAAAAAATATTGTAGTGTGTGTGATTTTTACAAGCAGATGAAACTAGTGCTTACCGCGCATATTGGCACGTAGGTATAGGTATGTATACGTTATACGCAGGTCGCCCGAAGCCTATAGGTTGCATTATTTTGTTGATAGGAAGGACGTATAATCTATAGTAGTGTATGAGTAATATATTGAGGTAGGCAGTGCTTAAATGCCTTTACTATGAGACCGCCCCTGATTCAGTGTAGATAAGATGTATCAGCTTCAGTTAGACCCAGAATCGCGCAAATATACAGCTTTTACAACTGATAAAATGTATCAGATGAAGCGTTCTCCTATGGGATTAAAAACTTCTCCTAGTGTATTTTCAAGGTTAATGACGATAGCTATGTCAGGCATTAACTATAACCAAGCTTTCATTTATTTGGACGACTGCGTCGTCATCGGAAAAACTATGGAAAACCACAATAAAAATCTTATTAGTGTTTTTGAACGTTTACGAAAAGTAAATTTGAAACTAAATCCTATGAAATGTGAATTTTTACGAACTGAAATTGTTTATTTAGGTCACAAAATAACATCGCAAGGTATTCTTCCAGACGACAGCAAAATCGAAACGTTGCGAAATTATCCGGTGCCATTGAATGCAGACGATGTAAAACGATACATAGCCTTCGCTAATTACTACAGGCGATTTATACCTAATGTAGGCGGTGCAGTATGGTTCCAGGAAAAGAAAAGTCCAAAATCCAGGGAAAAAATCACCAACTATATTTTCGCAAAGTAGGTAGAACACAATTGTTTTTTACACACAAGAGGAGCGTGGAGCGTGCGCGGGATCGCAAGTGTGACTGGTTCAGGTAACTTTTAACTGTAATAACATGTGATCGGCTCCCGCTCACGCCCCTCGCCCCTTCACATTACGAGTTTTAACTTAAATATAATCACACACAAAGCCACATCTGACAGTATGGGCCATACAACTGAACGCGTCGCTTACACGCCCCACCCCAGTGCTGCTAGCAGCACTCCTCAGCCAACGGCACTCGAGCGACGCGTGCAGCGGATCGGGTAAGTATTCCACATTTTGTTTTAATTTTTACCATTCTCACTCGTCCGTCCTTGCCGGGGAATACTTCGTCAATCAAACCCTTAGGCCACACATTTCTGGGCCCATCTGGGTCGACCACAAACACTAAATCTCCCACTTGTAAGGGTCTCTGTTCGTGATTCCATTTCTTACGTGGTAAGAGATCGGGAAGGACTTCTCTTACCCATCTATTCCAATACATGTCGGCCAGACGTTGCGAAATTCTCCATTGTTTTCTTAGGAATAAGTCGGAATTATCAAATTTTCCTATCTGTGGCAGGTTGGAGGACGTCCCTATCAAAAAATGGTTCGGTGTCAGGGTTTCCATACTATCAGCCTCCACAGAGACATGAGACAGCGGCCTGCTGTTCACAATATTTTCTACCTCGGCTAGTAGCGTGTTTAGGGTTTCATCACGGGGAGCTCTTTCTTTGAGTACTATTTTTAGTGACGTCTTTACACTTCGTATGAGCCGCTCCCATGCCCCACCCCAATGTGGGCTCGCAGGCGGTATGAAGGTCCATTTCGTGCCATGATTCGCGGCTTCATCTTTCATGACTTGCTCATCTAATTCTTGTAAAGACTTTTTTAGCTCCGTGTTCGCGCCCCTCAGATTTGTCCCGTTGTCAGAGTACAAATTTTGTGGCCACCCTCGTCGTGCAGCCATCCGTCGCAAAGCCATAATCAACGAGTCGGTTGTCAACGTAGACACAGTCTCCAAATGAATAGCCCTGACGGTGAGACAGGTGAATAGTACCCCGTATCTCCGTTCATGACGCCTTCCGACAGTAACTTCCATCGGACCAAACAAGTCCACCCCACAGAATGTAAACGGACGCTGGTGATGAGCTACTCTGGCCCGTGGTAAGTCTCCGATTCTTGGTATTTCTGGTTTGCTTTTCCTTAATCTGCATAACATACATTTTGCTACCACATTCTTAACTGTTGGTCGTAATCTAATTATCCAGTACCTTTGTCTTAACTCATTAACCACCATTTCCTGGTTCCCGTGGGCAGCGTTGATGTGGTAGTGTCTAACTATTAACCGGGTGATGTAATGATGTCCATCTAAAATAATAGGCCTCTTCATTTCAGGTAGTATGCTGACAGCCGCGTCGATCCTACCACCAGCCCGCAGGACTCCGTGGTCATCGAGGTACGGCGAGAGGGTAAGTAGCTTACTAGTGGTAGGTATTACTTTGCAAGTTCTTAGGTGCGCAATGTCATCACCAAACGATTCTGCCTGTGTATGTATGAGAAGCAAGCGCTCTGCTCGTACCATCACGTCCTCGTCCAAGGGGTAAGTAAGTATTTTATTTTTAAATCTTCTATGTATGGCCTTAATTCCATGATCTACAAAGGTAAGTACTCGCGTCGTACATCTAAGCAACCGTAGCCAAGAAGAAAACTTAGTAGGTTCCGGTATAGGTAAGTTTTCATTTTCTATTTGTATGACTGATACACATTCTATAGTACAATCTTTGTTGTCAGGTTCCATGACATCTCGCGGCCATTCATCACAATCCCTTAGCAAGAAGGAAGGTCCGTATAACCATTCATTTTGTAATACAGATGCCTCATAATTCTCTCTTGTTCCTATATCGGCCACATTTAATTTTGTAGGAACATAACGCCACTCGCTTACTTGTGTGAGTTCATCAATCTCACCTAGTCGATTGGCAACAAATACTTTGTAATTGCGCGTGTTAGATTTATACCTTAGTTGAATCCAATATTCTTTAATGTGTAACGTTAGTTTAGAATTTAATTGAACCTTTTACTATGTATGTGTTAGCACCATTCACTTATTTGCATAAATTGAAGACGACTTAATATAAAACAACTCGAGTATGAAAAGCGGCGAGCCAGGGGTAGTGCCTGGTACTTGTGACCCCAGGTGTAGGTTTACCGGGCCCATTTACATTGCAACAACGCTCACCGTTCACTACCCCCGCTTCTCTTTCCACCTAGCTATAACTTTCTGTAATACAGCGTAATTGACTACAAAACGTTTTGTCCGTCCGCTCTTACATAGTTATTGAACCATACATTATTCTGCTTATATATTTGACGCTATATACTACAAAGTATATAGCGTTATATACAAGAAATCACAAAGTATACAAGTCATGGATGGGTACCCATATAATAACGTGAGTAATAATAAAAACTATCATACCTTGTTCTCCGATGCTTACACCTCGCCGGCTCAAACGTAACTGAGCTGTCGCTTCGCAGCGGCCATCTTTTATACAACCGACCACGTGGCGTAGCTTAGCCACGTGCTATTCAAACTATGACTTTTATTGTGTTAAACTTAAAATCCTAGTTATTATTGTTATTTAATATTCACAAACTTATGTTCAATATTTTATATACAATTTATGCATTTTACTATCTCCAATACTTGTTTATGATTCCAACACGGCCATACTGACATGTACTTCGTTCTCGAAGTACTAATAAATCAACAATATTTTAAGAATAGCATGGCGGATAGTGATTGCTATTTTTATATATGTTTATTTAATCAAAACTATTACGGCCAAACTGGCATGTACTTCGCTCTCGAAGTACTATAATAACATTATTCTGAAATATAATATTTTATCGTAATCTCTGGCCTTGACATACTAGTCCTATCACCTGCTGCACATGAATTCCAGACTAATATCAGGGCAGTGACTGACCAGCAGTATAAATAAATAATAGTCTCTGGCCTTGGCATACTAGTCCTATCACCTGCTGCGCATGAATTCCAGACTAATATCAGGGCAGTGACTGACCAGCAGTATATATTTAAATACATTAGACCTTACCCATGCCATACTAATCCTACCACTCGCTGCCAATGTTTACAGATTAGTATCTGGGCAATGACGTCAGTCATTGCAGCGATAACTATAATCAATTATTCTTATTGTGTACTTTTGAATACTTAGTGGTGTTAATAGATTGTTGAACCATCCATAATACGTTCGGCCAATCTGACGAGAAGTTTGAAGACCTATTTTTTTTTATTTGACATTCGAAGCTATCTTGTACTTGATAATTATTACTGTTAACAAACTGTTTTTATGCATTGAAATATACTTGATTCCTAATTCTGGACCTGGAGATAAAAATTTAAATATCTCGAAAACGGTGCATCGTAGCCCAAAAATAATGAAATTTTCTCCCCCGTAGACCCCAATAGGCCACGCGGTACATCCAATGCAATAAAAGTTTTGGCACTACCCTCATTAATTAAAAAAAGATATCTATGTCTCGAAAACGATGCTTCGAAATCCAAAAATAATTAAATTTTCGCTTCCGTAGACCCCAATTGGCCATATGGTACATCCAATGCAATAAAAATATTTGCACTACCCTCATTAATAAAAAAAAATATTGACTCCGAAATTAATTCAAATAATTTATGCTTATCTCTCGGTACTGCCGTTTTGATAAAAAAAACTAATAAAATTAAACGAACAACACTAAAAAGTGTACACCTCGTAATAGTGGGTAGACTTCTCACCATAATGAGAATCGATTTTCAACCAACTTAAATAAAGAAAAATAAATGATGGCGGTACTTCGATCCCACTTCTGATGTTAGATTTATACCTTAGTTGAATCCAATATTCTTTAATGTGTAACGTTAGTTTAGAATTTAATTGAACCTTTTACTATGTATGTGTTAGCACCATTCACTTATTTGCATAAATTGAAGACGACTTAATATAAAACAACTCGAGTATGAAAAGCGGCGAGCCAGGGGTAGTGCCTGGTACTTGTGACCCCAGGTGTAGGTTTACCGGGCCCATTTACATTGCAACAACGCTCACCGTTCACTACCCCCGCTTCTCTTTCCACCTAGCTATAACTTTCTGTAATACAGCGTAATTGACTACAAAACGTTTTGTCCGTCCGCTCTTACATAGTTATTGAACCATACATTATTCTGCTTATATATTTGACGCTATATACTACAAAGTATATAGCGTTATATACAAGAAATCACAAAGTATACAAGTCATGGATGGGTACCCATATAATAACGTGAGTAATAATAAAAACTATCATACCTTGTTCTCCGATGCTTACACCTCGCCGGCTCAAACGTAACTGAGCTGTCGCTTCGCAGCGGCCATCTTTTATACAACCGACCACGTGGCGTAGCTTAGCCACGTGCTATTCAAACTATGACTTTTATTGTGTTAAACTTAAAATCCTAGTTATTATTGTTATTTAATATTCACAAACTTATGTTCAATATTTTATATACAATTTATGCATTTTACTATCTCCAATACTTGTTTATGATTCCAACACGCGCGTCATAGGCGATAAAAATCCGTAGACATCAAAAATAGACATGACCACACGTAGCATATCTCTTTTAGTAGGCCTTTTTTCATTACTAATTATATCAACAGGTATATTTTTAAATGATATGTCGAAACGCAAAGTGTCGTCCTGCGTTTGCCATATAAGCCCGAGTGTTCGCTCACCGCCATATGGTTGACCCATTTTGAACCTTACAGCTGCACTCCCGAGAGACTCTTTTGGTAAGCTGTCGAGCACGGCCTCGCTATTACTGTTCCAGTTACGTAACTCAAAACCTCCCTGTGAATGAATTGACATTATTTGACTTATCAATTGAATAGTTGTTTGCTCATCGGGTAGGCTGTCGATGTAATCGTCCATATAATGTTGAGTATGTATAGCTGAGACGGCTGAAGGCATAGTAGATTCGAATCGTTTAGCGTTCTTGTTTTTTATAAACTGCGCAATGAATGGTGAGCAGTTGGCACCAAATATTAATGAGGTCATCACATAGGTATTTATCGGTTCCTTTAACATTTCAGGGTTGAACTTTTCAGTAGGGCTTCCTCTTAATATGAACCGCAGGGCGTCTTGGTCTTCTGGTCTGATTTTCACTCGCAGAAACATATCTTTTATGTCTGCTGTTACGGCTACTTTGTTTTCACGAAACCGCAACATTATTCCAAACAGTGACATAAGTAGGTCAGGTCCTTTAAGTAGATAGTCATTGAGTGATAATCCTGTAGTTTTAGCTGCAGCATCAAACACCAAACGTAATTTATTTTTCTTTGGGTTGTCAACTCCAAAATGAGGTAAGTACCAAATCTTTTGTGTAGTCGTTTCTTTAGTTGTAAGTTATTTTGCATAGTCATTTTGTAGCAAGTGTTGCACGCGTTCATGATATCTCTCAGCATAATGTTGATCCTTTTTCATTTTTCGTTCTACGCCTCTCAAGCGGGCCATAGCCGTAGGTAGCGAGTCCGGCATGATGCAGTCTTTGTCTTTCCAAGGCAAGCCCACTTGCCACCTACCATCAATAAGCTTGGAGGTATTTTCTACATAGTTCCAGGCGCGCAGGTCCTCAGAGTTTTGTCGTGGCTTATGGGTAGACACTCCCATAGATTCGATGGAGAAATAGTTTTGTACATCGTCATGGAGCTCACGAAGACTGCAGACGTCATCATCATTGTCCCCAGCGGTGTCGGCGACGAGAAACAGAGCATGATGCTGGCGGGCCGACGAAGAGGCGCGCGGTACCCTACCGTGCAGGCACCAGCCCAGCGGTGTGCGGGTGGCGCACGGCTCGTTGGGGCTACGCATTACAGTATCGAGAGGTAAGAGTAAATGATAATTATCTTGCCCTATTAGGACTTCCGGTTTGAGCGGAGCATAACACAGTTCATCTTTGAGTTCATGTAAGTAACTAAATTTCTCACAATGCACTAAGTTTAAGTTCTGTTCAGGTAACTTAAGTTCATTGACACTACGTACACGAATATTGTATATATCACCTTGTCTGTTAGATAAAGTCAAGTCCAGTAGTTCAGAATCACACAAAAGTTCAGTATTGTCCCACGCTCCGCGCACACGCATCGACAGCTTGCGGCCGCGCATGCCAGCGCGCGCCGCGAGCTGCGCGCTTATCATAGACACAGTGGAGCCGTCGTCGAGCAACGCACTAGAACTTATAATTCCGTTAGGTCCGTGAATGTATATAGGCACTACCTTTAGTAACACTGAACAATTATAAGTATTAATATTAGTTACAAATTCACTCTGTACACTGTTTTCAGTTTCAGTTGGCACATTTACGTTAGGGGCTTGCGCGGCGACACTAATGTTTTGACGCGAACTTGGAATATAATGCAGCAGGCGGTGGTGGGGCTCGCCGCACCCGTCTACGTCACACGGGGCAGCGGGACACGTTTGTCTATCGTGTTGAGTTATAAGGCACTTGTAACACACACCGGCGCGCTTCACATAGAACCACCTGTCCTTACGCAACGATTTTTTAAACTTCTTGCAGTCCGTTAGTTTATGCTTAGAAACACGACAAAAACGACACTTTCTATCACTGTGTTCAACTGCGTCCGATTCACTTTGTAATAAAACAGTTTGAGTGGATCCATAGTAATTTTCATTATATTTTCGTTTATTGTCCCAACGAATGTTTATTAAACTAGCACTGCACGTAGATGTTTTGATTGCCTCCATGCTTAAAAAGTCTGACAGTATATCCAGTCTAGACTTCTTGCCCTCGGATATAAGCGGATAACTGTAGTCGGTCCACTTAGACAACAATACTGTGGGCAGTTTAGACAACACCATATTGACTACACCAACACCTTGCAGGTATTCTTCGCGCTTCAGTTCTTGTACCGAAACAACATAGTTTTTTATTTTAATAGAAAACTGCACTATGTCTTTGTGGTATTCCTGTGGTAACGGGTTCAACCTTTTGATCTCGTTCAAGATTCTCGATATAATTATATCTGGGTTTCCAAATTGTAGTTCGAGCGTTGATATCACTATTTCAGGTGACGTGGTGCTTATCAACAGAGCCGAGACTGCTTCTTTAGCGGGGCCACGTAAACACTTTCGCAAGCGCCACAAATTCTCTCTCTCACTAAAGTTGCAAACGTTCGTTGACTCCTCATAAGCGTTCTTAAATGACAGCCACTCCATAGGGTCACCAGAGAATAGGGGTAGATCTCTTGGTGTGCTGATGCGACTTAGTAGGTTAGCGTTGTGGTTAGTGGATGCCGAAGTGGCTACCAGCTCCTTCAGTGCGCAGGCCAGCTGCTGAACTGTACCATCAGTACCGCCGTCATTGGGCGGTGGAAACAGTGAGCCCTTGGTAGTTCCATGGTTGTGAGCCCTTTGTTTATTTAGTTCCTGCTGACTGCGCTCGAGCCACTTGTCAATATCCTGACCATCATGGTAAGAATCGCACTCCGATGCGCGTGGACTGTATTGTTCTTCAACAGCTGCGATATCTGCTGCTAACCTTTTGTCGATCAATTCCATTTGAATGCGAGCCTTCTCCTTTGCCGCTTCCAGCTCAAGTCTCCTCTTCTGTGCAATCACCGCAGACGATGATGATTTGCTAGATTTTATTGATTTTTCTGACATCTGTATTGTAGGTATTTTCTTTTCTTTTTCTAAGCTCTTATTCGGTCTATCTTCAGTTTTTATACTTCCAACACTTCTTCCAGGTCTTTCTAAATCATTCACTTTTAGCTTCCCATCGTCATCTTCCATTTTTGGCGGCGGTTGTTCATCACCTTTCAACGTTTTTTCTTTCCGTGCGGTACTGCGAGTGTTAACCATTTCGAGGTGTGGTTAATAGACGATCACGGCTCGAAGACCAAAATGTAGGCGGTGCAGTATGGTTCCAGGAAAAGAAAAGTCCAAAATCCAGGGAAAAAATCACCAACTATATTTTCGCAAAGTAGGTAGAACACAATTGTTTTTTACACACAAGAGGAGCGTGGAGCGTGCGCGGGATCGCAAGTGTGACTGGTTCAGGTAACTTTTAACTGTAATAACATGTGATCGGCTCCCGCTCACGCCCCTCGCCCCTTCACATTACGAGTTTTAACTTAAATATAATCACACACAAAGCCACATCTGACAGTATGGGCCATACAACTGAACGCGTCGCTTACACCTAACTTTGCAAATATTACGTATCCATTAAATAAGCTTTGTAAAAAAAACTCTAAATTTGAATGGACATCTGAATGCGAACAGTCTTTTCAGCACTTAAAGTCTTCTTTAATGTCTCCGCCTGTGTTACAGTATCCCGATTTTTCGGAGAGCAATATATTTGAGTTACGAACTGATGCTTGCAAGACAGGATTAGGAGCGGTTTTGTCAAATAGAAATGGTCGCGTTGTTGCTTACGCAAGTCGTAACTTATCACCCGCGGAAAGTAGATATCCAATAATAGATTTAGAACTATTAGCAATAGTTTGGGCCGTAAGGCATTTTAGACCATATCTTTACGGCAGAAGGTTTAAAATATTTACGGATCACAAACCATTAGTTTATCTTTTCAGTTTAAAAGACCCATCGAGCCGATTGACTAAGTTTAGGCTTTATCTCGAGGAATATGACTTTGAGATTGTGTACATCGAAGGTCGAAATAATGCAGCTGCAGACGCATTAAGTCGACTACCGATGTCCATGACGTGTGATGACTTAAATTCAATAGGACAACAAGTAAAGAAAGAAAGAAAGAAAGAAAGTATTTATTGGCCAACAACAATAATCACATATCGGTAAAAAAATTATTACATTAACAGGCCAACTAGGTCACTGCCTCAGCATAATGCCACAGTGACAAACGACACTGTGGCGCTGGTATTCTGGCAGGGCCTAAAGTTATCAACATACATACACAAATATACATATTTGACAAACAACAACAACAAAAAAATAATACTTTTTAAAATTAATATGAACTAACAAAACAAAAACAAAATAAAATAATAAAATAAAATAAAAAAGATATAAAAAAAAGATACATACTACATATTGCATTGTGCAAGCAAGAGACACTTAGAGCAATTTAGTAATGTTTGACCAGCCGACATCTGCAAAAATAAATATGGCTCAAAGGTCTTAATTAACAAGCCATGGAAAAAAAAACCTGCTTGTGAAAAATGCTCCAAGTATGCGAATGAATCTGTGCCTAATAAACTATTCTATTCTATTTAACTAGTCTGTGTCAATTACGTAACAATGAATTATTACGTATTCTGACTCATGATTAATATATAATTTAAACTTATAGTACCTTGCATACATATAAATCTACGCTAGATAAACAGAAAACATATGCACACAAAATAAAAAACATACAAAGGACGTCGCAATCTTAAAAGCTCTAATGTGGAACCAAAACGACCCTACGCCACGTGAAACGCGTCGTGAAAACAAGCCAGTAAGTAATATTATAACTTCTGCAATTGTAGTAGAGACATTTTTACATGTTTTCTAAATGTTTTGACTGTTTTCAGATCACGCACAGGCGGCGGAAGATCGTTCCAACAACGTGAAGCTGCAAATCGAAAACTTCCACGGAATGCCACCGTTCGGTGCTTCAGAGTAACAAACACAGTCTTGCATTGTCTGGCCGTATACCTTGGTTGATCCCGCGCCCACACAAGTTTTTCAAAAAGGTATCGAGGTTTTCTCGTATGCAACACGCCAAAAAGCAAAGTAGCGAGATGAAGCTTTCTTCTCGCCTCCATCTTTAACAGATTAGCCTCGTTCAAGAAGGGAGTAATGTGTGAACGAGCTGGTACATAGAAGCAAAAACGTGCGCAGGCGTTTTGTGTCCGTTGAATAAGCCTACTAGTCCGGGACATAACGCGAGGCCCAAATACTGTGTCACAATAATTTAGTTTTGATAGAACAAGCATTTCACATAATTTTATTCGCAGCTCCTCACCTAGGAATGGTCGAATATTGTATAACAATTTTAACCTATAAAAACAACTGCGGGAACACTCTGCAATGTGATTTTCAAAGTTAAGATGTTCGTCAAATATCAAACCCAAGTTTCTAGCTTGACTCACGCGTTCTACTCTTACACCATTGATCTTTACTTCGAGGATGGTATTATTAAAGTGAGCAATATTCTTTCTTGAACCAATTAGCAATAATTTTGATTTCTTTGGGTTAAGAACCAATGAATTGGAAGTACACCAATCCGAGATATGCATCAGATCATAATTAATTTTTGTTACAGCACTGGCATATTCCATTTTATAGAATGGAAGATATAGTTGCAGATCGTCCGCATATAAATGATACTGGCAATGAAGTATACTGTTTACAATATCAGCGCTGTAAAGGATGTATAGGATAGGCCCCAATACCGAGCCCTGGGGTACACCACAGGTTACCGGCAATTTGGCAGAACGTAACTTTGATCCATCCGTCTTTGTGACCTCCACGCACTGCAGTCTGTCCCCAAGGTAACTACTGAACCATTTAATTGTCGCAGAGTCAAATCCATAAAATGCCATCTTAGACAGTAGTAGGTCTATATTTATGCAGTCAAAAGCTCGCGAAAAATCAAGCAACAGGAGAATACTGAGGTTTCCTTGATCCTGGTTCGCAAGGAGGTTATCCACAACATCTGCTAGAGCAGTTGCTGTACTGTGTCCCTTGCGAAACCCAGACTGTCGTTCAGGAAGTATATTATTAACCTCAATGTATTCCACTAATTGCTCGCAAACTGCTTTTTCCAAGATCCTCGAGGCTAAAGGCAGCAGGCTGACTGGGCGAAGGTCATTCATACCTGTTGGGTTGTTATTTTTGGGCAAGGGTTTAACAATAGCTACTTTCCAACTATTGGGAAAAATACCTTCAGCCATTGACCGATTGATAATAGTGGTTATGGCCCGTAGTGTTTGTGGCAAGGTCAGTTCTATCATGTTAAGTGACAGGCCATCGTGTCCTTGGGCATTAGACTTAAACCCCTTAATAATTTCCATAACCTTGTCTTCAGATACAGGACGTAGGGTGAATGTGGAGGAACCATGTCTATAGTGCTCAAAATATGTGAGCTGAGATATTGTAGTTTGCCTATTACCCGGGGTATTAAGAAAGTGCGCATTCATTAAATCAGGGTCACTGAAGCTGGCTGGAATATCAGTATCCTTTCTATGACTGGTAATTTCAAATTTTTTTAGACTCTGCCACAACTTTTTAGAGTTTTTGTTGTTACCATTTATGTGTTGAGAGAAAAACGTTGTCTTTTCCTTCACAATAGCTTCCGCCACAAGTCTCTTCATAGTTAAGTAACTCTCCTTTATAGCGGGCACTTTCTGGGCTTTGAATTTATCATGGTATTTATCCCTAATTCTTATCATTGATTTAATGCAGTCGGTAATCCATGGGTGTGGAGGATGCTTGAATTTTCGCCGCTTAACTGGCGCATGAAGATCAAATAACGTGGTCAAGCACTGGGTAAAAGCCTCAACAAGGCTATTTACATTGTCCAGACTGTAAAAACTACTCCAATCAATGGCTTCCAAATCACTACTGAACTGGTCCAGTACAATGTCACTTAGAGGCCTGTAACTCACCCACTGAGGATGCAATCTTTCTTTTTTTATTTTAAACTCCACAGAAATAATAGCATGTCTCCCAAGATCAGGAATTTGCTTAACTACAACATTCACAGCCCCAATGTCACTACATACAACATCTATAAGGCTAGAACTGTGCTCTGTGAAATGTGTAGGCACCTCAACCAATTGCTTAAGACTCACACTATACAGAAATTGTTGGAGCAATTTTGACCCAGTGCTTGTAGTATCTAAGAGGTTAATGTTAAAATCGCCAAGCAGTATTAGCGCGTCACGTTTCGAAAAAAAAGTAATAGAGTCCACCATAGCATCCAAAAAAACTTCCACATCCTGCCAAGGCGGCTTGTAAGCAGTGCCAATAACCATCTGTTGACCGTTAATACGCACTTTTAGCCACATTTGTTCGACTTCAGATCCCGTAGGATGCTGACATATGCGAACATTGACACCCCTCCGGATATAAAATCCTACTCCCCCACCACGACCACCCCGAACACTTTGAGGCCTAGGGTTATGTTTGAGCCGGTAACCAGGGAGCACCGGTGCCTTGTCATCCTCCCCATCCCTCAGCCAGGTTTCATTAACTGCCAGGATATCAAGCCCTAACCCTTCCACCGCCACCATTAACTCCTCATGACCAGTGCCGAGCGACCCCGCATTAAAGAGTCCAACTTTAAGATACTTAGATCTTACCTCTGTTCAATGATTATTGTATACACCAACATAACAGTGAGGAGACTGCTAAATAAAAAACTAATAATACTAGGTACCTTTATGTAAATATGATTCCTGTAAATTGTCTTATTTCTAGTTTTAAGGTCCCAAATGTAAATAGGCATAGCACATTGCATGATTTTCTGATTAAAAATGTAAATATATTCTGAATGATATCCAATTACAATGCTAAACTTACCCAAAACACATGTATGCAAAGTTACAACCCACATTAAATTCCTAATTAAATTTATTATAAAGAATAGATAGTATTTAATTTTTTTCAAGATTACCTGTTTTAGGGGACATAACAATTCATAAATACCAGTTGACATTAGACAGATACGACGGCACAAAATTATATAAACGTACATACACTCTGACCAAAACTGTACACAAAAAGAACACATACAAAAAAATATATTGTAAACATTACGTTCACAGAATCTGATGTCGACCTGCACGAGTCACTTACTTATATTATGTGACCCAAGAACACGCTCAACGTCATCACGGGATCTAATTTGATGCGCCGGCGACCCGTCCGCCTGGCGAACGTATACGCGTCCTCGCTTGGTCCACGAGTACCGCCACCGAAGCTTCTTGCACTCTTCCCGTGCCAGATTGAAGAGCTGGCGATTGGTGCGAGTCAGCCTCTCGTTTATGTAGACGCGTCCGCCGGTAGAGCCCGTCAGCCCGCGGCGCACGCGCGCGGCCTGCAGCAGGTCGTCGCGCAGGCGCCGGCCCGCCAGCCGCACCACGACGCGGCGGGGCCGGCCCGCCGCCTCCTCCGGCCGCACGCCCACGCGCTCCGCGAACACCACGTCGCGCTCCTCCAGCGGCACGCCCAGCCGCCCCGCCAGCACCATCACCGCGTGCACCACATTTTCCCCCTTCTCCTCCGGGAGATGGCCGACCTCCAGGTCGGAAAGGAGAGCGTCCTGTTCACGCTCGTTCAGCTCCTGCTTGAGGGCGGACACGGACTGCTCAAGCTCAGCCACTCTGGCCGAGTCTCCCCCCGATTGTCCGCGCTCGAGGGCCTCCAGCCGCTGCTCAACGCCGTCTAGCCGCACGGTGAACGCGGCGAAAGACTCACGCAAGAGAACCATTTCCTTGCGGAACTCGCGCATCTCGCTGATGCACTCAGCAAACTCGCGACGGAACTCTGAGATCCCCTCCGCGCCCACAGATCCCGCCGGAGCAGCGGCCTCCAAGGCGGCCCCGCCGTCCGCAACCAGCGCCGGCCCCGCACAGGCGACGCGGGGCGGCGCGGGCGGAGACGACACCGGCAGGGGCACCCCACAGTCGCCGTCCTCCCCAATGCCCTTCACTGGCGTCTGGCTATTGTCGCCCCGGCGCACATGCCTCTTGCAGCCAGGGCAGACCCAGTCCTTACTTATTTGGGTCTTATCTGCAATAGCCAGACAAGCCCGGTGGTATTTTGTTGGGCAGACGCTGCAGGACGCCGCTCCCGCCAACGACAGAAACTTTCCGCAAGCGCCGCAATTCACCATTACTGTACTTATTATGCACTATTTCCAATTATTTTATATTTGCAATTAAGTTTTTATAAGATTTTAGTGCCCTATTTATAATTATGTCCAACTATAGGGTAGTTTTGTTTATGTCTTGCAAAAATACAAACCGAATTTTTTTGTTGTTTAATTGTTCCTGATATTATATTATCCACAAACACTCACACAGATTACTCAGATATTTATTTATCCTTTTAATCACTATGTACACAAAAACAACGACTGTTACATTAAAGATAAACAATGTTTACGTTAACGAGTGTTAACAGTTTGACAATCAGCTGACAACTCTTTAGTAGTTTCTGTGTTAATAGTTTCTGTGTTTCTGTGTTAACGCGAGCACAAACTAAAAAGTTACTGTCTCCACCTTTTTGTAGAAGTAACAATAATAATTCGATAGCTGAGTCTTCTACCAGTAGCAGGCCTGATCAACCTGATATTGTAGAGATTCTTAAAAAACCTAATGACGTCATAGAATTAGTTTTTCGTAGGGATAAGAAGTTACCTAATTTACCTTGTAGTTATTCAAATAAGCATTTCTGTACGTATATACCCTCGCTTTATACCATATACCTAAATACTCGATCGTTATCTACCCTAGATTTAGTGTTATTGTGTGAAAAAGAGAATATAAATGAAATATTGATAACAAAAAATAAAGAAAATGCTACGTATATAAAAATACTTGCAAGTCATATAAAAAAGCTCCAAATAAAGGTACCAAAAATATTAATTACGAGGGATGTAACGAGAATAAGTAGCCATGAAGATAAAAGAATTATCTTAAATGATTTTCATTTGTTACCTACTAGCGGTCATGCAGGGGTTAACAGAATGATTAATAATTTGAAAAAATATTATTTCTGGTCAGGAATGACAAATGATGTCATAGATTACGTCAAAAAATGTCCTCAGTGTCAATACAATAAATTTTCTAACCATAAAGTTCGAGAACCAATGATAATTACAAATACTGCTAGCTCTGCTTTCGAAAGAATATCATTAGATATTATGGGTCCATTGACAGTTGATAGCTATAATAATAAATACGTATTAACACTGCAATGTGATTTAACAAAATTCGTAGAAGCTTATCCTTTGCATAGTAAAGAATCCGAGTCAGTAGCACGAGTTTTCGTAAATAATTTTATCTTGAGATATGGAGTTCCCAAAGAAATTATAACTGATAAAGGTACAGAGTTTATGTCCAATATCATGTCAGACGTTTGTAAAATATTAAAAATTAATAAGTTAAATTCAACCGCTTATCACCACGAAACAATTGGCTCATTAGAAAACAGTCATAAGTCTCTAGGAGCATACCTTAGGATTCAGTGTGACAGAAATACCATTGATTGGAGTGATTGGTTACCATTTTGGACATTTTCTTATAACACAACAGTGCACACTGAAATATATATATATAGAGATATATATAGAGATATGATAAATAAAATATATATTATTATGTTGTTTTATTAAATAAACAATTAAGAAACATTGTAATGTGACATGACTTAATTTTTTTTTCCTTTTCCTTCAGAAGGGGAGGGTGATCCCAGGACTTTTTGAGGGGAGTTGTAGTATGATACGATACACGTGCAAGTGCATATCGGAAACGTAATTAGGTCATGTCGCAATTGGGAATTGTAATAATAAGTAAATAGCTGCGTTGCAAATTCTACTAAATTAATATTAATATATTATATTTTTGGCATTCAATAAATGGACTTCACAATGAAACATCGTCTTACTTGATCACCCAAGCACATAATATTATAATGTACTTTCTCCAACATCGGACGAGAAGTTCATACGTAAACCACCTTCTGTACATTTGGAGGCTATATGACCCTCTTTTTTGCACAAAAAACAGGTCATCGTGTCAGACGATAAATAAATCCAATATGTGGTTTCATCAAAATCAACGGACATCTTCTCAGGTAGACGGTAAAAGTCATCAGGAGTTCCATACACCTGGCGACGGAAACTTAGGATATGACTATATCCTGTATCACTAAGCCCTGCTCGCAGAAATGAGATCGAGGACATAGGTTTAATTCCTATTTCTTGTAGTTTTTTCTCTATTTCGCTGTGTGGGATAATCGGGCAAACGTTTGAAAGAATAATACGTTTATTTCTGTTGATCAATGGGCGTATAGTTAATTTTTGTCCTTGTAATGTAATAAACTTCTTGTTATCTATAACGTCGTCTGCTAACATCTTTGTGGCTAAATATATACAGATACGATTATTTGATATTCTGGATAGGAATCTTATATTTGTGGGATCAATAATTTTACCAAGAGCATGCGCATAATCTTTGATTTGTACATTTTCTAAGGCGTCTATAACAATAGCCTGGTCTTTTTTAGGAAACAATGTATTTTGCGCTACGGTGGCATAACTCGGTGTAGTGGGAGACGATTGTGAACTCATTATAGTATTTTGTTCCTGTAGTCAGAAACAATAAAAACAATAGTTTAACTAACACTTGTGTGAGAAAACTTGGATTTCATCATTAAATATCACTATTATAACACACACGAGGGTAGAATCACGTGAAAAATTAGTAAACACCACTATGAGGCGCGACGATGCGTGCGCGCGTGCGGTCTTTATGGCTACTAATCGCTCACTGAAAGAGGGCCTTGATTGTGTGAGGAATGAAAGAATAGGCAACTTTACAAAAAAGTTTTGTTTTTGTGTTCATGTTGTTTCTCATCGACAGATTCCGAAGCTGAAGACAATGATGACACCGGTGCTGAGCCCTGGTCTGCTCAGGTTGACCCTGTTGAGGTCTTCCATTAAGATATCTTGTGAACATGTCTTGTGCTAAGTGCAACGAACCAGTTACGGACTTTGTCAGCTGCCAGGGTGGATTGTGCGGCGGACGTCTTCACTACCATTGTGCTGGAGTGGCTGAATCTACCTATAGGAAAATGGGACCCGAGAAGAAGTCTTCATGGCGCTGTGTAACGTGCCGTGGGGCAACCTCGCCTTTAAGACCTTGCCCTAGTGATTCCCTATCCGAATTAATTAAAGAAGTCAGGGAGTTTAGATCTGATTTCTTTTCTATGAAGGAGGACCTTGTCACAATCAAAGATGAAATCCGTAGTACTTCGAAAAGTATATCGGATTTAAAATCAAAGTGGACTGACCTCGAAACCAAATTTGATGGAATGCTGGAGCGTCTAATAGCGGTTGAAGGAAAGGTGGCGGAACTAGACGAAGTTCAAAAACAATTATCGGAGTCTCGGCATACGTTAGACGAACTAAAAGAAATTAATAATAATCAAGACCAATTTTCAAGATTAAACAATCTAGAAATACAAGGAATTCCTAAAAAACACGGCGAAAATGTACATACAATAATTCACGACATAAGTATAAAAGTGGGTATGACTCTGCATGACACCGATATAGATACAATTCATCGAGTTGAACCGTTTCGTCGTGAGGGTAGGCCGGACACCCGCCATCCGTCAATAATTGTACGCTTTACTCAACGGCAGCGTAAGAATCAGCTGATAGCGGCGGCGAGAGCACGTCGCGGTTTAACCACCACTCACTTAGGAATGTCAGGACCCGCTAGTAATGTGTATATAAATGAACACCTCACTCCCACCAATAAACTTCTTCTAAGGCGTGCCCGGGAACTGAAGACGACCTTAAACTATACCTACCTATGGATTAGGGATTGCAAAATATTTTTACGTAAAAATGACCATTCCAGTGTGATAAGAATTGCAAACGAATCCGATCTAACCAAACTAAAGTGACTATTAATATTTATATTTTATTATATTCATTCCACGCATTCCCACTTATTACGGAATCGCATTTGTGTTCTAA
The DNA here is from genome assembly GCA_955850985.1 of Elophila nymphaeata. NCBI lineage: Eukaryota > Metazoa > Arthropoda > Insecta > Lepidoptera > Crambidae > Elophila > Elophila nymphaeata. The sequence goes on along the minus strand of OY039071.1, from coordinate 13,468,986 downwards.
AATCATCTGCCCTAGTCTTTATTAACAGAAAATTATGTTCCAATCGCTTCAGTAATGAATATCCAAATTATTTATCGACAATAGTACAGAAAATTACTAATTGTTTTAGTTGTTTACATAAATTATTGGTATCTTGGTGTCTCCGTTTGGTTAATCATGTTGTTTTTAATTTTCACTCTCACATTTTAATATCTTTTGTTAATACAGTTTTACGTGTGTTCTGGCGTGGCTTGTCGTTCAAGTATTTTTATGTATATTTATTTTATTATTTGGAACGGGCGCGTTAGATTCACTTAGAATATATTATCAGAACGTGAGGGGTCTGAGAACAAAAAGCCATAATTTTTTGTGTAACGTATTAAGTAACAATTATGATCTGATATGTTTAACTGAAACCTGGTTGACACCCGATTTTAATGACGCTGAGTATTCTTATAATAATTATAATGTGTATCGTTGTGATCGGCCTGGTTCTGGAGGCGCGGGAGGCGGCGTGCGGGGTGGCGGGGTGTTGATAGCCGTGCGGCTTGGCCTCACTGTGCGTCCGCGCACTGACTGGCGTTCCGCCGTGGGCACCGCCGAGGAATTGTGGCTAACCTTAGAGTCAGGCTCTCCAGCGAACTGTTCGCGCAGCGGTGACGACGGCCGGCCGTCTTCTGTACACATTGCTTGCGGATACTTTCCACACGGTGTGAATCACCTAACCGCTTTGCAGTTATTTTTTGATAATGTTTCTGATCGTATGCTCCAGTTTCCAAAAGATTATTTCTTGTTATTAGGAGACTTTAATGTGACCCATGCAGTGTGGTCCTCGACGGAAAATCCACATCTATCATTGAGTCCAAATAACGATCCAAAGGCTTTAGCACTGTCTGATTTTATGAGCTTGTGTGATATGAAACAATACAATCGATGTTTTAATACGAACAATCGTATGCTTGATCTTGTTTTAAGTAATTCTGATTGCTATGTTTCACCATGTATGAGCCCGCTCACCTCTGAAGACTCTCATCATAAAGCGATACATGTTTCATTTTCTTTCAGACATAGTACTTATCTAGAAAACATGGAAAGTTTTAAATATATTTTTCATGCCGCGAATTATGATGAAATGCGTAAGGCATTGACGAGCGTCGATTGGCAGGTACTGCACCGTATGAATACGGAAGAGGCCACTAATTATTTTTATACGTTTCTTTATAATTTAATAGATGATAACGTCCCAAAACGTAAAATATTTCGCAATAACAGGTATCCTATATGGTATTCTCGTGCGCTCGTCAATGTCATCCGTGAAAAATCAAAAGTTCATGCCAGGTGGAACAAATATAATGATCCTCGCGACTATCAAGAATTTCGTTTGTTGAGATCCCGTGTAAAGAAACTACAGTTTGTGTGTTACAATAAGTATATAAAATTTTCAGAAGAAAAAATAACAGCGGTGCCCAAATATTTTTGGACCTTCGTTAAGTCTAAGCTCGGTTGTAATAATATACCTTCATATATGACTCTTGGCGATACTTTTTCCACTGACGGTGAAACTATTTGTAATCTATTCAATGATTATTTTAATTCCGTGTTTGTGCCGGTTAACAACCCACCTGACTTATCTACTCTTAACGAGGAATCTGACTATGCGGAATCTTTTCTCGACGTATCAGTAATTAATATCACACATAATATAGTTCAAAAACATCTTGAGGAAGTTGATATAAATAAGGGAGCCGGTATAGATGGATTACACCCTTTGTTGATCTCAAAACTCTCAAACGAGTTATCCATTCCTGTATCTATTATTTATACCAAATCTTTAAAGGAAGGTTGCTTTCCTAATATATGGAAAAGGGCTCTCATTACACCAATTTTAAAAGGAGGAGACAAGCATGATGTTCGACAGTATAGACCCATTTCGAAGCTTTGTATATTGGGGAAAATATTGGAAAAAATTGTTACTAACGAACTTTATCAGATCGCATTGCCGCACATATCTCAGCAGCAACACGGGTTTCTCCGAGGTCGTAGCGTTGACACTAATTTAATCTTGTACACAGACTTTCTTCTCAATTCTCTTGACGCTGGCTACCAGGTGGATGCTGTTTATACAGATTTTTCAAAAGCTTTTGACAAAATAAATCATTTGACACTTGTGAAGAAATTGTCAAGATTCGGCATTCATGGCGACCTATTTCGTTGGCTATGTTCTTATATTTCCAACCGAAGCCAAGCCGTAGCTTTGAAGGGATATACATCGAGACTCCTTCAAGTCACGTCAGGAATTCCACAAGGCTCACATTTGGGCCCGTTCTTATTTACCATTTATATAAATGACATAGGTTCCTGTTTCCAATATTCCAGTCACCTTCTTTATGCCGATGACACAAAGATTTTTAGGGTTGTTTCTACGTATGACGACTGCCAGAAATTACAATCGGACTTACAAAGGTTTGAATCTTATTGTGAAACAGATCAACTTTTTCTAAATTACAATAAATGTCATATTATTACATTCACACGTAAACATAGTCCTATAAAATTTGATTACTCCCTTTCAGGTAAGAAAATCGAACGTGTGTATGAAATTAGGGACCTGGGCGTGACACTGGATTCTAAATTACAATTTAATCTTCATATAGACAATATTGTTTCAAAGGCTTTCAAACAACTCGGAATGATTCTGCGCATAGCTAGGCCGTTTAAGCAGCCGTTTACGTATAAGGTACTTTATTACTCCTTTGTGCGATCACTATTAGAATTTGCTAGTGTCGTCTGGAATCCTCAATATGCTGTTCACATCGCCCGTATCGGAAGAGTCCAAAACAAGTTTTTGAAATCCTTAGATTATCGCACAGGACATCTATTTGTAGACTATGAGACAGCATCAAAGAGACACAAAGTGGACTCGTTAGAAAATAGACGCGTTTACTTAGATGTAATATTCCTTTATAAATTTTTTTTTTTTCTCTTTATTTGGGACAACAAACAATTACACCGAAGCTTACTAAACTATATCGCTTAACAAAAATGAATAATAGTGTAACCAGCAACATTATCCGCAGATTGTTTACAGTATTTATAAGTGATTATTTACATATAAATAAGAGTATGTAATATATACAAAACAAAGACCCACTCATACAGAAATACAATACAGTTCGTTGGTAATAAATACAATTTATTATTAATCTAAGAGTTTGCCAATACGTTTTCGATATGTCTCCTGAATAATAATCGAGACGATGCAAACAATTCCACATTCGTAAAGCCTTGGTTATATGTATTCATAATTCTAATTAAAGGGCAACGCTTGCCTGCGTTCGTTTTGCAAAGTTTTGGTGCGAATAATCGGCGTTTTCGTGTTTTGCGTACAAGGTTAAATCGAGATGGAACATAGAAATGAATCTGATTTACAAGCTCTTTGCAGTCAAATTCACCATTTAGAACATTATATAACAACGTAAGGTCCAACATAGTTCTTCTTGTTTCAAGCTTAGGTAACGAATATTTATCTAAAAGGCAATTGTAAGAGGACTTAGTGCGTAGACAACGATAATTCATGGAATGCAAAAACTTTCTTTGAACCCTTTCTATCTGCTCAGCATATTTAATATACAAGGGATTCCAAACCACGGTGGCATACTCCAAGTGTGATCTTATCAGCGATTTGTAAAGAAGAAGGTAAGAAAGAGGCCGTGTGAAGGGGGTGCAAGTTCGCATCACAAATCCAAATAACTGGAAGGCCTTCCCTATAATGTAATCTACATGAGCATCGAAATGTAACTTAGCATCCATTAATACTCCTAGATCTTTTATCATGGGAACTTTTTCCAATGTAGAATCACTTAAAGTATAAGTATAGTTGAAGATGTTGTGATTTTTAGTGAAGGTTATAGATTTACATTTTGTCAAACTCAAGTGTAATTTGTCAATTTTACAATAGGCGTTGAGTCGGTTCAAATCATCTTGCAATTTTCCACAATCTTCCATAGACATTATTTCTTTGAAAATCTTAAGATCGTCAGCATATAGTAAAAAGTGGGTATGCTTGAAACATTTTTCAATGTCATTAATGAAAATAATGAAAAGCAAAGGCCCTAATATTGACCATTGAGCTACACCAGATGTGACACTTATTGTGTCTGATTTTAAACCATTAATCATAACTCGTTGAGTTCTGTTTATAATATAGGAAGTCAACCACCTCAACAAATTTCCTTGTATACCGTTAAATGCCAACTTCTTCAACAGTAAAACATGGTCAACTTTGTCGAAAGCCTTACAGAAATCAGTGTATACCGAGTCTACTTGTACCCCCCGATCCATGGCTTCAAAAAGGAAATTGGTATACAACACAAGATTACTTAACGTTGATCGTTTCTTTACAAATCCGTGTTGTTCTTCTATAATTATGTTGTGTAGATGGGGATAGATTGAATTATGTACTAGTCTTTCAAGAACTTTTGATATTGTAGACAGTAGCGATATAGGACGATAGTTGGTGACATCATCTTTACAACCACTCTTGTGTACAGGAGTTATGTTAGCGGATTTCCATACGTTTGGGACTGTGCCGTTTTGTAAACTCTTGTTGTAAAGAATCTCCAAGGGGGTTGCTATAGTTTCAGACGTATGTTTTAGAAAAAAGGGAGAAATTCCATCCGGCCCTGGACTCTTGGTAATCACTAATGACTTAAGTTCCTTGACTATCAGATCTTTGCTAATTCTGACATCAGTTAGTAAGAAATTACATTTTGGGTTAATACTACAAGCTCTCGTATCAGTCACACGATCGCACGGTTCATACACTGATGCGAAAAAATTTGCAAACAATTTACATATTTCCTCTGGCTTATCAGACTGAGAGTCGTTGTAGTACATTGAGTATGGAACGCCAGATTTCTTTTTAGAAGATTTAATAAATGACCAAAATGTACTTATGTCTGTCTTTAATCCCTCTTCTATCGAGTCTATGTACTTATCAAAACACTCCTTGCTAAGTCTTTTGAAACGACTGCGATATATCGAAAAAGTCTCATAGTCTGTTTTAGAATTAGACTTTTTCCATTTTATCCATGCCTTTTCTTTATTCCTGAATACATGTATAAGGGGGCGTGAGAACCAGACTGGATAATTTTTAGATTTAACAGGCCTTAATGGTACATGTTTTTTTTATAATTTCATAAATTTTCTCATAGAAAATATCAACAGCAGAATCTATACTTAAGTTTGTTAATATATTTTGCCAATTAATGTTTTTAATATTGTCATTAATGGCAGAGTAATTTCCTTCCAGATAGCAATATTTAGGGGTTGAAGTTAATTTCATAAGCTTGATCGGTAGTTGACAAGAAATCATAAAATAAAAAGGAGGATGAAGAGAATCTATGGGCACTAGGGGACTAAGAGGTGTCCTGCAGTTACAACAATCATCGTTTGAAATAATTAAGTCCAGCATGCGACTCATGCTATTTTCAATCGTATTATATTGTTTACTTCGCGTAGTGTTTAAGAAATTGTTTATACACGTGTGAACAGAATTGTAGTCACAAGTAGATTGCGTTAGAAGTAATGACGGATTTTGCCACGTAATATTAGGTAAATTAAAATCACCAATTATATAAAATTTATCACCATGATTACTACCCAGTTTAAATAGGAGTGTATTAAAAAAAAGGGAGTAAGTAGTTTGGTTCTGATTAGGCGGGATATATACACCACATATTATATAATGCGTATCATGTAAAGTAAGATTCAATAGCACGTAGTCTATGTACGGAGACAATGCGCTGTGTAGGCTATCAATGTTCGGCTCCGAGGTAAGTAGACAGCGCTTAACAATCAGTCCGCGGCGTACAGCCACGAGCAATCCGCCACCATCACGTTTGCCCGTTGCACATCGGTCCCTATCACACCGAAAGATTGTGTAGCGGGAATCAATGACTTCACAATCCTCGATAGCAGGAGTCAACCAAGTTTCTGAGAGTATTATAATGTCATAAGATTCTGTTAAAATATTTGTAAATAAGGTATTTAATTTTGTTCTAAGTCCTCTACAGTTTTGATAATATATCGAAATTTTATCATCCATTCAAAAACATAAATATGTCAATGGTTTTACTTTCTAAAGATAATAAGAATAATATTTTTATTTGAGATAAATTGACTTTTAAACGTAATGCGTTGTTAAATAATGTGAATTTAAAAATAGGACAAATACTATAGAAATAATGTAATAATTGTATGGCGTATATCCTTACCATTTTATAATTTATTTTCATAGAAACCGAAGCTTGCAAACTGGAAATGGATATGTTATGAAGCACAGAAGATAAATAGAATAAATATATTCCTTCCAATATTCTCTTAATATAATTGAACACACAAGCATTACCTATATTAATTATTAAACTTGAAAAACATAAATTAAACGAAATCATTGAATCATCGCGTTGGCAAACACTCAAAAGGACAATATGAATAAGATTGTAGTTCAATACATTGCGAAGGAAAACATCTTTAAACTCCACATACCAGCAGCCGTACATAAATTCTAACTTAATTATTAATATTGTTTTACAAATTTGAGACAAAATTATAAAAAAGTGGGTAGATAACAAAAATAGATTTAAGCTTGTACGCAAGCACACAGAGTAATGTACGCACAAGAGAAAAGTCTTAACATGACATGAAATAAGAATATTAATGAACACACACTTTGCATTTAGCAAGAAAAATGTACTTTTAACACTGATATTAGTTTGATTAAGTTTTCTGTATAATTTTTGATAAGTCACTTTCTGTACGTATTGCAATAACCGGTGAAGTATCGTTAGCTCTGACAAGAATGTTTCCGTGTTTAATCCAGGTAAATTTGTAACCACATTTTCTTGCTTTTTCACGAGTTTCTCGAAATAAATTCTTTTTTTTTAAGGTTAGATGTTCGTTAACATAAATTTTTTGTGGTGTTCCCGATAATCCCAGTTGGTCAGAACTTATCTCCCTATGAAGGCGCACAGCTGATATGAAATCATCTCTTAAGAGGCGGCTTGCAAACTTTACCACGACGTTTTTCGGACGCGTACTGTTTGCGATAGCTTGTGGTACTCGATGGATGGCTATGACATCTCGTTTATCTATAGATAATTTAACAACAGATGCAATGTTTTCTAAAATAGTTGGAAGATTTTCACCTCGCCTCTCAGGAAGATTGCTAATTTCGATATTACACATACGTGCGTGTTGCTCCATGATATCAATTTTTGTCTCCAATTGTGCAATTTCCGTGACGACTTGTGAGTCTGAAAGTGATTTTCTTTCAAGTGAGTCCACTTTTTTTGAGAGCTCTGTTGTTTGCGATTTCAAGTCTTCATATTTCTGATTCATAAAACTGATGGATAACTTTATGTCCTTGAAATCGTCTGCTAATTTCGAGAATTTTTCATCCTGCTTTGTAAACCATGTCTCAAGCATAGTTAATATATTCGCTTGAAATGATTGAAAATCTTTACGTAGGTCATGCACATCTCCTTTAGACAGACCCTTCCGATGTGTGATATGTTGAGGGGGTGATTCTTTATCGATGAGTGACTCGTCAATTTCGCCATCAATACTCATCTGTCCAAGTCCGACTAATTGTCCACTTTCATTACTCCGATTGAACGTACTATTTTCCATCTTGGGTATAGAGTCTCTGTTCTGTATGTTACTCTGTGCAATCACTTATAATTACGCCGGCTACCGATCACAGTTTCGTGCTATGAGGCGCTCTCAACTAGGCGTAACGCGACCGGTACATTTCGGCGAACGAGACGGAATGATAATAATAAATGGTAAAACCAGCTCAGCCTCATTATTAAATTTAATTAATTTCAAAATACCTAGGATCTCCTCACGTTTGAATAACACGTTTTATTAGGTCTAAAAACCTGGCGGTGGAAAATCAGCGAAAATGAAAAAAAAAAACACGAAAATTTGTGGCTTTTTTGTTGCTAATTAGTTGCTAGAACACCGATTTTGTTGCTCGAACCGATCGCCAGAAATCGGCAACAGTTCTAGATTTATATTAAGATAGCGTGAAAATTACTCGGTTTTGACACAACCGATCAAACAAATGAGGGTAAATTTGTTGCTAATTTGTTGCTATAAGATGTTACGGAAGAAAGTGGAAAAAAACAATTATTCACATTTTATTTAACCTTGTTAAATTTGATATCGTCCACGCTAGCTTGATTCTCGATTTTTCCAAGGAAATTTCCTAACAATAATTTGTTGCTGCGCACAGAAGGTCTTGTCTGAGTGCAAAGAGTCAGCAAAAAAATAAAAACCGGAAGTCGGTAGTGTTTGGAGACCGGTAAGCAATCAAACCGGCCACGCTAGCTTAATTCTCCATTTTTCCATGGAAAAATCCTAATAATAATTTGTTGCTGCGCACAGAAGGTCTTCTCTGAGTGCAAAGAGTCAGCAACAAAATAGAAACCGGATGTAGGTCGTGTTTGGAGACCGGTAAGCAATCAAACTGGCCACGCTAGCTTAATTCTCCATTTTTCCATGGAAAAATCCTAATAATAATTTGTTGCTGCGCATAGAAGGTCTTCTCTGAGTGCAAAGAGTCAGCAACAAAATAGAAACCGGATGTTGGTAGTGTTTGGAGGCCGGTAAGCAATCAAACCGGCCACGCTAGCTTAATCCTCTATTTTTCCATGGAAAAATCCTAATAATAATTTGTTGCTGCGCACAGAAGGTCTTCTCTGAGTGCAAAGAGTCAGCAACAAAATAGAAACCGGATGTCGGTAGTGTTTGGAAACCGGTAATCAAACAAACCGGCCACGCTAGCTTAATTCTCGATTTTTCCAAGGAAATTTCCTAACAATAATTTGTTGCTGCGCACAGAAGGTCTTGTCTGAGTGCAAAGAGTCAGCAACAAAATAGAAACCGGAAGACGGTAGTGTTTGGAGACCGGTAAGCAATCAAACCGGCCACGCTAGCTTAATTCTCCATTTTTCCAAGGAAATTTCCTAACAATAATTTGTTGCTGCGCACATAAGGTCTTGTGTGAGTGCAAAGAGTCAGCAACAAAATAGAAACCGGAAGTCGGTAGTGTTTGGAGACCGGTAAGCAATCAAACCGGCCACGCTAGCTTAATCCTCCATTTTTCCATGGAAAAATCCTAATAATAATTTGTTGCTGCGCACAGAAGGTCTTTTCTGAGTGCAAAAAGTCAGCAACAAAATAGAAACCGGAAGACGGTAGTGTTTGGAGACCGGTAATCAATCAAACCGGCCACGCTAGCTTAATCCTCCATTTTTCCATGGAAAAATCCTAATTATAATTTGTTGCTGCGCACAGAAGGTCTTCTCTGAGCGCAAAGAGTCAGCCACAAAATAGAAACAGGGAGTCGGTAGTGTTTGGAGACCGGTAAGCAATCAAACCGGCCACGCTAGCTTAATTCTCCATTTTTCCAAGGAAATTTCCTAACAATAATTTGTTGCTGCGCACAGAAGGTCTGGTGTGAGTGCAAAGAGTCAGCAACAAAATAGAAACCGGAAGTCGGTAGTGTTTGGAGACCGGTAAGCAATCAAACCGGCCACGCTAGCTTAATTCTCCATTTTTCCATGGAAAAATCCTAATAATAATTTGTTGCTGCGCACAGAAGGTCTTGTCTGAGTGCAAAGAGTCAGCAACAAAATAGAAACCGGAAGTCGGTAGTGTTTGGAGACCGGTAAGCAATCAAACCGGCCACGCTAGCTTAATTCTCGATTTTTCCATGGAAAAATCCTAATAATAATTTGTTGCTGCGCACAGAAGGTCTTCTCTGAGTGCAAAGAGTCAGCAACAAAATAGAAACCGGATGTCGGTAGTGTTTGGAGACTGGTAATCAATCAAACCGGCCACGCTAGTGTTTGGAGACCGGTAAGCAATCAAACCGGCCACGCTAGCTTAATTCTCCATTTTTCCAAGGAAATTTCCTAACAATAATTTGTTGCTGCGCACAGAAGGTCTTGTGTGAGTGCAAAGAGTCAGCAACAAAATAGAAACCGGAAGTCGGTAGTGTTTGGAGACCGGTAAGCAATCAAACCGGCCACGCTAGCTTAATTCTCCACGTTTAACAAAATTTAACTCTTAACGTTTAACTCTTTGCACTCAGAGAAGACCTTCTGTGCGCAGCAACAAATTATTATTAGGATTTTTTCATGGAAAAATGGAGAATTAAGCTAGCGTGGCCGGTTTGATTGCTTACCGGTCTCCAAACACTACCGTCTTCCGGTTTCTATTTTGTTGCTGACTCTTTGCAATCAGAGAAGACCTTCTGTGCACAGCAACAAATTATTATTAGGATTTTTCCATGGAAAAATGGAGAATTAAGCTAGCGTGGCCGGTTTGATTGCTTACCGGTCTCCAAACACTACCGACATCCGGTTTCTATTTTGTTGCTGACTCTTTGCACTCAGACAAGACCTTCTGTGCGCAGCAACAAATTATTATTAGGATTTTTCCATGGAAAAATGGAGAATTAAGCTAGCGTGGCCGGTTTGATTGCTTACCGGTCTCCAAACACTACCGACTTCCGGTTTCTATTTTGTTGTTGACTCTTTGCACTCAGACAAGACCTTCTGTGCGCAGCAACAAATTATTGTTAGGAAATTTCCTTGGAAAAATGGAGAATTAAGCTAGCGTGGCCGGTTTGATTGCTTACCGGTCTCCAAACACTACCGACATCCGGTTTCTATTTTGTTGCTGACTCTTTGCACTCAGAGAAGACCTTCTGTGCGCAGCAACAAATTATTATTAGGATTTTTCCATGGAAAAATGGAGACTTAAGCTAGCGTGGCCGGTTTGATTGCTTACCGGTCTCCAAACACTACCGTCTTCCGGTTTCTATTTTGTTGCGGACTCTTTGCACTCAGACAAGACCTTCTGTGCGCAGCAACAAATTATTGTTAGGAAATTTCCTTGGAAAAATCGAGAATTAAGCTGGCGTGGCCGGTTTGTTTGATTACCGGTTTCCAAACACTACCGACATCCGGTTTCTATTTTGTTGCTGACTCTTTGCACTCAGAGAAGACCTTCTGTGCGCAGCAACAAATTATTATTAGGATTTTTCCATGGAAAAATGGAGGATTAAGCTAGCGTGGCCGGTTTGATTGCTTACCGGTCTCCAAACACTACCGACTTCCGGTTTTTATTTTGTTGCTGACTCTTTGCACTCAGACAAGACCTTCTGTGCGCAGCAACAAATTATTGTTAGGAAATTTCCTTGGAAAAATCGAGAATTAAGCTAGCGTGGACGATATCAAATTTAACAAGGTTAAATAAAATGTGAATAATTGTTTTTTTCCACTTTCTTCCGTAACATCTTATAGCAACAAATTAGCAACAAATTTACCCTCATTTGTTTGATCGGTTGTGTCAAAACCGAGTAATTTTCACGCTATCTTAATATAAATCTAGAACTGTTGCCGATTTCTGGCGATCGGTTCGAGCAACAAAATCGGTGTTCTAGCAACTAATTAGCAACAAAAAAGCCACAAATTTTCGTGTTTTTTTTTTTCATTTTCGCTGATTTTCCATCGCCAGGTTTTTAGACCTCGTTTTATTACTCATCTTGCACTACAAATTACGCCAGAAACACTTTTATTAGACGTTCATGCCGATTTTTTAACAGTTATTTGAAAGATGTCGATATATTTTTTCTAACTTTTCCAAAATATAAGCGTATGTGCGGTGACGTAATTTTTAATAGACAACATTAATGTAACTACCTGCATCTACTTTTTTTTAGAATGTATCGAATACAATTTACGAAGTATATGAATTTCCTAACTTTATTTTAATGGAACTATCTGGTCTGTTTGTTAATTAAGCTATGTAATTATTTTTATGTATGACTGTTTGTTTCCTAAATAAATAAATAAAAAATAAAATGAAATGCGGCCGAGGACGGCGCATGATCAGGATAGGCCGTGTTAGCAGAAATGAAGAATGAATCGTTGCGAATCATGACGTCACCACAACGCCGCCATAAAAGCAATCGTTAGTTCGCTCTCAGCCCATTTCGACGGTCCCTAAGTATAATCCCAGATCTGGCACTTGGGTGATTTTCAGTTTTTTGTTTCTTTGTCTTCCTAAGAAGTAACTCTATCGGTTTATGCAAAAAAAAAGTGAAAAAGTTCAATAATTATAAATGTTTCGAAGTATGTTAAATGCTATAACTGCAATTTAAATTATATTTTCCGTCGTAATGATATCGAAGTACCACAACATAAATGATACGTAGGGGCGTCAATGCACGGGAGGCCTCTTGCACACCGCTTGTGTCAGTTACGAGCTTTAACTCGGTCGGCGCAGTCACATCGCTCATGCTGTAGTAGAATCTTGCCGAAATGAGCTATAGAAGTAAGAAAATGTTCAGATCTTTAAATATACCTGTTCCAGACGAGGAAATAAGTAATTATCCACTTCAGAAACGTATAAATCGAATAAGGCCACTATGAAGTAAGTTTCTTTTTGAAAATATTTAATGTCCAAATAATTCATACTTAGAATAGAATAGAATAGAATGATTTATTTGTGAAATGTAGGTGTTAGTATTACAATGATGAAGTTGTCAAGCTTGTTTGTATCACTACATTTCCACCTTGTATTGAAAGGTATACAAATAATAATTACAGAATAATGGCAAACACAACATTATCAATTTCGTATGTATCAAATATGTCAACATGTGTCATACTTGTTACAAATTATTTTCGCATTAACAAAATGTCATTAAAATTCAATTAATATAGTAATGTCACATAAATGTCAGATTAAGATTGGCATTAACAATTGATTAACAATAATAAGAAATAATAATAAATAAAAAGTAGAAAATTAAGCATGTCAAATTAATTCAGGGATTTGTCATTTAAAATTCTTCTACCGAGTAATAGGCCTTGTCAACAAGTGATGCCATAAGGAGATTTTTAAATTTCTTTATTGGCAGGCTTTTAAGATTAGTAGGTATTTTATTAAAGATTTTGTGAGCCATTCCAAAGAAGCTCCAACTAACGTGTTTAGTTTTGAATTGCGATGCACATAATCTACTTCCATTACGATGACTTCTATTTGGATTCATTTCTGCAAATGTACTGAAAAGATAGTTATTTTTCATGACGAACACTGCCACTTCATATATGTATAAAGATGGCAGAGTCAGTATTTTAAATTGAATGAAATATGGTTTACAACTGTCAGTTGGCTTAAGGTCACTAATCGCTCTTATACATCTTTTTTGATACTTAAATACTAGACTCTTGCCCACAGAATTTCCCCAGAATATGACTCCGTAACGCAGTATGGATTCGACGTATCCACGGTAGGCAATCAATACAGTATCTCGATTTGTAACTCTGGAGAGTTTGTAGAGGGCATAAACTGAGCTATTGATGCGTTTGCAAAGATTCTCAGTGTGCATTTTCCAATTCGTTTGGTAATCTATGTGCAAGCCCAAAAATTTTGTATTTTGGACGGACTCAATTTCTTCGCCATTGCACACTAAAGACATTTTGGGCATTTCAGTCATTTGTCGAAAATGCATTATTTTGGTTTTTTTACTGTTTAAAAGCAAATTGTTTTTGACCAACCAAATATTGAGCTTTTCTATAACACTATTAATTTCGTCTTCGTAAGTTAAGTTATTTTTACATTTTATTATAGCCGTGCTGTCATCGGCAAACAATATAATAGGTTGGTCGATTGATTTTGGAAAATCATTTATGTATAAATTAAACAGTAAGGGTCCCAAAATGCTACCTTGAGGCACCCCAGTCTCTACATCTCTACGTAGAGACACATACTCTTTAATTTCTTTTGTTTTTCTGCAAAGTTGGGTAATAACAGTATATTGTTTTCTCTTGCTAAGATATGATTCGATCAGTTTAAGAGGTATACCCCTTATCCCATATGCATAGAGCTTGGTTAATAGCAATTTATGATTGACATGATCAAAGGCACTAGTCATGTCCATAAAGATAGCACAGATATGTTGTCTTTTGTCTGTAGAGTTCTTAATCAGGTCAAGTAAACTATAGATTGCCCTTTCTGTATTTCTATTTTTACGAAAACCAAACTGTTCCTTAGCAAAGACGTCATACTTTTCACAAAACTTATAGATAATTTCGTGATATATTTTTTCAAATAATTTAGAGAAGACTGTTAACTGCGCTATGGGTCTATAGTTTTGTACGTTAATTTTTTCTCCCTTCTTATGCACTGGTTTGATAATAGAAGTCTTAAAATCTTTAGGAAATATTCCTGTTTTAATGGTCAAGTTTATAATATGTGTCAAAGGTAGAGCCAGGAACTTCGAGTTTTCTTTAATTAATTTAGTAGGGATACCATCTATGCCTACGCTGGGTGTATTTTTCAAAGACATTATTGTTTTCATGACTTTTTCAGTTGTGACTTCGGACATAAATAGTGAGTTTGTTATGTGGAGAGGCACAGAATAAAAAGGGTAATCACATTTGTTTTTCTTTATAGAGTCTACAAAATGGTCATTGAATACATTAGCCATGTGAGACGGATTAACAATCCGGGTTGCCCCTTTACAAATATATCGGACTGTTTCGGAGGGATATTGATTTTTGTTTTTATTAATTACTTGCCATGTAGCCTTACTTTTGTTTAAAGAATTTTTTATATAGTAACCGTTCTGTGCTCGCTGTGTCAGGTGAATGATTTTTTTGTAACGTTGGCTGTAACTTTTAAGTATTTGTTTATTTATTTCAGTTGGAGAAGACCTACATCTCCACAACAGCTCTCGTTTCCTTTTGCTACAGACCCTAATCCCACGTGAAACCCATTTCAGTTTTTTTCTGTTTTTTATTAAAACTGATTTATAGGGAAAGCATAGACAATGAAACATTTTTATTGTCTCTATAAATGCGCCATAGGCAGCGTCTACATCGTTAGTTTCATATACATCTGAAAAACTCATCTCTTGAATAGCTTCCCTGAACTTGGCCATATTTTCCTCAGAGTAGTCACGTTTTTTTAAACGCCATGAATTAATGGGGCATGTTTTCCTCACAGGACACTGTAATAATTGTGCAGTGTGGTCTGATAGAGCAAATTCTATCACTTCACTCTTACAACCTCTAATATTAACGGCATAAATATCTAAGCAAGATTTACTACTGAGTCTTGTAGGCTGCCTTATTAGTAATTTAAAATTATAACTCAATAGCAAATTTTCAAAGTACTCAGTTAATTTGGTCTTTTTTAACATATCTATATTAAAGTCGCCACATATGACGTATTTGGTACTATTAGTTGTTCGTAGTTTATTCAATAACAATTCCAATTTATTCAGAAATAATTCTACGTCAGCCTTAGGTGGTCTATATATACAAACTATGATAAGCATTTCGCATGTTAGTTTTATAGCACAGCACTCAAAAACACAATTAATACAAAATTTCGAAATATCAAAGATTTCGTACTCAAAACCTTGGCGAATCAATATGCAAGAACCACCCCTACGGGTGTCTCTATAATAGCCAGTTGCTAATTTATAGTTATTTAAATAAAAATTACATTGATCATCTTCTTTCATAAAATGTTCAGTTATACATATAATATCTAGCTCTTTATTTTCCAATAATAATTCATGAATAACAACAGATAAAAAATCTAATTTACTATTCAGACTGCAGATATTTTGGTGGATTATATTAAGACTTTTGGAGACGAAAAAAGTCGATATCATCAACAGCGTGCCCATTTTCCCTAGGCTGTATTACATGATTGGACTGTGAGCTGCAGTCGATTTCGGCGTTATATTGATATATTTCTGTAATTAGAAGTCTTAATCGTTTTACAATATTAAAGAATCCAAAATTATTTATTTTTCCAAAATTAAAAGACTTTCTTGTATACGATTTGAGTCTAACAAATATGCAAAACAATGTTGCAAATTACTTAAATACAAAATATTATTAAATGTCTCTATCCTATAATTATACATAGTGGTATTGAAGTGTATTTTGAAAGTCGGTACAGCAATTATGACATTTGTATGACACAATAGTGAAAGCCTTTCCTGTATGTTCTCTACAAGCTTAATATAATTTTTAGTTACAAGAAAATCTTCCTCTCCAACAAAAATCACACAAAAATCGTTTACACTAAAGTCTTGCACTTTTTGTTCAATTCCGTCAAGTAACCGATCTATTCCAGCACCTGGTAATGAGTAATGACATACACGACACCTGTCATCAAAAACTTTCTTAACAATCTTCAGAACCTTGTTATTATTATTGCTGCTTAACACGCATATTTTACTAGTTTTTATTTGTTTAATAGTGTTATTCAATAAAGTGCTTGAGGTTGATGCCAAGTTACTAAACTGATGTTTCTCCTGCTCAGTAGCGCATTCTGGTGGGCAGTTACTGGATTGCTCACGACTGGTATTTGTATTTGCATACTCTCGCAGTTGAATTGGCGTCCGAAATAAATTCCTTGTTATTTGTTGTACTCGTTTTGTGGTGGGAGTATAGAATTTTCCCGCTCCATGTTTGGTTTTCATGGGTATATCTGTTTTAAAAGTTTCTATGACATTCTTATAAATAAATAACTGTTTTTCATTTACATTTAATTTTTCCTTTAAATTTATGTTTTCAAGTTTAATGTTCTCTAAATTTTGGTGAACTTTTTTGAGATCTAATTTTAGTTTTTGAATTTCTTCTTTTAGCACGGAAATGTTATCATTGGTGTCACTGGATAAATCAACAAGGCTGTTGCCGCTACCATTTAAAGCATCCTCCATACTTTTAAGTTAAATACATCGTCATTGGACCCCTCCTTTACATCTGCTATGTAGTGACTATTTACTGATTCTTCAGGTATTGTAGCTAAAGGTGAGTTT
Organism: Elophila nymphaeata; assembly: GCA_955850985.1. Classification (NCBI taxonomy): domain Eukaryota; kingdom Metazoa; phylum Arthropoda; class Insecta; order Lepidoptera; family Crambidae; genus Elophila; species Elophila nymphaeata. Next base: position 13,452,083 of record OY039071.1, on the reverse strand, counting down.
ACTGCCTTAGTAATTGAGGATACTGAAGGCAAAATCAATTCAGATATTGCAGAATTAATAGAAGTAGAAGGAGAGACTAAGGGTGTGCTCGTATTAATATGGGTTCTACGGCTTTTTGGCGTAGTAATGACAGTGCTAATGCAGTAAACTCATCTATTTAAGATAAGAATGACTGAAGATTAATGCTCCTATTTATTTACTCTTTTCCAAATTAAAAATAATGAGAATATTATAGAAATTATTATTAGATAAAAATATTATAAAATAAATAAAAAGTTAGAGATTTTAAGATTTTTATTGTATGTTATTTTGACATCTTATATACATTTGATGTATCAACCTACTTCTTTCTTTAAAAAATATTTTTGGCATAGTTTTTTCATAATAAAAACTGTGTTATTTTTATTCTTATAGTTAATGTAACTTTATTTTAATTTTAAATTAAGTTTACTGTTTTCACTTGTTTTTTGAGACTGATTTATGATATAGATAGTATTATGAAAAAAATATGATTGTTATGCTGATTGTGATACCTAAACTAATAAAACTTAATTTAGAATTCATCGTTATTATTCACTTGTCTTATCCCGTATCTGTAAATAAATTAATAACTTTTCCGGCAACAAAATAATTAAATACCATTTACATCGTTTGCCGTTAAGTAATTCCCCATGTAAAATGCATTATGTGCCACTTGAATAATTAAGTGGTTGGTATGTTCCGAAGTAAAGATCAGTAACTGCAATATAACATATATATAATATAAAAATTCAAATAAATATATATTCATAACATTCCTACATGAATCTTCTGTTTACTTGCCGATTTTGGAAAACATTGGTTATATACTTTAAAAGTTACAGATCAATAAACAAATCTAAAATCTTTGAATCGCTCTCCTGTAAAATTTACTATTTTCAGTTATGTGATTATACTTAGGGACCGTCGATTTGCTTGTCGGACGTTGAAGGGTGAGGTCGGTTGAAGTGGTGATGATGTGATTTGCATTGAGTCATTTATTTCATCCTTATTATTCGGTTATTGTGTAAAGAGTGGTTTTCTGTGCATTTACTTGTTATTTATGGAATAATTTTATTTTTGCGTTTACAAACGCGTAAATATAATACTAGAAAAATGCACTGAAAAAAATCGACTTGCCTCAGGCGGGACTCGAACCCGCACCTTCCACAATCCGGGTGGACGCGTTAACCAATTTCGCCACCGAGGCACTGCTTTTCGCTGTCGAAATTTGTCAGTGCTTGGTGCTTATGTTTTTATGGTAAACATCGTTTCATCAAATCTTTGAAATTTGCACTTCCAAGACCCGAACGAAATATTTTTGCAAATATTTGACGCCCAGCTAAGATGAAACTACCTTACATTATGGAATAAAATTTTTTTTGCGTTTACAAACGCGTAAATATAATACTAGAAAAATGCACTGAAAAAAAAAATCGACTTGCCTCAGGCGGGACTCGAACCCGCACCTTCCACAATCCGGGTGGACGCGTTAACCAATTTCGCCACCGAGGCACTGCTTTTCGCTGTCGAAATTTGTCAGTGCTTGGTGCTTATGTTTTTATGGTAAACATCGTTTCATCAAATCTTTGAAATTTGCACTTCCAAGACCCGAACGAAATATTTTTGCAAATATTTGACGCCCAGCTAAGATAGTAGATCTTTAAAACTACGGTGTTGTCGCGGGAGAATAGGTATCTAGATACCTATAAAATTTAGGTTTAGTGGACTGTATGCGTTAAAATATTGTAATTGAGAGCTGATCCAACCAACACTTCGGACAATGGGAAAATGAACTGCCTGCGGTATAGATTAGGACAAAGACAGTTCATAAAAATGAAAGGAAGCACAGTACCTTAAACAGACGTCTCCAATCTTCAGCATAACGGCGTAACGGCAATGCAGCGGCAGGCGTGCATGGCGTGGTCTCAGTATATGTATTGAAAGTCACGAAACACTCTTTTAACCGAATTATATGTTTGCTATCATCGGGCCCGATCACTGATGCACTGGAATTATGCGGATTACTTGATTATAATTAAGTTTTGCGCGGAGATAATTTATCATGCGTTTCCGAAGGCGGCTTGAATTCGAACTGTTGCGTCCTCCGGCGGCGGCAAGCAGCCACGACGATGTTTTTCGAGCGGATCTCTCGCTCACACACATTATATTGTAATAAGTCTGTGCGGGAAAGGGATAGCGGTAAAGGAAAAGTGTGGCGGGTCAGCTGTCATAGCAAAATTATTAAATTTAATTTAATTGGCGCAACCATTCCCCCCGGCTTGAAGGGAACCTTCAAAAAAATAAACAAAAAAAATATGGCTAAACTAAATCTTAACCTAATACGCGTTACCTAACAAATACACTATTGTCTAGGTAAAGGACAGAGACGTACAACTGGGCGTAAGTACGACCCGGTAGCAGTTTTTACACGAACAACGCGTGTGACACCGTCTTTGGCTGGAAAAACCTCTTCAACAACCCCAAGAGGCCAGTGAAGCGGAGGGACATTTTCTGTGCTTAGGACTACGACAGTTCCCACTGTTATTGGGTTAGCTGGCGTGTTCCACTTATCGCGACTCTGTAACGTGTGCAGATACTCTGCTCTCCATCGTTTCCAGAATGACTGAATTAATTTGTCCAATAAAGAGTGACGAGAAAGCACGTGAAGCTTATCTTCGTCAATATCTAAGGCGGGTAAGTATTTTAAAGGCGTTAGATTTAAAAAATGCGCGGGAGTCAATGCTAGCGGCTCAGATGGATCGCTAGAAAGCGTTCTACATAAGGGGCGAGTATTCATTATCGCCTCAACTTGTGTGAGGACGGTACTCATCTCCTCAAACGACAAAATTTGTTCACCGATTACGCGGAATAAGTGCGTTTTGAGGCTCTTAATATTTGCCTCCCAATTACCTCCAAAGTGACTAGCAGCAGGAGTATTCAATGACCAAGTTATGCGGTTTTCCGCAAGTACTTGAGCGAAATCAGTGTTAAAATATTTGGAATTTAAAAATGCGTACAATTCAGATAGAGAGCGCTTCGCACCGACATAATTAGTCCCGTTATCTGAGTACATTCGACTAACAGGGCCACGGCGAGACAAAAATCGTTTAAAAGCTGCCATAAAGCAGTTAGTACTTAAATCGCCTGCGAGCTCAATATGAACGGCACGCGTGGTCAAACAAACAAATAGGCAAACGTAAGCCTTAGTAGACCGTATACCACGGCCACGCGATATTGTAACCCTAAATGGGCCAGCGTAATCCGTACCCGTATGCACAAAAGGTTTGACAGTTTGTAAGACGCGACAAGACTTATGATCTGACATTTCAGGGAAAGTCGATTTAGGGCGAAGTTTAAAACACGGAATACATTTATGTATACGGTTGCGAATCAAGTTGCGGGCGGAGAGGATCCAATACCTTTGACGTAAGATCGACATCAACAAATCTGGACCAGCATGACAATGAAGTTTGTGATAATAATCAACTAATAAATTTAAAATATGATCTTTACGCGGCAAAACAATAGGATGTTTTTCATTAAATTTTAAATCGGAGTAAATTAAACGACCACCGACCCTAATAATTCCATCTTGCAAGAAAGGTTTGAGTCGTTGGAACGAGCGATTGCAAGTTTTTCCCGCTTGCAATTTGACAATTTCGTCTTGAAAATATAAATGTTGCAATTCGCGAACAACCTTAGCTTCTGCGTACTCAAAGTCTGCAGCGGTTATAAATTCTCGCGGTGGTATTAATTTAATAAAGCGACATACATAAACGACGATGCGCAGGAGTTTAGACCATGAAGAAACACGATTTGCTAACGCAACAATAGGAGATTCCTTTCGCGATATTGAAGCGACAAAAGAGTGTTTCTTCTCTTCTGGCGGTTCTGAAACCGTAGAAGGATTGAATGGGCCAATGGGCCACTCTGACGGGTCAGACTTGATCCAGGTTGGGCCATGGAACCAAAGCGGATGGTCAATAATTTGTATAGGAGTAAGTCCACGGGAAAGACAGTCAGCGGGATTGTCCGTGCCTGGCACGTGATAAAATTCTTGCGGTGACAATAAAGATTGAATTTTCGAAACCCTATTGGAGACGAAAGTGTCCCACCTGTGGGGAGATGCGTGAATCCAGCAAAGAGTAACAGTCGAATCAGAGAATGCGAATACTTTATGGATTGGGAAGCGGTTATTACATGCGTCAACAATATTATTAATTAATTTTGCGAGCAAAAGTGCTGCACAGAGTTCGAGCCTAGCGAGAGAAATGACCTTTTGAGGTGCATCTTTTGATTTTGCACTAATAAGGTGGACTGAGTAATTTTCACCATTCTTAACGTGAAAATAAACTACAGCTCCATAAGCCTTCTCGCTGGCGTCTGCGAACCCAACGATATTCAGGATACTACTTCTTGTGATGTCAACATAGCGTGGAATTTTTATCTGTTCGAGACAAGAAAGCTCCTTCCTAAAACGAGACCACGATTTAACAATATGGTCTGGAGGAGTTTCATCCCAATCACAATTGCGGAGCCAAAGTTCCTTAATAAGGAGCTTGGCGTGTAATACTACAGGAGCAACAAACCCCATGAAATCCCATAATCTTGCAACACAAGATAATATGGTGCGTTTAGTACATTTTTCAGCTGGAGTACAAATTTTTAAACTGAACAAGTCAGAACTGGGAGACCAGCATAAGCCGAGAACCTTATGAGAATCAGATTCATTAAATTCTTTAACTGACGAGAGGCGATGCGTTGGCGGTACGGAATCTAACACGGTCTGCGAATTACTTGTCCACTTCACGAGGTCAAATTGTCCAGCTTTCATAAGAGCAATAACCTCTGTGGCTGTGGAAACGGCTTCTGTTTCGCTATCAACACAGTAGACAAAATCGTCCATGTATAGTCCAGTTAACACTGCCTCCTTTGCCATCGGAAAGGAATCCTCATCGGCAGCGAGTTGTTTAATTGTGCGTAATGCGTGAAATGGACTCGACTTAAGGCCGAAACAAACGCGGTTAAATTGATAAACCTTAAGGGGCTCATCATGTGTGAAGCGATATAAAAAGCGTTGGAATCTGCGGTCGCACTCGCGGACGCCTATACATAAGAACATCTGCCTTATATCGGCGGAGAGTGCTACGGAAAATAAACGAAAATTAACAATTATATTAAATAAATTTCCTTGTAAATTGTGTCCATTATAAAGGATGTCATTGAGGGATACAGACGTGCTAGTTTTAGCGCTGCCATTGAGCACCATGCGCAACTTGGATGTCAGTTTATCCTCTCTGATGACCCCATGATGCGGTATAATATAAGACGGTATGTGTTTATTCTCCTCCGTATCAGGAGGTGCTGGTGAAATAAAACCTTTGTTTAGGTATTCATAGATTATGTCATCGTACGCTTTCTTTAATTTAGGTGAAGCCTGCATTTTTCGCTCGAGACATAAAAAACATTTCTCAGCAAATCGATAAGAGTCGCCAAGAGAAAAAACATCACCCTTGAAGGGGAGTGCGACAGTATAACGTCCATCGATATCACGAGTAGTAGTGCGCGTGTATATGTCCTCACACTCCTTATCGTCTGGACTGAGAATCGGTGGCACTACAACCTCTTCGATTTCCCAGAACTTGCGGACGACGGACTCCATAGGCTCGACGGCGCAGCAGTACGAGACGGAAGCGTAAGTATTCAAAGCGGGAGCGGAACCAACAATAACGTACCCTAGTACGGTTTCTAATGCGTGAGGCGCGACATGTGCGGGTTGGCCTTGAATATGGCGTGATAACAGGAGATGCGGGAAGATCGAAGTACCGACAAGCATATCGATGGCTCCGGGAACAAAGTAAGTATCATCGGCCAAAGGTAAATTATTTAAATTAGGAAATGACGAAACATCGATAGTGACTGTCGGCAACCGTTCGGTTACTTTATCAACCACCAATGATTCCATATAAAAGTTTATATTGCGATCAAAACGCGAAAAGAATTTAATATTTACCGACCCTTGAATAGTTTTAGTACAACCTCCTATTCCTTTTACAATAGAACACGTCGGCGTCTGTTGCGAGCTTAATCCTAATCGATTACAACATTCGCGGGTAATAAAATTACTTTGTGAAGCGCTGTCCAACAACGCACGAACATAATGTTCGTTACCGTAAGCATCAATCATTATAACGCGCGCGGTAGCAAGTAAAACTGTAGAAGGAGTATGCGAAATATTTTTCCTTACGCTGTCTGACAACGTGCACAACGCTACGTCATCAGAAACAACGGACGGCGGCGCAGACGGGCGTAACACCGACGCGGGAACACTATCTCTAGGGCGAGACGAGCGCAAAACTTCGCTGGCCGGCGCGAGCGTCGACGAGACGGGCGCGTGTTCGCGCGGCATCGCTACTGCGAAAGATGAACTAGCGGGGGTGCTCGGCGCGGATGTGACATTTTTATCTTCAAAATGAAGCATAGTATGATGCTTAAGTTGACACTTGCGGCATTGCGAATTAGAATTACAATTAAATGAGCGGTGGTTTTTACTTAAACAGTTTACACAATAAACATTTTGTTTAACAAATCGAAAGCGTTCATTAGGCGTTAGCTTTTGAAACCCCGAACATTTATATAAATGTTCGTGTTGCGTATTACATAAAGTACAATTAAATTGCGAATTTGCGGTTGTAGTATTTACATAAGAATGCATAGTTTTATGTGGCTTTGACAACGTATCCATGTTTCGACGGTCAAGATTTTTCTTAGTGACTTCTTGTTTACTATTAGAGGTACGTTGCAAAATTTTTATATGATCGCGAATAAATGTCACTAAAGAATCAAACGATGGGATGTCGGAACTACGACTGTCCATTTCGAAAGCGCGGGCGGTTTCTGGATCTAATTTCTTTAACGAGGTATACAAAAATATAAATTCTGATAAATTATTTAATTTTAAATTATTCAGTGCAGAAACTGATGTTGCGAATTTATCTAAAAATAGCTCCAGATTACTGGCTGTTGCGGAAGTTAAAGGTTTTAATTCAAATATCTGATCCAAGTAGGAAGAGGCAAGTAGTCGCTTGTCTTCGTACTTATTTATTAAGCAATCTAAAATAACATCGTAATTATCGGCACTCGGAGTTATGCCTACAAATACGGATCGCGCTTTGCCAGTAAGTTTTCCAATTAAATAATGCAATTTTTCCGATTCCGTCAAAACAGGATTATCGTGAACAGTATTTTTAAAAGAACTATAAAACAAAGGCCATGTCTTAATGTCGCCATTAAACTCAGGTAATTCAATAGACGGCAACCTAGGCCTGTCACCTCGAATGTACTTCACATCGGGTTGCGATATTTGAGTAGTCTTTGCGACGCGTTTGATTTTACAATATAAGTCGTCAAATGACAAAAGAGGCTGATAATTCACTACATATTTAGGGTTCGAATTCAATTCGATAGAATTTATTTGATCCAGCACACTTTCAAAATCAGAGCGTAACTTATCAATAGATTCAAGGTCGCAAAGAAATGTTTCTTTGATGTTTTCTTTCGAAAGTTTATTAACTTTATCAGCGATAGCTTGTATGCGTGAGAACATAAGGTCTCTTTTTGCTTGTAACAAGACCAATTTATTTTCGTTGGACATTTTTAATATTTAATTTAGTAAATATTAACAAACAAATTATAAATGTGTACCCTTACGTAGGGTGAAGCGGTAATATAAATAACAATGTGGTGCGTTGGAGAACAGAGAAATTAATAAGTGACTATTCACGTTCACATATGGGATTGCGGTGCGAACTAAACAAAAAAAATGTCCCAAATGCAATTACGATAGGCATAAACTTATTAGTCTCTGTACTTTAAAGAAATATGCGGTAAGCAAACTAAGTTTACTATAGTAAATAATACGCGAGGTTACCTATATCGAAGAAATAACAACAAATGTAGGTATCTAACAAAAATGTAAGAAAATAGAATGCGATTGCGTAGGTTATTTAGAGAACATGAATTTCTATGTATTTGAATGCGGGATTTAACTGTAAATTTAAAAATCCGCTCGTTTGGACCAAAAAATGTTGTCGCGGGAGAATAGGTATCTAGATACCTATAAAATTTAGGTTTAGTGGACTGTATGCGTTAAAATATTGTAATTGAGAGCTGATCCAACCAACACTTCGGACAATGGGAAAATGAACTGCCTGCGGTATAGATTAGGACAAAGACAGTTCATAAAAATGAAAGGAAGCACAGTACCTTAAACAGACGTCTCCAATCTTCAGCATAACGGCGTAACGGCAATGCAGCGGCAGGCGTGCATGGCGTGGTCTCAGTATATGTATTGAAAGTCACGAAACACTCTTTTAACCGAATTATATGTTTGCTATCATCGGGCCCGATCACTGATGCACTGGAATTATGCGGATTACTTGATTATAATTAAGTTTTGCGCGGAGATAATTTATCATGCGTTTCCGAAGGCGGCTTGAATTCGAACTGTTGCGTCCTCCGGCGGCGGCAAGCAGCCACGACGATGTTTTTCGAGCGGATCTCTCGCTCACACACATTATATTGTAATAAGTCTGTGCGGGAAAGGGATAGCGGTAAAGGAAAAGTGTGGCGGGTCAGCTGTCATAGCAAAATTATTAAATTTAATTTAATTGGCGCAACCATACGGAACGGATTTTATGCGGGTTTTTTTTAATAGATAGTGATTCTTCAGGAAGGTTTATATGTATAATACATGCATATTTACATAAGCATTGCACCCGTGCGAAGCCGGGGCTAGTATTTCTATATAGGAATCGACAGAAGGGAAATTTTGCAATTTCTGTTAGCATTATTATAGATCCGACTACTGAGGAAGGAGTAATGCCTTCTTGTCAAGGCGCTTCTTGATTTTGAATTGACACCAATGCTAATCAGCTAGCATTATATCTTTATTCTTTAAATAGGTATTTGTAACCATACCATTTTGCTATAGTTTCTCTTAAATGGTTCCGCTATATTTGCACTAATTACCTTGCAGTGAATTCTCCATGACGACCGTGGGGGACGTATGGGCTGTCGAGTGGCCTTGATGATGCTGTGGATCTTGGTGGAGCGCTGGAGCTGACGACAAGACTGCCTGGGGGTGTACAGGCGAAACTCTTTTGGAATTATGAGCCTGATAATTATGTGACAATTTCCCCTATTCTGCTCCTAATTTGTATCATGTTTATGTTTGATAACTATTATTTTATAGTCTATATTTTGGCACGGCCCACAAACATATTAATTATGGCTCATAATTTTATCAATGAAATATTTTTGCAAGACATATTATTAGATGTAAATGCAATATGGTGGAGAATAGATTTTAGTTCGCAGTTATCTTCGGAGAGCATATATGTAATAGCTAACATAATCACCATCAATAGAAGTATTTATTCGCTACTATTGCACTAAAGTATGGATTCGTAGTAAATTAGCTATGTAAATGAAATTCTGTTTTACTGTCATTTATATTTGTTATATTGACCAATATTAACATTCAAGTAATGTTACTACAGTTGCACTAGAGAACGAGGTTTTATGATATGAAGGATGATGTGGATACGTAGAGACCACATTCTTCAACAAGCGTACTATTGACATGTAATGAATCTTGCTGTTAACTAAATTGTTACTAGTAGCTACTGACAGTAAATGGAGTAGTGTCATTTGAATTGAGGAGTAATTTATTATTATAGCTAAATCGGCTGGCTGTTAAGTCTTAATGTCAGTTTGATTCGCGAGGTATCCTCTAGTGACTTATATTTTACTATAGTGAATTTGAATCTGATATGGATATGAACAGACCATAATGATTCATTTATCAAAAATAAACTTACATAATATAGTGACCATAATGGTTGCTCCGGTTTAAAGACTCTTAATAATCATATATGGATATGAAGAGTTCATACAGAATGATTAATTTTGTCAAATGCAAAATAATTACCATCAACTTTGAAATTAAGAAATGAAACCAGCCGTGGAAAGGTAGTTGCCCTACAATGGTTTATGTGAAATTATAATTCCATTTGAGTTTGAGAACTGCTAATATAATCCTAACCCCGAAGAGGTTCATAAAAAGGACTAGTTTTGAAAGTGACAGTAAGATAGTTTATCACTCTAGATTTCTGATGGCGTTGGATGATGATCAGGCTCTCGATGGCGAGTAGATCGCTGTAGGTTTAAGTCGTAGCACAGGCGTGCAGGCGGCGTTACTATTCATGGAATTAAGTCTTCTCACATGGTGGTGCAGACTGCGTCCAGACTAATGAGTGTTTCATTGATGATATTATGGTTGGTTTTATTTTGATCTAGCAGATGTAAAGCTAAGGTAACTATGTAATTTTAAATGTGTTTTTCATCTTTATTTAGCAGCTCGACTGCCGACGTATTTCGTTATTTAAGAATCAATGTGTTCCTATTACGTATAATAACTGGAATATATTATAAGTCGGAAATATATACTTGTATGGTTGTTGTGTACGTGAACAACAAATAATTGAAGGATTTGAGTTGTAGCTATAATTATTTTAAATTAAAAGGAAGTACTTGTATGTATCAATTATAAGTTGGAGTTTACTAATAAATGTACCTTTGTTCTCATAGATAAATAAGATTGCCTGTGAGGAGGATTTGAAAGTCATTGGCATGAGAAGTAGGTTTCATGACCGATTAGTTTAGTTATCTACATTTCAGCTCGCAAGGAGGGTTTGCAAGATATTGCCATTTTCGTTATGAGTGTTTGCGCATGACTAGTTTGGGTGTATCTGTTGGGACTTACATAAGGAAGGGTTTGCAAGTCAATGTCATTTTGTCATAAAAGGAGGGTTCAATGATTGGTTTGGTTTTATCCATTTTAACTCGCAAGAAGGAGGGTTTGCAGGATATTGCCATTTTCTCATGAGAATAAGGTTTCATGACTGACTTGTGAGAAGGAGGGTTTGCAAGTCATTGACATTTTGTCATGAGAAGGAGGGTTCATGACAGTCTTGGTTATATCCAATGTAACTTATGATATTGTTTCTGTCATGCGGGAGGGTTCATGACTGGCTAGATCTAAATCAATTGTTATGTCTAAGTTAAGCTAAATCTGACCGATTATTTATATAGATTAGTTTTTATCCAATGTAACTTGCAGGAAGGATTTGAAAGTCATTGTAATGACATGAGGGCTCGTAACTTATTAGTCTAGTAATAGTTATTGTAACTTGCAAGGAGCGTTTACAAGTCGTTAAGGGTTTATGGTACAAGATGTTTTGTTAATGTAAAATTGTAAAGTGACTCGATTGGCCAAGTGTAAGGTTAAAAGTGCATGAGGACTTGCACCTCGTCAGGATGGACGAGTGTAAGGTTTAATAATATTTGCTGTTTCCGAACGAATTTAATATCCTTGCTGGCAACACCAGCAGATATATAAGCGGTAACTTGGCGGAATCGAGGCATTTTTGTCTCCGGCTGCCTTCGTGTACGGTCGACCTAACGTGGTGTGACTCGACTCTGGGCATTCAGTTCGTAGCCACCTTCTAGAGCGGACGTGTCCTGCAGTTACATTCTAGTGTAAGTGATGTAAAATATTTATTACCTACTATTAGGAGTGCTTCTTATAATTGTGATTGTGATTAAAACAAAGTAACTGAGTATATGTATTTCATTATTAACCTTATTGGTAGATAAAACCCTACAAAAGAATGCTAATGTAGCAACGTGAGTATATGACGAGTCCATTCCAGGATCTTTCCCTGGCATGAACAGCAGCCTCTCTTCTATTATTTTGCAATCTTTAATTTGTTCGGATTTTTTTTTATATAGCTATTTCATCTTGAGGCTGAACATTATCATTAACATCCCCTACTAAATCAGTTTCCACAATTTCTTGGCTAAATGGATACAGATCAGAACTTTCCTGGATATCTTGAGGATCTAAGGGGGTTGCTAATAATGGAACCTCGTCATTATTTTTAGTATCTTTGACATGCGTACTCCATTGTCCCAGTGAAGGTTTACCTTCCACTCTAACATTGTCTATTTCCATATGGCGTGGTAAAATGTTCATGATTGGAATGTGACTTTCCGCTGACCGTTCGCTAGACTGAGGTTTCTCATCCCCTATCTCCAAAGGATTTAAATGACCAATTGGTTGTATAAACTCAGAATTGCCTACTTTTAACCTGGCTACTCTACATTCGCCATCGGCTCCCTTTATTAAATCTGTGATCTTACTCATGTTCCAATTTTCTCTGTTTTTTGAATCAGACTTCATCTGAACTATCCCAAGTAACACAGGAAGCACTTCAAGAAACGAATAGTTAACTTATGTAGAACTTAAGCTCCCTAAAAAAACTCTTATATAAGCTCACCGAGCATCTTGACGCTTTATATTGACATTTCAAAACAATTATGATGCTTCACAGTGTATAATTGTTGGATAATAGCATATCTAAATGCATTTGCAAAGCCTGTAGTTTTAGAGCAGCAAAACATAATGCAGCTGTACAGCTTTCAGCTGTTTTTAGAGCATTTGTATCTATAATAGCATTTGAAAGTAGTAAATAACCACTTAATGCTGTTTAGTATCCTAAACACCAACCATTATAATGCCACGTAAATCAGTTATACAGCTTTCAGCTGTTTTTTAGTACCGTTGTCACGGTCTAAACCGTCTTCCAATATACTTACGTTGATTTTTAATAAAAAATCCATACAAAACAAAGCATCACATAACTATCAACTATAATAATTAAATATTCTATACTAATGTTAACTTTTACTTATTTTAAAACAAATATAAACACAGCAATTGTTATTTCATAAACTTATTTTGATCTGTCTACTAATGACAGTTCTCATGTCGGCTGACGCCGATACCCGCTTCTAAATTCTATTATTTATAATAATGATTCTGACTACCCTCCATTTTGAAAATATCTCGAACTTTGTATACAAGCCTTTTGGCCCAACTAATTTGTGCCATAAATTAATTAAATAACTAATATATTTTAACTTGTATTTTCTGCATATACAATAATATGATATACATTTTAAATTATTTTTGTTTACATGTTTTACTGCAGCAACCATAGATACAGGTACTCTGTATAAACTATCCTTTGGTTATGGCTGCATTATTCATTAAACGGAACTCCCACTACAAATTTTTGGGAAAGTTCCAGATCTATTCTAGTATATAAACTGTAGCTCGGAGAAACTGGGTCTCTTCTTCCATTTTCTCCAGCTACAGTTAATCATTCAGTAGACATCTGTATCTAGTACTTACGCGATCCCCGAACTAGGGGATCCTATCTACGGGCAGCCGCCTACCCTGCTGCTCCGCTGCTGTGCTTCGTGCCACCCTACCGGCCGAAGCTGAACCCACGCCGACCACGCTGGTAGTCGACGTGCCTGGTTCCTGCCGCTTCCTGCGCTAACCGCCGAAGCTAAGTCTCGTCTCCTTAAGTACGAGAACCCCAGAGCAGCCCAGTAACCGCGCCTTGAGCTAATAAATATTGTTAAGTTAACTAATCTTTTATTTCTCTTTTCTGCACATCTGGCCGTGCTTCCCACGGCCAGAGCGTGTCAGTGGCGCCCAACTCGCTCAGGGTTCTTCGCTCTGTGGTTCTCATTTTTTTCTCTTTTTTATTTTAATTTTTGTTTTAGGTGGGTACCTATGTTTTTTTATTTTTAGTATAATTAAAACTTAATTTAATTATATTTTATAATTAATTTTCCTTAGGTGATAGCCCTAAGCTATTACTATTCTTTTTACAAAAAAAGTTTATTTTTTGCCGGTTGTTAATTTTTTAGTAGCTACCCACTTAATTTTTTTTTTCTTTTTTTTCTCTAACGCTGCAATTGAATTGTTTCGCACACACTCGCCTTAGTCCCTTTTGTAAGTTATAGTGTTGTACTTTACTATGGCGGAAAATACAAGCATTAATTTCCTTTCATTACAAAAATCTGAGCTCGAATATGAGGTTGCTTTGCGCGGTCAAACTCCGGCTGACACTGTGTTGGAATTAAGAAAGCAGATAGTGAAATTGAATAAGGAGTTTCCAACTGAAACAATTTCACTTTCACATTTGCCTCCTTCTGAGGATTTAGACGGAGTTGTGGCTGGTTGAGATAAATCATTTAAAAATATAAAATCTTTAAATATCAAATTCGATAAAAATTTATTTTTGAGAACGGAAGTCTTACTCAACCATATTTATCACCGGTTAAATAGGATCGAGGTTGACGAGAATGATTTGGATGCGGTTCTTTCCGACTGCAAACAAAATTTGGAGTCGCAAATGACCGAGCTTAGAACATTGTCACCATCTAGTAAGACTCCCTTATCTGTTGAAGATTTGCAAAAGGCAATCATTGGTCTAACTGTTGATAAAAACCGTACTCCGGATTTATCAAAACTAAAATTTAATGGCAAGTCGTGTGTGCGTGCGTTCGTTCAAAAAGTGGACGAATTTGTTGAGGCAAGAGGCATTGATCATGATAAGTTGCTGTCTTTCGGCTATGAAATTTTCACGGACGATGCTCTTCATTGGTTCCGGTGCATTAAGCCCAAGGTGGATAGTTGGTCTCAGGTCGTTGATGCTTTAAAATCGGATTTTAGTCCACATGATTTTGACTACCAATTTTTGTCAGAAATTAGGTGTCGTTTTCAAGGCGAAGGCGAAAATATTAGTATTTACCTATCTATAATGGATGGCATGTTCTCTCGTCTTACTAAGCCCTTGCCTGAGGTTGAAAAATTGGAGATCATTACACATAACATCCGACCTTGTTATGCTAACGCATTAGCTTCTGTTTGGCCAATATTAAATATTGACACGCTTAAGGCTGTATGCCAAAATTTCGAAAAGGTACAATGCCAGTTTAAAAAATTTAATGAGCCTTCTGCTCCTAGTTCTTCAACTCTAGCTCCTGAATTCGCTTATAAGGGCAAATCCAGCGCTTCTGTTAGTGTTGAAAAACCTACTTATAAATCTTATAACGGTACTATAAAACCGAAGTCTTTTGTTACTGCTGTAGCTTCAGCAACTCTATACTGCCCGAGGTGTCGTACTAACTCGCATAGTCTAAAGGCTTGTACACAACCAAGAACAATAATATGTTTTAAGTGTGGGAAAAAGGGTGTACGTACTCCGGATTGCACTAAATGCAACCCAAAAAACTAGTTTGCCAGGATTGGAGAAATGGCGACTCCCATCGCCCCAAATTTAATAATCTCTGCAGTGAGACCGAGTGGAATCAGTGGTTAGCCTTTGTTTCGAACGTCTTTTCTAACCACTGGGTGTCTCCAATCCTGGAATCTCAAAATAAATTTTCACGTCCCTATATAAACTTATATGTTAATAATAAGAAACTCGTTGGTTCAGGCATATCTTTATTGGGCAATAGTTCTGATGAATATTTCAAAAAACAAAATTACAAAATTTATTCTTGTAATCCGTTACAGCTTTCTGCAGCTGGCGGTCAAAAATTTTATGCTTCTAAATACCTTATTTTACCTTTAACTTTTAATAGAAAAACCTATAATATAAAACTTTATATTGTACCAGAAATACAAAACAATCTAATCTTAGGTATGGATTTCTGGAGAACTTTTGGATTGTTTCCTAGTGAACTAGATGGCCTAGTAGTCAATGCATCTCAGGAGACTAATATTTCTAACATAGCCCTTGATGACCCTAAACATATTTTTTCATATGCTCAACTATCTGAGAAACAAAAGGAAGCTGCTGATGATATTATTTCCAAATTTCGCGGAATTTCTTATGAGGAATGTGGTTTGGGTCGTACTTCATTGATAACTCATGCTATCGATACTGGTGATGCGGTTCCGATACGACAACGATATTACCGTATGTCTCCTCAAAAACAATCCATTCTCAGCGATCAACGAGATAGATGAGATGCTTAAAGAGGACGTTGTCGAACCTTGCGATAGTCCCTGGTCTAATCCCGTTCTTCTAACACCTAAGAAAAACGGTGAATATAGGTTATGTTTAGACAGCAGAAAACTAAACTCTGTCACTCGTAAGGATGCCTATAGCTTACCTTATATCACTGAGATACTTGATAATCTCAGAGATGCTAAATATCTTTCCAGTGTTGATCTTTCAAAATCTTTTTGGCAGGTTTTAATTAAGCCTGAAGATAGATGCAAGACTGCATTCTATGTTCCCTCTAGGGGAACCTTTCAATTTAAGTCCATGCCCTTCGGGTTAACTAATGCGCCCGCTACGCAGCAAAGATTGGTTGATTTGCTCTTTTATGGGCCTGAATTTGAGAACAAAGTGTATGTTTTCATCGATGACATCATAACGGTGTCAAATACTTTTGAGGAACATATGTCTTTACTTTCGCGTGTTCTAGAGAAACTAAAATATGCGAACCTTACAATTAACTTTGAAAAGTGTCAGTTTTTCAGGGAAAAACTAAGGTATTTGGGTTACGTCGTTGATTCGAGTGGTCTTCATGCAGATCCAGAGAAGGTAGACGTTATTACAAACTATCCTACACCATCGAATAAGAAGGAAGTTCGCCGTTTCTTAGGTACTGCCTCTTGGTACCGTCGCTTTATCCCTAACTTTAGCACCTTGGCTGCGCCTCTTAACAAACTTACCTCTCAAGGTAAGACTGCACCTCCTTTTGCCTGGACGCCGGAGGCAGAGTCTGCTTTCAATAAACTCAAAGAGTGTTTGTCATCACCTCCCATTCTATCTTGTCCCGACTATTCGGAACCATTCCAAGTTCACACCGACGCCAGCGATTATGCAAATTATAAAATTAATGATAATAAATTATATAAATTTATTAAAACTTTGAATCCCTTAGCTAAGGAATTTGAATGGAAAGAGGTAGTTCCGAAAGACAGTCGCACTAGTATTGTTGTCCGTATTCGTCCTCCAGTGTTCGTAGGGATTTAGATGGAGTAAAAGTTATGTTGAACTTATAAACATTTAATTACTTTAACAATATTTGAATATAGAAAGTAGGAAAAAATAATAGTCGCGGTGGTGTCTTAGTGGTAGTCGTTAGTGATTATGAATATTTGACGTTTTCCCGCGCGTATCGTTGTCTCGTTCCCGCGCCCCCACGATGACGTTCCTTTTCACATCTTGAGGTGCGTATTAACATATTCCCCCCCTTCGACGACTGTAGGAGCTCGAAGACAATCTGAAGCATCTTCTTCGTCAGGCAGGAGCGGACATAATCGGTTCATAGCCCGCCGGTATGTCCCCTTTGTAGTGTAGATGTCGGCAACGCGTGCAACGCCATCTTCTCCAGGGTGAAGCTTTACGATACGACCCATACGCCACTTCATAGGCGGAATATTGGCTTCTTTCAGGACAACCATGTCACCTTCTCGAAGCTGTCTTTGCTGGATCTTCCATTTGACTCTCTGCTGCAATTCATGGAGATATTCAAGGCGCCAACGTTCCCAAAAATGATTTCTCATCTGCTCCATTAATTGGTATCGGTTAAGTCTATTAGGGCTCTCATTTCTATAATCTGGCGTTGGTAAAGAAGTGAGCGGTTTACCGATCAGGAAGTGCCCTGGGGTGAGGGGTTGCAGGTCGTTTGGATCGGGTGATAGAGGAGTTAAAGGTCTGGAGTTGAGGATTGCCTCAACTTGCGTAAACAAGGTTGATAGTTCCTCAAACGTTAAATGTTGATTTCCTAATATTCTAGATAAATGAAATTTGGCAGACTTTACACCGGCTTCCCAAAGTCCACCGAAATGCGGAGAGTACGCGGGAGAAAAATGAAATTGTATTCCGTCATTAGCGCTGAAGGTAGATATGCTTTCATTGTTCAATTTTAAGAATCTAGTAATTTCATTATTTGCGCCTACAAAATTTGTACCGTTGTCGCAATAGATTTCTTTAGGTTTACCTCTGCGAGAGATGAAACGACGTAAACACAAGATAAAAATATCGCTTGATAAGTCGCTCGCTACTTCTAAGTGTAAAGCCTTAGTAGCGAAACAGACAAATAGGCACAAGTAGCACTTTGATATTCGACATCCGCGTCCCTTCCGGTCAGTGATGAAAAACGGACCCGCAAAATCAAGACCGCTTACTTCGAAGGGAAAAGAAGGAGTAACTCTTGATGAAGGTAAGTTACCCATGATTGGGTTAGTACTTTTAGCCTTCATGAGCCTACATAAAATACATTTATTGACAGTACTGCGAGCCAAAACTCTGCTCCTAAGAGGCCAATACCGTTCACGTAAGTTCATTAATAATAGTTGTGGTCCACCGTGCAAAAGCTGTCTATGTTCATGGCTAAAAAGTAACTTTGTGAAATTGTGACTGCTATCTAATAATAATGGATGCTTCTTTGCATATGTTTCAGATGATTTCTGGATCCGGCCCCCTACGCGCAAAAACCCTTCATCATCGATAAATGGAGCATTTGTACGAAATTTTCGTAATGGTAGACAAGCCAAACTGAGGGTACTAGTGACTGAATTAACTATTTCCTTTAATTGGTGTTCTGTGTTAGAGCCTGAGAGAAAATCGTCAATATAAAAGTCTTCTTTGATAAGCTTAGCAACTGTCTGGTTTGAACACTCATTTGCGAGTTGTAACAAACACCTTGTGCTTAGGAACGACGCAGATGCAGTGCCATAAGTTAATGTATTTAATTGAAGTGTTCTGAGTGGTTGTTTTTCATTGTCGCGCCACAATATTAACTGTAGGTGACGCTGACTAGGCTCAACTAATATTTGCCGGTACATCTTTTCGACGTCCCCGGTCACTACAAACCTATGCTGTCTGTATCTCAACAAAATCGAAAACAGGTCGTCTTGAACAACAGGTCCAACATACTGAATGTCGTTGAGAGACTTTCCAGTAGAAGTCTTAGCGGAAGCGTCAAAAACCACACGCAGCTTCGTTGTTGAACTGCTGTCACGAATGACTGCATGGTGAGGCAAATAGTAACCGAAGGCTGGTCTGGGTACTTCAGTCAAATGTCCTAGGTCCCTATACTCGTATATAAATTTTGAGTATTCGCGATGAAAATTAGGGTCGCGCCTGAATCTCTTTTCTATTTGTAAAAATCTTTTCTTTGCTGTGGCATAAGAATCACCCAAAACCTTTGGTGAATCCCTAAGAGGTATCTGAACGCAAAACCTACCACTGCTATCACGTTTAGTAGTTAAGTTGAATAGCTCCTCACAAATGTCGCTAGACTTTAATTGTGATGCTACAGGCAGCTCCTCTAATTCCCAAAATTTTGAAAGTTGTTGCCTAATTTCTTGACTAAAATGACATTTCGTTTTATTTTCATCAAAAACCTTCCCCCCCATAGGACCAGCCACTATCCAGCCTAAATGTGTTTCCTGTAGAATTGGCATTTGTTTACCTAATGAAATTCTAGAAATTCCAAGCAAGTCCCAGAAGATATCAGCCCCCAACAATAAGTCAATTTCTGATGGTTCATAGAACCTAGGGTCAGCAAGCTGTATGTTACTTGGAATGCCTAATTTTTGGAAACACACCTTTGTATGGGGTACGCGTTCAGTGATAAGTGATAATACATAACACTTGACAAAAATATTAAAACTGTTTACTAATGAATTGATTTGTAAATTACATTGTTCTGTTATATTTAATGTGTTGTTACCTATACCTGTCACAGAACTGTGTATTTTTTGTGTTTTATATAAACCAATTTTTTGTTGAGCCTTTAAACTAATAAATGAAGACTGACTGCCACTATCTAGTAATGCCCTTAAAATATAATACTTGCCATTGTTTGTAACCTTGACCAGCGCCGTAGAAAGAAGAGCATGACTGGTGGATACAGCAGACATTGTAATAGAAGAAGAGGGACTAGAGCAGCTATCATCAATAATTGTTGTAGACATGTTATTCGTAGCTAACGCTGTTACATTAGTAGGCTCAATGTGTTGTTGTTGTGAAGGTAAGGATAATTGCTTGTGTAATAATGTATTGTGTTTTCTTTTACAGATCTTACAACCACTTAGTCTGCATTGGTAAGATTGGTGGCCACCGCGAAGACAATTGTTACATAAGTTCCTAGAAGACACCTTAGCTATCCGTTGTTCTACTGGCAACAATTTGAACTTTTCACACTCGAATAGTTTGTGATTTTGATTGCAGTGAATGCATTTGTGTTCGTACTGTGTGCTAGTGCCAGGAGAAGAGACAATAAAAGATTTAGAACGCAATAATGTATGTTTTTCATTTTTACTATTTCTTATAGAATTGACAGTTTCTATTACACTCGCCCTTTGTCTTAAAAACTTATAAAAATCTTCTAAAGTAGGCGTCTCAATATTTGATCTAAATTCTTCCCATTTACCGGCGGTAATGCTATCTAGTTTCCCTGAAGCAAGGTAAATAATCAAAGTATCCCATGATGTTGTTGGTTCATCTAAAGCATTTAACGCACTTAAATTTTTGGATAAGGTGTCAATTAATTTGTGGATACCTCTATCAGATTCCTTGTGTAAGGGTTCAATAGAAAATAACAACTTTAGATGTTCATTTACTAAAATACGTCGATTGTTATATCTATCACATAGCAATTTCCACGCCAAAGGATAGTTTTTAGTGGAAACAGTCACAGAACTAATCACTTCACGAGCAGGTCCCTCCAAGTATGACTTTAAATAATGAAATTTGCTAATGTCCTGTATATTATCGTTGTTGTGAATCAATGACGTAAATGAATCTCTAAATGACAGCCACTCACAATGTTCACCACAAAATTTGGATATTTGTATTGAAGGCAACTTTAAATTACTCACTGTAAAATTCGAGGCACAGTTGGAGAATGATTCATGACAGTTTTTATTTTCAAAAGACTCTAATAACGCCTCGGCTTCCGCTATTAAATGAAAGAATTTGTTTTCGGTACTTTCCCGTTCTAAAATTTGCTTGTCCAAATCTTCCTCCAACTGTTCAATCTGCGATTGAACCTCTTCAAAACTGTATGATAGTTCACGAATTTTTGTCAAACGCAACTTAAGTTCATTTAGCCTAACCTTATTCGTTTCTTTAGAGTCTAATAATGGTTTTAAATAGTTCTCGAACAAAGTTAACCGCGATCTAATTGTGCCTCTTTGCCTAATGAGATCTTGTATTTCGGTCATATTGTTGGTGCAAATAACACAAACTCACAAATACGAAAAAGTAATAGCTACAAACTTAACACAATGAAGAATATCTAGCTTCAACGCATGAATATTATAACAAACCGGCTACACAATACAGCAAAGCGATGAATCAAGAAAGCAAAAGTTTTCCAAGGATACCGTCACTTAGATATATTTTACTCTCGATTTCAATAGACACCGGGAATTTTAAACAATAGATGTTATCGGTGTTTATAATAATGCGTAATAAATATAATTGAAATGGAATGTTGCGAATTGGAACGTTTAAGTTTTAATTTTAAGGTTTATAAATAGGTAAATGTGTGAATATTAAAATTACTCAGACAAATTTTTTAAACTATCAACGCTTGCAGACGCAAAATTAAGTTGGAGAAGGGAATAAAAAAGGAATAAGAATAAAATAGGATTGGCTACTTCCTTCGGATTAAAGCACCACTTCTTACTCACGGTTTTATATGCCCTTATACCTTAGTGTGCCGATCTTGCAGCGATGATCACGTCGGGGTCACCATAAATGTTGTCCGTATTCGTCCTCCAGTGTTCGTAGGGATTTAGATGGAGTAAAAGTTATGTTGAACTTATAAACATTTAATTACTTTAACAATATTTGAATATAGAAAGTAGGAAAAAATAATAGTCGCGGTGGTGTCTTAGTGGTAGTCGTTAGTGATTATGAATATTTGACGTTTTCCCGCGCGTATCGTTGTCTCGTTCCCGCGCCCCCACGATGACGTTCCTTTTCACATCTTGAGGTGCGTATTAACAAGTATCATTATTGATAATAACTCTAATCCTACTTCTGGTCATCTCGGTATCTATAAAACTTTAAAACGTATATCTTTAAAATATTTCTGGCCTGGTATGCATAAAGATGTTGCTACGTTCGTAAATAATTGTGATGCTTGTAACTCTCATAAACATGCTAATCACCCTACCTTAGGACTTATGGGTCGACCTAAGGAATGTTCTAGACCATTCCAAATGATTAGCGTGGATTTGGTTGGTCCATTGCCTCCATCTAGGAAGCAAAATACAATGCTGCTTGTCGTAACTTGTTGTTTCTCTAAATATTCATTATTATTTCCTATACGCCGAGCTACTGCCGAAGTCATAACAAATATTTTAGAAGAAAAAGTCTTTCTTGTACATGGCATTCCCAGTACAATTCTGATGGATAATGGAAAACAGTTCGTAAGTCAAAAATTACAACATATGTTTTCTCAATATAAAGTACCTAAAGTACGTTATACGCCTAAATATACGCCGCAGGTAAATACTGTCGAGCGTTATAATAAAACTATTATGACGGCTGTTTCCACATTCATCAACGAGGATCACAGGATTTGGGATCTAAATATACCAAAAATTCAGTTCGCTCTCAATACTGCTGTAAGTGAAGTAACGGGATATACCCCATCGTTTCTGGTCTTCGGGAGAGAATTGGTTTCATGTGGTTCTCACTACGTTGACGTTGATCAAACCGACCGACGATATAGTTTTCACAGCTCGAGATGCCTATGCAGAAAATACTGGAATACTAAGGAAAATCTTTGACCAGGTCCAAAGCTCTCTAATCAAGTCGCATTCTCGTAATTGTGGTCCTTATAATCTTCGTCGCAAAAACTTTGACTTCAACGTTAATGATATTGTCTGGCGAAAAACTTACTATCAAAGCGACAAAGATAAGCAATTTTCTAAAAAACTTGCTCCTAAATATATTAAATGTCGTATTAAATCTAAACTATCGCCCTTGGTCTATGAATTGGTTGATATGAAAGGTAAAAATCTAGGATCTTGGCATATCAAAGATTTTAAACTAAATAAATACTCTTAACTAATGAAAAATATTAAAAATTACTAACATAAAAACAATCTTAAAAAATTATTGTATTTATAGTCTAAAACTATAAATATAATAATTTCGAAAACTATAACTAACATTTAAAATACAACAAAACATACATTCTGTTGTATTGTTTCTTTTTAAATAATTTAAAACAAAATATAATTATTTTTAAAATAAGAAAACAGTTCCTTAACTTATAAAGCTGTCTTGTTTTTTTGTTCACGAATGCATTTGGTTCTAACCAAATGAAATTTTTGTTGAATTCTTTTGCTGGTCGTGATTTTATTGCTTTGTTTTTTTTACAAAATTTTTGGTAATTAAAAATAAAATTGCTAAACAATTTTTCAAAAAATCCCTTCCTTATTTTTTTTTTCAATTTTAGCTGGAGAATGTTCTATCTAAACTGCGCTTTTATTCTTTTATAGAATACTTTGAAGTATCTCTTGATTTTACTTTCACAGCTGTGACCTTATTGTTTTTCGGTTGCTAAACAACTGGATTACTCTCTTTTGCCTCGCATCTGTAGTCCTAGGTACTACCAAGACTCTAAATCTTGTATTGTCGATACCTCTCGTCAATGTTGCAGGGTACTCTTTTGCAGTTGTGTTGTATCTTGAGTGTCTGAATGTTCTATATAACTATTACTCTGAAGTTTTAGTTTCTTTTTGAGAGTGTAGACTTCTTTGGGGGATTTTTGTCAAGCAAAATCCTACACTAAAGGGGGGGATATGTCACGGTCTAAACCGTCTTCCAATATACTTACGTTGATTTTTAATAAAAAATCCATACAAAACAAAGCATCACATAACTATCAACTATAATAATTAAATATTCTATACTAATATTAACTTTTACTTATTTTAAAACAAATATAAACACAGCAATTGTTATTTCATAAACTTATTTTGATCTGTCTACTAATGACAGTTCTCATGTCGGCTGACGCCGATACCCGCTTCTAAATTCTATTATTTATAATAATGATTCTGACTACCCTCCATTTTGAAAATATCTCGAACTTTGTATACAAGCCTTTTGGCCCAACTAATTTGTGCCATAAATTAATTAAATAACTAATATATTTTAACTTGTATTTTCTGCATATACAATAATATGATATACATTTTAAATTATTTTTGTTTACATGTTTTACTGCAGCAACCATAGATACAGGTACTCTGTATAAACTATCCTTTGGTTATGGCTGCATTATTCATTAAACGGAACTCCCACTACAAATTTTTGGGAAAGTTCCAGATCTATTCTAGTATATAAACTGTAGCTCGGAGAAACTGGGTCTCTTCTTCCATTTTCTCCAGCAACAGTTAATCATTCAGTAGACATCTGTATCTAGTACTTACGCGATCCCCGAACTAGAGGATCCTATCTACGGGCAGCCGCCTACCCTGCTGCTCCGCTGCTGTGCTTCGTGCCACCCTACCGGCCGAAGCTGAACCCACGCCGACCACGCTGGTAGTCGACGTGCCTGGTTCCTGCCGCTTCCTGCGCTAACCGCCGAAGCTAAGTCTCGTCTCCTTAAGTACGAGAACCCCAGAGCAGCCCAGTAACCGCGCCCGGAGCTAATAAATATTGTTAAGTTAACTAATCTTTTATTTCTCTTTTCTGCACATCTGGCCGTGCTTCCCACGGCCAGAGCGTGTCACCATTAGTTGTTCAAATGAATCTTTAACCGGTTACTAAATGCCTAGCACTGCTGGTAGCATAAACGTGAATCTATGTAGTGCTTGAAAGAAAGAAAGAAAGAAATTATTTATTGGTACACACAGAACATATAAGAGAGAAATTACAAAATATTACAAACAATTAATGGAGTCCTGTGCGAGACCAATAGGACTCTGCCTCAGCATGTGCTTCTACAGCATAGTGCTGCAGGAGCGCTGTTATTCTGGCAGGACCTTTTTTTCGTTGTGACGTACGGTGTATATAAAATAAATATTCAAAAGAAAAATACATAAAATGCAATTAAATGCTATTAATAAAATAATAATAATACTTAAACGAACAACTAAATAATATCATTTCATTCATATATTTGTATATTTAGGTACTTATTTCAAACAAAAATGGGAGCATGGGTCAGATCCCACTGCCTTCACTAAAAAAGCGGAATTTAAAACAAATAAGAGGGAAATTTTGGTTGGTTGGGAATAAGCTTCTTAGAGTGCGTTCCAAAACCAGGTGAAGCCAAGTAGACAGCGTAAGAAAGCTTTCTGATTGGCTAAATTAACTATAGTTTAACAAAACTAACCAATGGTGAAAGCGCTTCTTAATAACGACCAATAGTGAGCTACCATTTACTCTACCCCGAGTAAATTGAGATCGTTTTGGAACGCACCCTTAGTTTGGAATCTTTAGATAGATGTACGAAATTTTGGTTTGTTGGGAATATGCTTCTTGGTTTGGAACGCACCTCTGAACGCACGTGCACGTCGGACATAATCTGTGGTGATTACGTAATGCGTAATTGGGTTTATTACATAACAGTTACATAATTTATTATAAATCTAAGTAAAATAACAAGTAAGTAAAGTACAAGTAAAATACAGTGTATTATTACATAATACGATACGGGGCACGTGTTCGGCATACTTCACTGAATATCTTGATTATTGCTACGTGAAAAATACTTTGGTAAATGAAGGTGCATTTTCCTTCAGATAGTTTTTTGAACATTTAGCAGAAAGCTTCTATAATGTTTTCTGAAGGAATGTTTTGTTTTTAGATCACGTATGGGCGGCGGAATATCATTCCAACAACGAGACGCCGCAAACTTGAAAGACCCTCTAAAGGCGCTGGTGCGGTGCCTGGGAGTCTCGAAAATGTTTGTGCAAGCTCGCTTCTGTGCACGGTAAGCTTGTGCCCATGACAGCTTTTTGAGAAGATATTGCGGCTTTCCTGTATTCACTATGCCGAACATGAGACACGCAAGATGTAGCCTCCTGCGAGCTTTCATTCTCAATATATTGGCAGCATTATGGAAGGGAGTGATATGTGATCGTGGAGGCACATGAAAAGAAAAACGTGCACACGCATTTTGCACTCTCTGGATGAGTTTTGATGTTCTCGACAAAAGACATGGTCCATAGACTGTGTCACAATAGTTCAATTTTGATAATATTAGCGATTCACATAACCTGATTCTAAGTTCTTCACATAAGTATGGTCGAATGCAGTACAGTAACTTCAGGCGATAAAAACAGTTACGAACACATTCCATAATGTGTTTTTCAAAATTGAGGTGGTTGTCAAAAGTAACTCCAAGATTTTTTGCTGTGTCAACACATTCAATTTTCTCCCCGTCTATGTAAATGTTAAGTGGATCATTTGAAGTTTTCACCTTATACAAACTTTTTCTTGTACCCAATAGCATAAGCTTTGACTTGTTTGGGTTCAGGACAAGACAGTTTACTTTACACCAGTCAGATGTTCGTGCCAGATCATCATTTATTTTAATTAAAGAGTTTTTGCAATTTACGGGAGAAAATGGAAGATATAGCTGTAAGTCATCTGCATACAAATGATAACTACAGTGTTGTATACATTTAATGATGTCAGCGCTATACAAAATATACAAGATGGGACCAAGAATTGAGCCCTGTGGCACGCCTCTCATTACTGGAAGCGGAGAGGATTTCAAACTCGCTCCATTCCCTCGCACTAGCTCGACATATTGTTGTCTATGGGTGAGGTAGCTGTCGAACCATTTTATAGTATTACAGTCCAGGCCGTAGTATCTAAGTTTTGACAAAAGCAATGTTGTGTTAATTGAATCAAAAGCTCGCGAGAAATCAAGTAACAGCATGGCAGTGACATTACCTTCATCTTGTGCTGTAAGGATGTTATCCACCACATCAGCGAGAGCAGATGCAGTACTGTGGCCTCTACGAAATCCAGACTGAAAGTAAGGAAGTATGTTTTGTTGCTCAAGGTATGTAGTGAGCTGAGTGCAAACTATTTTCTCCAAAACCTTAGAAATACACGGGAGTATACTTATAGGTCTCAGATCACGCACTGTTTCTGTCTGGCTAGTTTTAGGTAAAGATTTTACCACAGCCACTTTCCAAGATTCTGGGAATGTGCATTCATTTATTGACTTGTTGATCATAGCGGTGACGGCTTTCAAAGACTGTGGCAGAGTCAACAGCAGCATATCAAGTGACAGTCCATCGTGCCCTTGGGCATTGGACTTGAAACCTTTTATAACTTTTAATACAGAGTCCTCGGAAACAGTATGCAGTGAGAACATTGCTGTACCAAATCTGTGACATTCTAAGTAACTTAATTGAGAGATTGATATATTACCCTCACCAGGTACATCAAGAAAATGTTCATTGATTACACTGGGGTTATCAAAAAATGGTGGTAAATCTGACATTCCTTTTTTGTTTGGTATCACAGTGGTCTTAAGATTCCGCCATAGTCTCTTTGGATTATTAATGTTGCTGTTGATGTGGTTTTTAAAATAACACTCTTTTTCCTTGTCTATAGCAGCAATCACTAGTTGTTTCAAACTTTTGTAACACTCTTTTAGAACTACTGTATTATGTTTCTTAAACCTCTTGTGGTAGTTGTCTCGAATATGAATCATTTCCTTAATAGTATCTGTAATCCATGGATAAGGAGGATGTTTGAATTTTTTCGTTTTTATTGGGGCATGCAAGTCAAACAATGAAGTGACACAAAAAGAGAAATCCTGAACCAAGCAATCAAGATTGTCAATTGTACTTAAATGGTCCCAGTCAATAGCATCCAGGTCTCTATTAAAATGTTCCAATAGAATGCTTTTTAGGGGTCTATACTTAATGAAACGGGGCAGTACTTTCTCCTTTCTTATTTTAAAATCTGTTGCTATCATTGCATGCCCTCCCAGGTCAGGTGAATGTTTGACTTCCACATGGAGGTACTGGATGTCAGTGCAAACAACATCTATGAGACTACTACTATGTTCAGTGAAATGGGTAGGCTCATTAACAATCTGATTTAGATTGACACTATACAGAAACTGCTCAAACATTTTATATTTGTTACTGCCACAGTCAAGAAGGTTTATGTTAAAGTCACCGACTATGATCAGCCCGTCCACTTTTCCAAAAGAAGTAAGAGATTTTGTGAGGGCATCTAGAAACAAGTCTACATCCTGCCATGGTGGTCTATATGCAGTGCCTATCATTATTGTTTGGTTTTGGAGGCGCACTTTAAGCCACATCTGCTCAATAACTGCTGTGGATGGGTGTTGACACTTGCGGGCGTTTATGTTCTTACGTACATAGAAACCTACACCCCCTCCGCGTCCCCCACGAACATGACTTGGCCTCGGTATGTGTAGTAAACGATATCCCCTGACCTTTGGGGCGCTGTCGTCCTGTCCTGACCTCAACCAAGTTTCATTTATGGCTATTATGTCCGGTGACAACTCTTCCATTGCTACAATAAATTCCTCATGCTTTGTGCAAAGAGAACCAGCATTGAAAAGACCAACTTTCAACTTTCTTGAGCTATCGCCTATGACTATGATAATTTTGTCTTTCAATAATAAAAACTAACAAACCTTCAGAATCATCATATTTCACAACTTCTACTCCTACAACAATAATAGTATTATATAGTATACAATATACATAAACAAATAATTTGAGTTTTTTTATATAATAGTATTTTCCCATTAAATTAAAAACTGATTCAATAATGATAATACTTATACATATAGGTGAGTAAATTAAGGTGAAAATGGAAGAAAATACATAATTTTTGAATAAATAATTTATGTAAGTAAATATGTTGTAGATCACAGCGAAACTAGGCCCAGAGAAGTACCAACTATAATAATTTTGAAATTTAACACTAATAGATGCCCTCGTACAAGGACTATTTTTATCGGAGAACACCAAACAAAACACAAAAAAGATGGCGATGTAGACACGGACAAACACATTAAAAGGTAAATTTATATGTCCCAATGCATAAAATAACACGAAAAGAAAAAGTAACTAATTATAACTATTGAAAACCAATAAGGTAATGCCTGTTCAATGTTCGACAGGTCCCTGTCGGTCAAGCGTCCCCGATCCGAAAATCCGCACAATGTCGTCCTCAACCCGAAAATGGACAACGGGCTTGCCGTCCCCCTGCCGGGCAAATATGCGGCCCCGCCTCGTCCACGAGTACCGCCACTGCAACCGACGACACTCCTCGCGGACGCGGTGAAAAAGCTGGCGGTTATGGCGAGTGAGGCGCTCGTTGACGTAGACGCGCGGGCCCGAGGTGGCGGCCAGCCCGGCGCGGCGCACGCGCGCGGCCTGCAGCAGGTCGTCGCGCAGGCGCCGGCTCGCCAGCCGCACCACGACGCGGCGCGGCCGGCCCGCCGCCTCCGCCGGCCGCACGCCCACGCGCTCCGCGAACACTACGTCGCGCTCCTCCAACGAGACGCCCAGCCGCCCCGCCAGCACCATTACCTCGTGCATCACGTTTTCCCCTTTCTCCTCCGGGAGATGGCCGACCTCCAGGTCGGACAGGAGCGCGTCTTGGTCGCGCTCGTTTAGCTCCTGCCTGAGGGTGGTGACGGACCGCTCGAGCTCCGCTACTTTGGCCGCGTCTCCCCCCGATTGTGCGCGCTCGAGGGCATCGAGTCGTTGTTCGACACTGTCGAGTCGCACGTTGAACGCGGCGAAAGACTCGCGCAGGAGCACCATCTCCCTGCGGAACTCGCGCATCTCGCCAATGCACTCGGCAAACTCGCGACGGAACTCCGAGATGCCCGCCACGCCCACAGATCCCGCCGAAGCAGTGGCCACCGAAGCGTCGCCATCCACAGCCGGCGCCGGTCCCGCACAGGCAGCGCGGGGCGGCGCGGGCGCAGACGACACCGGCGGGGGCGCACCGCAGTCCTCGCCGATGCCCTTCACCGGCGTCTGGCTGTTGTCGCCCCGGCGCACATGCCTCTTGCAGCTGGGGCATACCCAGTCTTTACTAATTTGGGTCTTGTCTGCAATGGCCAGACAAGCCCGGTGGTATTTGGTTGGGCAGGCGCTGCAGGCTGCCGCTCCCGCCGGCGATAGAAACTTTCCACAAGCTCCACAATTCACCATAGTTACTGCACTTGATTCTTATTTACACGTATTATGCACCAATTACGACCACTTATATTTATAATTAAGATTTTAGTTTATTGTACCGACTTATTTAATTAAAGGGTAGTTTTGTTTTATATTTCACCAAGTAAAAACGAAACTTATGTTTTTTATTTATTCCTGTGGTTATATTGTCCACAAACACTAGCACAGATTACACGCTATGCATTTAAACTTTTAAACACTAAAAATGTACATAAAACAACGTCAAATATATTAAAAATTAACAATGTTTACGCTACGCAATGTTGATAGTTTGACGTTCCGTACGTCCCTCGTCGCTTGCATCTTTAAAGACTAATTGAGTTCTGTTGTACAGCTAACAGCTATTTAATCAAACATGCCTGAATTGTTGTAATGCGTAAAGCTGTCGCGTACAGCTTGCAGCTGTTTTCAGTGTCATTGGTTTTATGATGGTAATTTTAAAAGGTAAGTAAAAGTTGAATTATTGTTCAGGTTTAATTGGTTTTCCTCCGTTTTTAATCCGGTTTAATTAAAGAATTAATAAGGGGTTACTCATCTCTTCGCTGTGCCCTTACAGGGACCACAACGAACTGCATCTACCCACCATTTGATAAGATCTGTTGATCTTACTTGTTAAGATCTTTTATAAATTGAGAAACAGCAATAAATTAATATGAATATTACATAATTGTGTAAGTGTTAAGTAGAAGGAATGTTGTATTTTAATTTATTAATTACAACAAGAGAATACAATTGAATAATACTTGCTTTGGGTATACAGGTTATGTGGAGATAATTATTTGTTCAGCAAGCTTTCATAGAAATTTCAGGTGACCAAAAATAAGTAATATGTGTTAGGTAAATAATTCGAAATGGATTTGACGTTTTATTCAAGGATCCCTAAAATTCGTTCTTTAATAATGGAA
Organism: Elophila nymphaeata; assembly: GCA_955850985.1. Lineage (NCBI taxonomy): Eukaryota > Metazoa > Arthropoda > Insecta > Lepidoptera > Crambidae > Elophila > Elophila nymphaeata. The sequence continues at coordinate 13,420,979 of OY039071.1, read as the reverse complement.
CTAATTAAGTTCAAGAGTCCTGGTATAGATGCCAACAGATAGATAACCACTTTATGAACAATAGCACTATAGTGTGATGTCTGTGGTTGATTATCTATGTTTAAATCGTCTTTTATATCCTCTTGATGGTCTAAATCTTTAATATTTGTATATTTTATTTCTGGAGTTTGTTCCAGGTTCTCCCCAATAGAAAAAAGAGTCTTGTGGTTGTCATAATGTCTATTTTCAGGCCAGCAGTTTTCTTTCCCTGCGGTCCAAAATGCGCAAACACTACGAACGCCACGCCACCAACATTGCAAACGCCTTGGACCGAACCGAACACAGTGCTATGTGCATTATTTGCGTGCAATCAACTCGATCCACGCCTTGTGTGTAAATGTCAAAATGTCAAACGTCCAATAAGAGGCCATGCAAAAACCATTATTCAAGAGAGTTTCTCCCAAGTTCTTGTTTTAAAAACACGTGTTGAGAGACTCCATTTTTAACTCAATCTACCGTACAACTGACTGTCCGTTACTATAAGTACATTTTCACTTGACATTGGCGAAATGCGTAATCTTTTAGCGAACGCCATTAATTAAAAAGAAGAAGAACCATTATTCAAACACCACAATAGCACTCCAGGGCCATTAAAAGAGTAAAAGAACATTATTGCAGCAAATAAAGTAGCTATAACCAGTCTTTACCAATTCAAAACTCAAAACGCTCACTCCAACAATTCACACACATAAACGTCAATCTCGAGCCCGACACCTGCGCACACACTGCATCACCTCTTTTTCGTGTGCACCGCTAGCACTGCTTAATGACGTCACTCATGACGTCACATATTTCCGTTGGTGCGAACACGTTCAATTCGATTCACTCCGTGTGCGCGCTATCGGTGCCAATAGCGCACATATGCTCAATTTGGACCGCGGTGTTTGTATGTAATGAATTCAGGAGCATTATACCAAAGCTCCTTATTTCACACTACATTCACTTTACATTCACTTTAATCACTTTTACACAAATCAAACAGTTTTCTTTAATAAATAAGACCGCTTCCTCTCGTTTTCCTTGTTTATTACGGTACTAGCGACCCGCCCCGGCTTCGCACGGGTGCAATGCTTAAGTAAATATGCATGTATTATACATATAAACCTTCCCTAAGAATCACTCTATCTATTTAAAAAACCGCATCAAAATCCGTTGCGTAGTTTTAAAGATCTAAGCATACATAGGGACAGACAGACGGCGGATAGCGACTTTATTTTATACTATGTAGTGATGATACAATTTATACAATGACTTTAGCTGAATCTTTATTTTTTGATGAATGAAAAATATTGTATGTACCATAGTATCATTTGACTGCATTGTAACTATATTATTATCTATTATTACCTAATATATTTTATATATTTTGATTGATTTTTAAATTGCCTATTTTATTTTAATTGAGTATATTATTATTAAGACAATTGTCAAATGACTTGCCTAATGTAACATACCCTGTTATAAGGTTAATAAATGATTTGATTTGAAATCAAATCAATTGATTTGATTATACATATTAAGTAGGCGAAACTAAAGAACTATATATTGTTCAAAACTTAGGATGCTCGATGATCATCGACATTCGATGATCATTGATGTTGAAAGCAAAAATATCGATGCCCCAACATCGATTATACCTGTACGAAAAATATCGTAACATCGATGCTAACGGAATCGATCATCGCGGTGACTCACTTGAGACCAATAGCACCCGAATAATTTGAAAGACTGCTTTCAAAAGCCGGCTCCACTCTCCATCAACAAAGAAACAGACTAAAAGGACCTTCTTTGTCAAAATTACCTTTCCGTCAGTTAGGTGACATAAAATATTCGAATATGCAATAATTTGTTCTGTTTCTTAATAAATTTAAAACGATTTTATTTTATTTTGTTGTTAGTTATCAGTCCAAAAATCATGTATGTTACCAACATCGTATGTTACCAACATTCATTCTCGCTCGGATTACGGTTGAGTCAAGTCGTGTGTTAAGTGGCAACGAAAGTGAAGTTATCTATTTTCATACGTATTAATACCGGAACAGGTGCTATTTTACTTTGTGGATACTATTTCACTTACGACCGTTCTAGTTCAGTGTCATTCAAGTAGTGGTAGTATATGCAAAAAAATATAGATAAAATGCAACGTACTCCGAAATCAGGACAGCAGATTAAGTATTCGTCATATCCGGATCTTACTACAGAACCCCAAGATGACGAAAATTTGATAAGAAACATTAACATAAGAAAAAGGAAAAATCCTGAGCAGATACAATTTGATGAATTGAAAGATTCTTTGATGCAATCATTCAAAAAAATGATAAACTCTGAGATTTCAGACTTAAAAAACCAAAACAGTAAGTTAATTGAGTCAAACAACGAGATTTTAAAGTTACTGCAAATAAATGCCACTAACTACAAAGATATGAGTGACAGAGTGGAAACTCTTGAAAGGAAGAATGCAGCAGCCTTGGACCGTATAGGTGATTTGGAAGCACAATTAAATGGTATTCAAAAGAAACTAACGAAAAACATGCTTGAAATTAGGAATGTTCCTAAAGAGAACAGTGAAAATGTAGTTGAAATTGTAGAATCCATTTGCAACACCCTCGAAACCCAACATATAAAGAATGCGAATATATATAGAAGAGGAAAAAATAATGGGCCAATAATAATAGAATATGAAGAAGCTAAAGACAAAGAAGTTCTATTAAAAGCGTTTAAGAAATATAACAACGAAAAAAAGGACGACCCATTGAATACGTTGACTCTTAATTTTGCTGGATCGAAGTCAAGGATTTACATATCCGATTCCTTAACAGCTATGTCTAGGAAAATCTACGCAGCAGGACGGGACCTCGTCAAAAGCGGATCTTTTAAATATTGTTGGATATCACGTGGGAACGTACTTCTACGAAAAGAAGAAGGTCAACCAGCTTTGATTATAAACTCACTAAAACAAATAGAAGAGCTAACTTCGATCTGACTATCTTGTATGGTAAACCAGTTATTTAGTGCTTTCACTACTTATAACATATATATTTTTAGTATTAATGCTTACTTATTAGGGTTATTTAGCAATTGTAAGGAGAAACGGATACTTTTTATTGGTAACACTTATCTATTATATTTGTACATTGATTTCCTTATATATTCATCAAATACTTATTATTATTATGTTCTATCTATTCTATTTCTTATTTTTCTAGAGTCCATTTCTACACTAAAAATATCTTATAATTTTAGAACAATATCAGATATACCCATAATTGACCAGAACGACAACTTTAACTCTGTTTAATATTTATTCTGTTTAATTTACTCTGTTTAATATTTATTATACAAGATTCTATCATGAATAATAATTTGGATCAAATAATCACTGAGGTTGACAATAACGTCACCGTTGGTGATTCGGTTCTGGTTGATAATCCAGAAGAACTTCTGAAATACAGATTAAATAGTTGTGACTCGATAAATGTAGTAGTACAAAATATTAGAAGCATACACAGAAATTTGGAAGACTTCAGGGTGTTTCTTGGGCGTACTGGTATAGTATATGACCTTATAATCCTTACGGAGTGCTGGCTGCAAAACTCTGATTCAGTTCCGAGAATAGAAACGTATGTAAACTACGGCAGTATTAAACATATAAATCAAAATAGCGGCGTGGTTGTATACGTACGTGAGAGTTTAACAAGTGTAACTGTATACGAGCCCAATATAGCTGAAGCTGACTGTCTGGTCATTAAAATTGGTGCCAGTCATGCTTTCATATGCATATATAGATCTCCTTCATTCATCTCTATAGAAAATTTTCTTAATTCCCTAGATGAATTACTAACGGAACTAAAGCACATACCCAATATAATATTGACGGGTGACCTCAACATTAATATCAGTCCCAATAACGATGATTCTAGATCTGACGAATACTTGGACCTGCTCGCTGCACATTGTTGTCTGCCTAGCCATATGCTACCCACTCGTCTTGATAAATGTCTCGATCACTCCATAGTAAAATTAAATAGTAAAATGATGACTGTTATATGTGATTCATCAATTACTGATCACAGTAGCATGTACCTTAGTATACCTCTCATAAGAGGTAACAATTTGTATAAAAGTAATAAAACTTATAAAAAACTAAATTATGATAAGTCTAAAGAGCTGCTAAAACAGTTTAATTGGTGTACTCTCTATTTAATGAATGACCCAAACAATGCAACTGATTATTTTATAGAAACTCTTACAAATATCGCTAGTAACTGTACTACTGATACGCGAATACCAAACAGAAAACAAACTCTTCAACCATGGGTGACGCCTGGCTTACTAAGATGCATGAGATTTCGAGATAGGTTGCACAGGAAATTTAAGAAATGTCCTTATGACGAAAGCCTTGCAATTACTTATAGACGATATAGAAACATGTGTAACAACATTTTACATAATTTGAAAAATGAATATGATAAGTTTGAGCTACAATCCAGTAAAAAAGACATTAAGAAAACATGGAATACTATCAAGCGGGTTTGCAACCTATCAACATCAACTCAAACTCAAAACGTCTCAGAGCTATTAAACCTAAAATCCAATCCACAAGACTCAGCAAATTATATTAATGATTACTTTATTGATGTAGGCAGTAGACTATCCAATAATATCTTAGAAACACTTCACACTACCGAATATGAACTTGTTCGAAAATATAAATATGTTAATAACTCAGTGAACTCTTTTGTTCTATTAGAATCTGATGAAGAAGAGGTATATAAATCAGTTTTGACACTAAAAAACACAAATTCTACAGGCAATGACGGATTATCATCAATTTTTGACTATTAAATTGATACATTTCAAAAAATGTATCAATTTAATAGTCAAGCCCTTGACTCATATTATTAACCTGTGTCTATCACAAGGCAAATTTCCTAGTATATTAAAGGGTTCTGTTGTTATTCAGTCTACAAATCGGGGGACAGAGACAGTATTTCAAATTATCGCCCAATATCACTCTTATCAACAATAGCTAAAATCATAGAAAAAATAATAAATAAGCGGCTAACAAAATACTTAGAAAAATATAATATCATTTCTAAAAACCAATATGGCTTTAGGAAAAATAGGTCAACAACAGATGCTATTGAGGATCTTGTTAATGATGTGGCAAAAAGTATTGACTGTAAGAAAAAATGTTTAGGTATCTTTTTGGATCTTGCCAAAGCGTTTGATACTATATCCATCCCCCTACTAATCTGCAAATTAGAATCTATAGGAATACGCGGTATACCACTGAACCTTTTCAAAGACTACCTAAGCAACAGATCACAAACTGTAAAACTTGCAGAACATCTTAGTCACAAGCGCAATGTTAATTACGGAGTCCCACAAGGATCCGTGCTTGGCCCTACTCTATTTTTAATTTATGTAAATGATTTGTGCAATACCCAACTTCCAAACTCAAAAGTAATCACTTTCGCAGATGATACAGTTATTTTGTTTCATGCGGACACATGGTTGAAGGTTAAGAGAGTGGCTGAAGAAGGTATAAAGACTGTGTCTGGGTGGCTTGACTCCAATTTATTGACTTTGAACCTAAACAAAACCAAATATATAACATTTAGTATAAAGGATAACAAGCAACCAGACTCTGATTTTCAGCTAAAAGCACATCATCATCATTGCCCCGATCTAGAACAATGTAATTGCTATACCTTATCATCGGCCAGTAGCATTAAATATCTCGGCATAGAAATAGATAAAAACTTAAACTTGAAGCAACATATTAATAACCTTAAGACACGGATACGTAAACTTATACCAATTTTCAAAAGAATAAGAAACCTTAAAGACAACAAAACTAGCAAAATGGTTTACCTAGCTATATGTCAATCTGTAGCAACTTATGGCATCTCTGCCTGGGGTGGAGCTAAGAAGTCTAATCTTATAAAAGTAGAAAGAGCCTTGAGATGTATAATAAAAATTGTAAATTTCCAACACTTTAGATACTCTACGGCCAAAATATACAAAGAGTTTGATGTACTAAACATTAGACAACTATTTATTAAAACAATCGTTCTACGGCAACATTCTTGTCCGATACCTGGTGATGGGTCGGCTCGAAGAAAACATGAAGTCTATAAAGTCCCTAAATGTAATACGTCGTTTGCGAGAGGTTTCCCTTATTTCCTGTCTCCATTTCTGTATAACCGCATTAGTAAAACTAATTCCATTAGAGACATGACTAGGTATTTGTGTGGAAGGGCACTGGAGGTGTATCTGAAAAATTTAAACTATGAAAGGACTGAAGAGCTATTAATTTTATTTAAATAACATTAAATTATATATACATATTAATATGAAACTATGTACGTATGCACTATATAATATAAGTACATATTTGTATATGTATACCAACAATATATTTATTATACCTATCATATCTATATATTATATTCATTTAATTTTAATTAATTACCTACATAAAAGTCTGTATCCATAAAAAAAAAAAAAAAAAAAGTATAATATTTAGTTATTAAGTCTTAACTGAATTGCATTCAACTATAACTGTTCTTATAGATTTTAAAAAATATGGTGTAAACTTCGCGATTACTTACTCTGATATGTTTGCGTATACTACGTGTTTACCCACAAATCCTTTTGTTCTATCACAGTCATGCGATCATTGAGGTCACAAGCAATTGTGATCTTTGTGTCTCTGTGATAACGTGCAGTTATTTTGTAGCGAGAATCTTACCTTGCCGTAACTCAGTTTATACTAGCACGGAAGGTAAAGAACTTTTTACGAGATACCTGAATTATGCTAACATCACAGCTGACAATACTTTTAACTATTTGTAAGAAATAAGTAGGTACTTGTAAATTTTTTATTTGTATTTTGAATGTTGTAGTAATTGTAAACGACTTGTATTTAACACGGCGACATTCTGAATTTATTATTTTAAAAACATAATTAGAGCCGGTACCTACCTAGCAAAAATAACAGGACGGCAGCTACAGTGACGAATAATTAGTTAGTATAAAAGAGGTTTGATTTTATTTTAAACTGACATTGATTCCCAAAAACAGTGCACTCTGCAACGAATTAGCACTCTGCTTGGTCATAAAAAAGGTATCTTTAACATACCAATCACCGAAACAAATATGTAGTAGGTAATCAATTAGGTACTTTACTTGTATGGAATCCTTTAGTTGCCAATAATACATTGTTTATTATCCCACTGTTAACATTATAGTCGCCATGTCACTATTTATAGTAGGTAGGTACCTCATAACTACAATATAATTTCATTGGCCCTGTTTAATATTTTTGTTACCTTGGTGTAGCAGGCATTAATTTACCTCGCGAATTATTTCTTTGGCCCTGTTTAAATATGTTTGTTGCCTTAAGTACCTACCTACTACCAGGTATTATTTAGTTTTTATAAATCCTTGCATTTGGAAACTCATGTAATATAAAATACATATTTTAGTAAGTACCTAATAATTATTATTGAGTACCTACTAAAATATTTAATCGCTGCCAAGTTATTTTTAGTACCTAACTAAATAGTTAGTCGCCCTTTACGTTGTTAGTCATCTCGAAAATAATTATCCTTTGTAAACTGTAATGCCTACCTATTTGGCTTGTATTAGGTTTATATTGTGGTTGTAACTTTTGTTTTGATTATGTTTGATGCCTTTTGTAGTTTGTATGTGTGTGTTTATAGAGGTAAGTAGTAAATATAATAAGCATAAGCACATATTACGTTATACTAGTATTATCCAAACCCTAATATCTTATTTATTTGTTATAGATAACAATCTTCAGACAATATCTTGTTGGGAACTAACTATGGCGTTGAATCTTCTGAAGAGTAACAAGAAGTGAAATTGGTCATTACCACATCTGTGATATTATGTGCACTATAATATTGAAGATAATATGATGCAGAGATTTAATGCAGGAGTTCACTGAAAAGTAACAAAGGATGCTAAGATAATTTTAGCTCTCGCCACATCAAAAGTTAGTAATTAAGTGTACCTAACTTATTTTAATTTAATTATTAGGATCCTATTTTATTTTAAGTATTTGAAAGATTTTCTTTCAAATGCTATTACTTATAACTGGTATTGTAATTAAATATTAATTTCAGATACCATTGTTCAATGCATTCCAACAAGCATGCAGCAAATGCATACTGATGATACATGAAGACATACTGAAATTTCAAAATATTTGTAAAGTGTCTTTCATGAGTGCCAGTCTACCACATTGTCTGTAATAAGAAAATCAATTGAACTATTAAATGAAACCATGGTATTTTTCAAGGCTGCACATCCATGATTACAATACTGTGTGTACAACCACAGTTTCAGTATTTTATGCTAAGTGGTTATAATATAATTATAATAAACACTTAAAATGTATATTATTTTTTTATTAAAGGTCTGAATAAGATTATTGTTTTATTCTTGTAAAAGATCCTAAAGTGAAAAAATATTATTTAGTGTTTTCACACCATAGTGCTGTGTGTTGTAACAGCAAGATGGCAAAATATAGGTTTATTATTTAGTCAATGTCTATAGTATTAATTTACTTGGTAATATTGTTCTCAAGATCACCCTGAAAATATCAGTTTCTCACTTAAGAACATGTATAAGAAGGCAGATCCAAATTCCTTTCACGGTCTGCTGTGTATTTTTTATAAGTACATACTTCACTAATTGCATAGAAGCAAACAGACAACCTAAATCGCAACCTATGGACAATAACCAAGTGTGACACACAAATGAGCCACCCACCCTGTGGAAATTAGATCGATTAGCTCAATCTGTTCAACAATTACAGCCATTTTTAATGTTATGGGTAGTTGTTACACATCTTATCTTATCTTGTGATGGGGCCGTGGGTTTCCTCACGGAGCACTTCGACCCAGCGGGATCTTTTGTGTCTCCCCTTTCCTTTTACTCTTGTTGCTCCTTGAATATGTAGGCCATCAGCCTAACTATATCTGTGGGCTTGAAGAGCCTGTAGTGCTCTGGCCTTGGATAGGCCACTCCCAGGATACTCATTCTAGTCCTGGCTATGGAATCGCAGTCGCACAGCAGGTGTTCCATGGATTCCCGATCGTGTCCACATGCTCTGCAATTCGATGTTGTTGAAATCTGCATGTTATTGAGCATGTGGTTTGTGGCATAATGCCCTGTAAGCCCACCCAAGATTAGGCGAGCCTGTTGTCTGCTGCCCCCATATATGAATTTACTCCATCCTTTAGGACAGTCTCCTATGAAGGATATGGAGTGTTTCATGCCAGGCGACAGTTGCCATTCCATACGATGTCTTTTAAGGACATATTCTTTGATGGCTCTGCTGATGCAGCTTTTAGAAATTGGGATAAAGGGTTCAGGACCTACAAATGGGTTTTCTGATCCCTTCCTTGCCAGTTCGTCAGCTTTCTCATTTCCTCTAATCCCCTCATGTCCGGGTACCCAGATCAGCTCTACTTTGTTATGCTTGCCAACCCTATATAGGGTCTTCACCGCATTAAGTACTAGATCCGAGTCGACACGAGGGTTTGAGAGGGCTTTGAGTGCTGCTTGACTGTCGCTTAGGATATAGATAATCTTGTTTTTAAAACGCTGTTCTATAATCCTCATTGCACAGAGAATTATTGCATAGATCTCCGTTTGGAAGACCATGGCAAGTTTCCCCATGCTTTGATACATTTCGTAATCATTGCAACAAATACCAGCTCCAGTACCAGAGTCCATTTTGGACCCATCAGTAAACCAGATCAGGCTGTCCTTTTCTGGGGACGGTGGATGCTTTCTCCACTGTTCTCTGGTTGGAATCTTAATCTTAAACTCCCTGTGAAACATAAGTTTGGGGCATATTTTATCCCCTCTCATGTTCATGTACCCATCTAATTCGGGTATTTCACCCAACCTTGTATGCTTTGTCTGAAACTGCGCAGGTTCCCACAGGCCGGACATTCTCAGTCTATATAGGGCCTTCCTTGCCTCAGTTTCTACGACTATGTGCAGCGGTGGGAGATCTAAAAGTATCTCCATTGCTGCCGTTGGTGTGGTTCTAAATGCTACGGTGGTTGCCAAGCACGCTGTTCTCTGCAACTTACAGAGTATGTCTCTTCAGGTTTTTAACTTCGTCCTTGGCCACCACACAATACTGCGGTAAGTCAGTGACGGCAGCACTATGGTAGTATAGAACCATTTGATGATTTTAGGTTTCAGACCCCATGTCTTTCCGTAAGTGGACCGACACATTCCAAAGATCCTTAAGGTTTTTGCTACAGTCTTTTCCATGTGTGGCTTCCAGGTTAGTTCCTTATTCAGGGTTAATCCTAGATACTTCACTTCGCTGGACCATGGCAGTTCGACTCCGTATAGGTGTAGCGTTTAAAGCCTTGTAAGGTTTCTTTGTCTTGTAAACGGAACTACAGTAGTTTTGTTGGGATTTACTGATAGGTGATTGGTGTTACACCATTCCTCTAGTGTATCCAACGCTTTCTGTATGAGTTCCGATACTGTGCCTGGGAATTTTCCGTTGGCCATGATGACAAGGTCATCAGCATACCCCACCGTAAATAGTGGCCCTTTGTTCAGTTTGACTATTATCGAGTCTACTACTAGGCTCCACAGCAACGGAGATAGGACTCCCCCCTGCGGGCAGCCCCTGGTAGTTTTTGCTAATAGTCTGTCACCTAACAGTTCAGAATGTATGGTTCTGCCTTTCAGCATGCATTCTATCCACCTACATATAGTTTGTGGAATGCCGTGCTCCTTAGCGGCTTTTCTTATAGACTCATAGGTCGTGCGGTCAAAAGCGCCTTCAATATCCACAAAGGCACTTATGCACACTTGCCTATTTTCTATAGCCATCTCGGCCCTTCTTACAACGTAGTGCAAGGCAGTTTCCGTGGACTTTCCAGGTTGGTACGCACATTGTAATCCATGTAAGGGTAATTTCTTAAGTGGTCCTTCCCTGATGTAATGGTCCACCATTCTCTCCAGTGTTTTTAAAATAAATGACTGGAGACTAATTGGCCTATAGGCTTTTGGTTCCTCGTAATCTGGTTTACCTGGTTTTGGTATGTAGATTACTTTGACTCTCCTCCATGTTTTCGGTATATGTCCGAAGGCAATACAGGCTCTATACAGTCTGCATAGATGCCTACTGAGAAGAGGGTCACTTTTTTGGAGTAGTATTGGATATATTTCGTCGGGCCCAGGTGACTTGAATGGTTGAAAGCATCCTATGGCCCACCTTATCTTCTGTTCATCTACTACTCTATTCGCTATGTTCCAATCCAATTTGGTGGTGCGCTGTCGCTGTTCCTCCAGATCGATTGGTTCCTGCTCTTCTGTTATTACACGTGATCCTGGGAAGTGAGTGTCAAACAGGATTTTTACGGTTTCCTTCCCAGAGTCTGTTCGTTCACCGTCACGGTTCTTTAGTAAGCCGAGAGGGTTCGCTCTTGTTTTTGCAACTGCTTTTGCTAGCCTCATCCCCTCTGGAAGAGAGTTAATGTCCTCACAGTGAGTTCTCCAGGCTTTCCTTTTGGCTTTCCTTACAGCAGTATTGTAATGCGTCAGCATTTTACTGTATTCGCTGTAGTCTTTTCGGGCTTTTGCGATGTTAAAAGCCTGCCTTGTTTCTTTCCTTAGCTTTGCTATCTCCGGTGTCCACCAGGGTAGCTTTTTTGTGACTGTTTTTCTGTCGCGGCAGTTCGTATGCCACGCTGTCTGCAAGGCGTCTGTTATCCTATCAGCCTCGTATTCCACATCTAATATGGAGTTGAGACTGCTATTTGGTTTCTCTAGCTCTATTTTAAGGTCCCTTTTGTAATTTTCCCAGTTGGTGTACCTGGGGTTCTTACGATGTACAGTTTTTGGTTTACCTATATTACTGTACCTAAAGCATATGTAATTGTGGTCAGATAGAGAAACCTCATTAGAAACATGCCAGTCTGTGATATCTCTAGCTGCCCTATTTGTGGCTAAAGTTATGTCAATCACCTCTGCCCTACGGGCGTTGAAGAAGGTCGGTTTACTTCCTTTGTTAAGAATTTGTAAGGGCGAGCTTACCAGAAATTCCAGTAACTTCTCTCCTCGTCTGTTGATGTCCGAGCTGCCCCAGACAACGTGATGTGCATTTGCGTCGCAGCCTATGATCATTTCTGTATTTTCCCGGCTGCCATAGCTGATCAGGTCTCGGAGTTTCTCCGACACCGGATATGCTGCTTCGTAAGGGAGGTATGTTGACGCTGTAATTAGCACATGCCGTACCCCTGCCTCCTGTGAGTAAACTTTGACCGTTGTTAAGTCCCTGCAACAGAATTGTGATAGAGACACTGCATTTAGACCATTTCTGACGTAAATGCAGGTTCTCATATCATTAGTAGAACATTTATAGTACAAAGTGCCCTTAGTTCCACCGAGACCCTTAATTTGGCCCTTATATAGATAAGGTTCCTGAATTAGGGCAATGTCATATTTGTCTTTAATCAGTTCACGTGCCAGAATGGCAGTGGCTGCCTTACTATGATGTAAGTTGATTTGTACGTACCTTACACCCGCCATTTTTTTTTTTTTTTTTTTGTCCTCTTCTGTTTCTTTCTTTTCTCTTTTACTTCTCTGTGGGAGCCCCTTAGGTGACCCCGCCATCATCATCTTCTAGCTCAACCTCAATGATGGGGTCGAGCCTTGTCGGCGACGGCGTCCCAATTAGGAGGCTATCCAGGGCTCCCAAAACGTCATCCTCTGTTCTTGGTGAAGAGACAGCCTCTATGTCAAACATGGCTGTCGTCTCCCCGAGGCCTTCACAAGCCGAGTTGGGCGCCCCTGACGGTACCGCATGTGGATCTGTTTGGGGCACTATTGTTGCACCCGTCACACCCCCTTCCGAGTTTCCAGAAGCACCTTCAGGCATCCCCCCACTGTCCAGAAGCTTGAAGATGCTCCTGTCTACTCCTGTGTATAGGGCGTACCCTTTGCTTTTGATGTATGATGCAGAAAACTCATCCATCAAGACGATACGCCTAGCTGTCAGGCCCTCGATTAGTGTATCGACCACCTGCCAACTAGACGTCTTCAGTTCTGGATGCATTTTCTGAAGCATCCTCAAAACCCTTGTTGTGTCCGTACGTGTGACGTTTCGGGACTTCCACGCCATTTTTATTGGCCTCGGTAGGTCCCTAACGTCAACCACCTTTACTGTCGCTCCCCCTATGGATTGACCATTAAGGAAGCGAAGCCATTTGGCTGAGCTCTCCCCGTCGCATGTGACGTGAAGTGCTCCTCCCACTATATTTCCCATGCTGACTGCTGGTAGAGGTTCTGCTTCTGTCTCCAGTTTGTCCCATATGGACTCCTGGATGGCGAGAAAGTGCCCCTCGTTCAACATGACTGCTGGGAAATCTGTTGGGATGACAGCCAGCCTAACCACTCCTTTTTTTTTTTTTTTTTTTTTTTTTGCGACGGAAAAGATTTTATATCTACCCTAGCTGCGATAAGGGGCCGCACTGGGGTTATGTGGGACTCTCTGGGACTCCAGCATACCCACTAAAAACCGTCGACGTTCTCTACGCTCCGCTTGTCGGTGTGCCTCACGAGGAACATTGTATACGTCCGCGAGGTCACCTGCGGCTGGCTCCATCAGGCCCCTACGGTGGTCAAAGAACATCCCGAGAACGCTTGGGATGTTCTATCAGCTTTGAGACTTGTAATGCGAGCGACGGGGCCCTATCCCATCACTCGCTTGTCTCTATTCAGGCGGGTGGAGGGCGAATATTCGCCTCCTCCTGCCAGTACGCCTCCTGCGGATGGGCTCTGCTAGGGGATCGTTCTCCCTAGCTCGTTCCGCAGTCTCCTTTTGGTGCATTATTTGCTCGCAAAAGGAGACCATTGCTTCCCAGCATGTCGCACTGCCAACCATAGCCTTAACTATGGTCGACAGCGAGAGGTCTGCACCTACTGATGCGACGAGGACACTGCGCTCTGCGGCCCAGGACGGGCACGCTTGTAACGTATGCTGCGCTGTGTCATCGTCACTACCACATTCATGGCACCGGGTAGACGGCTCCCTCCTGGCGATCTTGTGCAGGTAATGACCAAAGCAACCGTGGCCTGACATTACCTGCACAAGTCGGAATGAGAGGGAGCCGTGTCGCCGGCCCACCCACTCGGCCAGACTTGGCCGTATTCCTTCAATAGTCCAGTGGCCTGCCGTTGGCACTTCCAGTCTCCCAGCCTAACCACTCCTAGGGCTTCGGCATAAGAGCCCTGGGTCTTTACCCTTTTTGCCTCTGTGGTTTGACTCGGGCTTTCATCACTGAGGTCCCTCGGCCTCTTTGCTCTGTCCCCTGGGACGTCCGCGGCCTCCTGCCTGCGCAATTCGGCCATCTTTCGTCGTTGGGAACCACTCTTTCGACGCCTTTTCCCAGACACATCCCCCCCCGAAGCGTCACCAGCAGTATCCCCGGCCTGAGGCCGACGAGGCTCCATTGCCGGTGCTCCCGCCGGTAAACGCTCCGGATGAGGACCCCCCCGAGATATGGCAGTCCCTCCTGGGCTCGGAGCCCCGCAGCCGCCTCTTGAAGAACCTCGCCCTAGTGGGTGTCCTTGTCCTCCGCGTGGCAGCGCGGTACCTCCTCTAGCCGTCGCCGCACCCCTCGCAGCGCCTCTGTTTTGGTTTCCGCGTCCAGCGTACAGTGGTTTCGGTACCCGCGGGTCCTCAAGCCCTACCGTCGTTGGAGCGGTCCCATGTCTAGACATGCCTGGTTGGCACGGTCCTGTTCCTTTTGGAGCTTTGAGCCCTCCCAAAGTGGTCGGGCCCCTGCCGCATGCGGCTTCACTTAATGGCAAATTTTTGCCCCCCCCAGAATACGTGGGGCAGCCTGAGTTATGCTCAGGGAGGGATTCTCCAGCGCCGCTGGTACCCTCCTGGGGAAAATTATTTTTTTAAATTTGCACTCATTTTGTGACTTGTGGGGACTATGTTGGAGTCGAGGTTGTCATCCCTCCGGGATAGGGTGTGGAAGGATATTTTGTGATGGGATGAGGATAGGTCTGGAGTGGATTTAAATTTGGATGAGGATCATGGGAACGTGGGAAGGGTACCTCCTTTTGCGTGGGTTTTCGCAACAGGAGAGGTCATTATTTGGAGTCGAGGTTGACCAGACCTCCAGGATTGATGGGGGATATAGGATTTGGAGGGAAGGTTGAATTGAGGTTTATCGGAACAAAGGATTCAGGGGAGGTTATCGACCGCAGTTGTGGGAGTGCAGTAGCAGTCTCAGCCCAACACGCTTAGCTGCCGAGGCCATAGGGTCAGTTGGTATGTGCGATGCCTATTTATGGCCATCGGCATTGCCCAGGGTGCACGACCCTCCAGTGCAGAAGGGTTCATTGGCCATTGGTGGTCAATGACGTGGACGTGCGTGCTCGGACTTGGCGGTAGTTGTCGCTGCTCATCATCGCACCCATGAGAAGCTTACAACTACAACCCGCACCCCATAAGTTGTTACACATAGAACCATACACATACAGCAAGCTAATTTCAAGTAGATTACACTAGGTCACAAACTTAATCTCACCTGTACTCTGTCAGAAGCCTTAGTATGAGTTTTGATAGTTTTCGAGCTCGATCAAACGTATCGTCTCTTCTCATACATTGCTCACTGTTTCTGATAGTTTACGCTAGAGGCGCTAGTGGGCTATGTATGAAAAGAGACGATACGTTTGATCGAGCTCGAAAACTAAAAAACTTATACTAGGGGTACAGGTTTAGATTTTTGGTAGGGTATCATCAGCTAAAAATACATTCTCACTAAGTAAAAAAATCAATGCTAAGAAAACCTCTGTATTGAAACAGCACTTTCGGTAATCATTATGTCAGCTACATAATATTTTGTAAGTAGGCAAGTAAATAGGTAGGTGTGTAATCAATTATAAATTATTCGAATAACTTTTGTACCATTAAAAATATAATAATAGCCTTTATTCAGACAGTATTTTACATTACATTGTTTATAATAAACTCACGCCTATATAAACACACACACACACACACACACACACACACACACACACACATCAACACACACACACACATCAACACGCAAACCTTATTTATAGATTAATACTTAAAGAAAACCTTGTTTATATTATTCAAGTTTTGTTTATAGCTCACATTTGTGACACCGTAAGAATAATTTCGCCTGGTTCGGATGTGGAGAGGCTGGTAATCTGTCATACAGGGCACCCTAGTACAGACACCAGTCTGTCACATTGTCTACATTGACTGTTATATTTACTATAAGAAGCTATGTAATGATTACTGTGTGAGAGAACAAAATAAAGAGTAAAGAGTTATAATAAACTCACATTTCACACTTATTTTGCATTAACTCACTCCCTGTCTGCATGTCACAAGTTGACAAAGGCCTCCTCCAACTGTCCGTCGCCACCTCTCTCCGTCATTAGCTATTCTTGTCCAGGTAGGCTGGCTTTAATGTCGCCGACCCACTGTCTAATTGGTCCACCTTGTTTTCTCTTTTTGTCACTAGTGAACCAATTCATGACTAATTTTGACCTTTCACTTCCTCAAAGCGTGTGGCCCGATCACCTCCACTTTAACTTTTTTACTGGTTTTATGACATCTTTTGTTCTGGTTTGTTTTTTAATTGTTGCAATTTTTATTCTATCGGACAGTCTTTGTCTTTTCCCTTCTTTCCATGGAGTTTTGATATGTTTCTAGCTTCTTATTTTGATTTTTAGCGTGCCAAAGGTTGGCAATTTTTTTTAAATTATTAGTATTTGTATAAAAAGTTATCAAATTCTTTTAAAAATAGCTACAAAACATTATTTTCATTTATTTAGTGCAAACATAAACTCACTTTTTAAATTGTATGTTTATCGTTAATTAAACATAAACTACAATCAAATAAGACCGGAATGGAATAATTTTATTTTTGCGTTTTTACAAACGCAAAAATAAAATTTCAGTGCATTTTTCTAGTATTATATTTACGCGTTTGTAAAAACGCAAAAATAAAATTATTCCATAATGTAAGGTAGTTTCATCTTAGCTGGGCGTCAAATATTTGCAAAAATATTTCGTTCGGGTCTTGGAAGTGCAAATTTCAAAGATTTGATGAAACGATGTTTACCATAAAAACATAAGCACCAAGCACTGACAAATTTCGACAGCGAAAAGCAAGACCTTCCGGTCTTGTTTGACTGGAAATAAGACCGGCATCAGAATTGGTTGGTTAGTTGAATTGAGTAGGTAGCAAGAAGTTTTACAAAACAAATTAATGCCCGCTTAAAATATGAGGTTATCCCAGCACCTCCACCATTTTTGTCGCGTCTCCTGTAGGTACTTAGCGGGAATTATGTCTTGGTTCGAGGGTACCTACATATTTAGTGCGACAAAAGTAATTATTACTTATAGGTACGTACTATTAAAACAATTGGTTAGGTAAGTATAACATGATCAAGAAAAGAGGAGTCGGTTGCGATGGCTCAAACAGTCTCACTTATTTCGCTATATTAATCTCTACTATTCATGTAGCTTCACTGTACTATTTTCTACTCACAGTTTGTGATGCCAGCCACACAAACCGCCACTTTTCCACCCAGTTTGTGATGCCAACCACACAAACCGTCACTTTTCCACCCAGTTTATGATGCCAACCACACAAACCGTCACTTTTCCACCCAGTTTGTGATGCCAACCACACAAATCGTCACTTTTTAGACCGTAGGTCATATATTTACTAGTTGTCGCGAATGCCGCGAAGTTTCATAATCTGTAGAATTATTATTTTCGATTGGCGGTAGACATCAACATGGCGAGCGGACGTTCTGCGTTCGTGACGTATACGTAGCCGATTAACAGACACAGACGATGTATTTCAAGGAACCGTGAGTTTGTACAATTTAGTGTTTTACGAATGTACTTTAATTCTATGTTTTTGTATTGAATATACGTATGGTGCATTTAGTCGATAAATACATACCTACCTACCGTTATCTCAGTGTTATAACTCAAAGTGGTTGTAATTGGTGCATAATACGTGTAAATAAGAATCAAGTGCAGTAACTATGGTGAATTGTGGCGCTTGCGGAAAGTTTCTATCGCCGGCGGGAGCGGCAGCCTGCCACGCCTGCCCAACCAAATACCACCGGGCTTGTCTGGCCATTGCAGACAAGACCCAAATTAGTAAAGACTGGGTATGCCCCAGCTGCAAGAGGCATGTGCGCCGGGGCGACAACAGCCAGACGCCGGTGAAGGGCATCGGTGAGGACGGCGACTGCGGTGCGCCCCCGCCGGTGTCGTCTCCGCCCGCGCCGCCCCGCGCCGCCTGTGCGGGGCCGGCGCCGGCTGTGGATGGCGACGCTTCGGTGGCCACTGCTTCGGCGGGATCTGTGGGCGTGGCGGGCATCTCGGAGTTCCGTCGCGAGTTTGCCGAGTGCATTGGCGAGATGCGCGAGTTCCGCAGGGAGATGGTGCTGCTGCGCGAGTCTTTCGCCGCGTTCAACGTGCGACTCGACAGTGTCGAACAACGACTCGAGGCCCTCGAGCGCGCACAATCGGGAGGAGACGCGGCCAAAGTGGCGGAGCTCGAGCGGTCCGTCACCACCCTCAGGCAGGAGCTAAACGAGCGCGACCAAGACGCGCTCCTGTCCGACCTGGAGGTCGGCCATCTCCCGGAGGAGAAAGGGGAAAACGTGATGCACGAGGTGATGGTGCTGGCGGGGCGGCTGGGCGTCTCGTTGGAGCAGCGCGATGTAGTGTTCGCGGAGCGCGTGGGCGTGCGGCCGGCGGAGGCGGCGGGCCGGCCGCGCCGCGTCGTGGTGCGGCTGGCGAGCCGGCGCCTGCGCGACGACCTGCTGCAGGCCGCGGGCGTGCGCCGCGCCGGGATGGCCGCCACCTCGGGCCCGCGCGTCTACGTCAACGAGCGCCTCACTCGCCATAACCGGCAGCTTTTTCACCGCGTCCGCGAGGAGTGTCGTCGGTTGCAGTGGCGGTACTCGTGGACGAGGCGGGGCCGCATATTTGCCCGGCAGGGGGACGGCAAGCCCGTTGTCCATTTTCGGGTCGAGGATGACATTGTGCGGATTTTCGGATCGGGGACACTTGACCGACAGGGACCTGTCGAACATTGAACAGGCATTACCTTATTGGTTTTCAATAGTTATAGCTAGTTACTTTTTTCTTTTCGTGTTATTCTATGCATTGGGACATATAAATTTACCTTTTAATGTGTTTGTCCGTGTCTACATCGCCATCTTTTTTGTGTTTTGTTTGGTGTTCTCCGAAAAAAATAGTCCTTGTGCGAGGGCATCGATTAGTGTTAAATTTCAAAATTATTATAGTTGGTACTTCTCTGGGCCTAGTTTCGCTGTGATCTACAACATATTATTTACTTACATAAATTATTTATTCAAAAATTATGTATTTTCTTCCATTTTCACCTTAATTTACTCACCTATATGTATAAGTATTATCATTATAGAATCAGTTTTTAATTTAATGGGAAAATACTATTATATAAAAAAACTCAAATTATTTGTTTATGTATATTGTATACTATATAATACTATTATTGTTGTAGGAGTAGAAGTTGTGAAATATGATGATTCTGAAGGTTTGTTAGTTTTTATTATTGAAAGACAAAATTATCATAGTCATAGGCGATAGTTCAAGAAGGTTGAAAGTTGGTCTTTTCAATGCTGGTTCTCTTTGCACAAAGCATGAGGAATTTATTGTAGCAATGGAAGAGTTGTCACCGGACATAATAGCCATAAATGAAACTTGGTTGAAGTCAGGACAGGACGACAGCGCCCCAAAGGTCAGGGGATATCGTTTACTACACATACCGAGGCCAAGTCATGTTCGTGGGGGACGCGGAGGGGGTGTAGGTTTCTATGTACGTAAGAACATAAACGCCCGCAAGTGTCAACACCCATCCACAGCAGTTATTGAGCAGATGTGGCTTAAAGTGCGCCTCCAAAACCAAACAATAATGATAGGCACTGCATATAGACCACCATGGCAGGATGTAGACTTGTTTCTAGATGCCCTCACAAAATCTCTTACTTCTTTTGGAAAAGTGGACGGGCTGATCATAATCGGTGACTTTAACATAAACCTTCTTGACTGTGGCAGTAATAAATACAAAATGTTTGAGCAGTTTCTGTATAGTGTCAATCTAAATCAGATTGTTAATGAGCCTACCCATTTCACTGAACATAGTAGTAGTCTCATAGATGTTGTTTGCACTGACATCCAGTACCTCCATGTGGAAGTCAAACATTCACCTGACCTGGGAGGGCATGCAATGATAGCAACAGATTTTAAAATAAGAAAGGAGAAAGTACTACCCCGTTTCATTAAGTATAGACCCCTAAAAAGCATTCTATTGGAACATTTTAATAGAGACCTGGATGCTATTGACTGGGACCATTTAAGTACAATTGACAATCTTGATTCCTTGGTTCAGGCTTTTTCTTTTTGTGTCACTTCATTGTTTGACTTGCATGCCCCAATGAAAACGAAAAAATTCAAACATCCTCCTTATCCATGGATTACAGATACTATTAAGGAAATGATTCATATTCGAGACAACTACCACAAGAGGTTTAAGAAACATAATACAGTAGTTCTAAAAGAGTGTTACAAAAGTTTGAAACAACTAGTGATTGCTGCTATAGACAAGGAAAAAGAGTGTTATTTTAAAAACCACATCAACAGCAACATTAATAATCCAAAGAGACTATGGCGGAATCTTAAGACCACTGTGATACCAAACAAAAAAGGAATGTCAGATTTACCACCATTTTTTGATAACCCCAGTGTAATCAATGAACATTTTCTTGATGAACCTGGTGAGGGTAATATATCAATCTCTCAATTAAGTTACCTAGAATATCACAGATTTGGTACAGCAATGTTCTCACTGCATACTGTTTCCGAGGACTCTGTATTAAAAGTTATAAAAGGTTTCAAGTCCAATGCCCAAGGGCACGATGGACTGTCACTTGATATGCTGCTGTTGACTCTGCCACAGTCTTTGAAAGCCGTCACCGCTATGATCAACAAGTCAATAAATGAATGCACATTCCCAGAATCTTGGAAAGTGGCTGTGGTAAAATCTTTACCTAAAACTAGCCAGACAGAAACAGTGCGTGATCTGAGACCTATAAGTATACTCCCGTGTATTTCTAAGGTTTTGGAGAAAATAGTTTGCACTCAGCTCACTACATACCTTGAGCAACAAAACATACTTCCTTACTTTCAGTCTGGATTTCGTAGAGGCCACAGTACTGCATCTGCTCTCACTGATGTGGTGGATAACATCCTTACAGCACAAGATGAAGGTAATGTCACTGCCATGCTGTTACTTGATTTCTCGCGAGCTTTTGATTCAATTAACACAACATTGCTTTTGTCAAAACTTAGATACTACGGCCTGGACTGTAATACTATAAAATGGTTCGACAGCTACCTCACCCGTAGACAACAATATGTCGAGCTAGTGTGAGGGAATGGAGCGAGTTTGAAATCCTCTCCGCTTCCAGTAATGAGAGGCGTGCCACAGGGCTCAATTCTTGGTCCCATCTTGTATATTTTGTATAGCGCTGACATCATTAAATGTATACAACACTGTAGTTATCATTTGTATGCAGATGACTTACAGCTATATCTTCCATTTTCTCCCGTAAATTGCAAAAACTCTTTAATTAAAATAAATGATGATCTGGCACGAACATCTGACTGGTGTAAAGTAAACTGTCTTGTCCTGAACCCAAACAAGTCAAAGCTTATGCTATTGGGTACAAGAAAAAGTTTGTATAAGGTGAAAACTTCAAATGATCCACTTAACATTTACATAGACGGGGAGAAAATTTAATGTGTTGACACAGCAAAAAATCTTGGAGTTACTTTTGACAACCACCTCAATTTTGAAAAACACATTATGGAATGTGTTCGTAACTGTTTTTATCGCCTGAAATTACTGTACTGCATCCGACCATACTTATGTGAAGAACTTAGAATCAGGCTATGTGAATCGCTAATATTATCAAAATTGAACTATTGTGACACAGTCTATGGACCATGTCTTTTGTCGAGAACATCAAAACTCATCCAGAGAGTGCAAAATGCGTCTGCACGTTTTTCTTTTCATGTGCCTCCACGATCACATATCACCCCCTTCCATAATGCTGCTAATATATTGAGAATGGAAGCTCGCAGGAGGCTACATCTTGCGTGTCTCATGTTCGGCATAGTGAATACAGGAAAGCCGCAATATCTTCTCAAAAAGCTGTCATGGGCACAAGCTCACCGTGCACAGAAGCGAGCTTGCACAAACATTTTCGAGACTCCCAGGCACCGCACCAGCGCCTTTAGAGGGTCTTTCAAGTTTGCGGCGTCTCGTTGTTGGAATGATATTCCGCCGCCCATACGTGATCTAAAAACAAAACATTCCTTCAGAAAACATTATAGAAGCTTTCTGCTAAATGTTCAAAAAACTATCTGAAGGAAAATGCACCTTCACTTACCAAAGTATTTTTCACGTAGCAATAATCAAGATATTCAGTGAAGTATGCCGAACACGTGCCCCGTATCGTATTATGTAATAATACACTGTATTTTACTTGTACTTTACTTACTTGTTATTTTACTTAGATTTATAATAAATTATGTAACTGTTATGTAATAAACCCAATTACGCATTACGTAATCACCGTAATCACCACAGATTATGTCCGACGTGCGCGTGCGTTCAGAGGTGCGTTCCAAACCAAGAAGCATATTCCCAACAAACCAAAATTTCGTACATCTATCTAAAGATTCCAAACTAAGAAGCTTATTCCCAACCAACCAAAATTTCCCTCTTATTTGTTTTAAATTCAGCTTTTTTAGTGAAGGCACTGCCTTGGATCTGACCCATGCTGCCATTTTTGTTTGAAATAAGTACCTAAATATACAAATATATGAATGAAATGATATTATTTAGTTGTTGTTTAAGTATTATTATTATTTTATTAATAGCATTTAATTGCATTTTATGTATTTTTCTTTTAAATATTTATTTTATATACACCGTACGTCATAACGGAAAAAAAAGGTCCTGCCAGAATAACAGCGCTCCTGCAGCACTATGCTGTAGAAGCACATGCTGAGGCAGAGTCCTATTGGTCTCGCACAGGACTCCATTAATTGTTTGTAGTATTTTGTAATTCCTCTCTTATATGTTCTGTGTGTACCAATAAATAATTTCTTTCTTTCTTTCTTTCTTTCAACACACAATATGGTGATAATTATGTGTTCTCAGTTTTAAGACTCAGATAAATTGTTCAGGTCCAGACAAGGACATACTCAGAATACTAGCTCAATAATGTTGAGTGGAAAGGGGTCGCTATAAGGGGAGGTGGAGGCGACTACCGGGCTGCGGCCCTTTTGACGTGTGTATCAACAATGTGGATAGCTCAGAACTGCTCAGAATTTCAATCTCAACTCAGTAAAGTCCGATCTTTTAACAGATGTGAGACTTTGTTTAGTTATCATCAGGTTATCATCACATATACAACAGTATCTACAGTAATCGCCTTGCGTGGTTGAAGCAGATCTAATTTTACAGGCAACGTTTGGCGACATGGTGGAGGTGCTGGGATGGTGTTATTCCCTTTACATAAGGTTTATTAATGTGAAACAAAAGTGAAAAGAAAAAAATGTGTTATTTTGTTAAAATAATAATTTGTGCAGAGATGCGATACAAGACAACGTCGGCGCAGGCGCCAGAACGGCGCGCCAGCCAGTCTGGCCGCGGCGGCACCGGCGGCGGCGCAGTGCCTAGTTACAATGTTAAAGCGTTTTCAGATTTAGAATAAAAGTCTTTATGTTATGGAGATAACGATGATTTAAGTTTTTCATCTTTATGTAGATGTGCAGTTGCATATCTTGAATGATATAAATAACTACATTAAAAAAAATATAGATGCCTAAGTAACTCCACCTTATTGCGAGTGCCTTATGGTCTAATTTTTGGACCTTTTAGTCTTTGCATCTTTTTGACGTGACCCTCAGACTAATGAAAGTAAGTAGGTACTTACTTACAGAAAATTTATAACAAAGAAATCCACTCTAAAAAGACACATTGATAATTTCTTTGAAAAAATGGACATGCTTTTTTATTACTGTTTTTTTTTACTCTAAAAAGAGAATTATAGTTGCTGGTGACTTTAATATAAACATGCTTGAAAATAAACAAAATACTGTATTGTTTAGAGATCTTTTAAAGAAATATTAGTAATTTTAATTTACATATAAATGTGCCCACTTGAGGAACAGCTTGCTCAGACTATTTTTAGTAATATCAATGGTGCAATTAGATATAGGTACTCTAGCGTTATGTTTATCTGACCATGACAGCACACAGATACTTACTACAATTTAATGGTACACATAAAAAAACCCATGCACTGTCTTTGTTTATAGAAGATATTATTCTCAGGACAATATAGAAAAAATTAAAAACCATCTTAGGTGTCTTTCTTTTTCAGAAGTTTACAAGTAAACGGAAATAAATAATGCTTTTGAGAAGCGTTATTTAGGTATGCAACAATTTTAATGGAAACTTGCTTCATAAATATTTGTGAAAGATATTAGGTAAGTATCTACTCATTACTGCACTTGAAACAATATTTGTAATAAGATACCTAAGCACAATACGTGAGCAAGGGTGAACTTACAAATCTCAGATATTTTACATATTAAGTGAATTGAGGTTTTGCACAATTTTCATGAAATTCTTTAGTCTTGATACCTAATGATTTGATGTATTGCTCAGAGGGATATTCTGTGACTAATCCCTATAATGTTTTGTTACCAATGACATACTATTATTATTATGATATATATAGTTTGTATATTATATAGTCATAGTCAGAGAGATGAACCCATAAGAGATTTTTGATGTGTTCTTAAACGGTTTACCCTTGTTTGGTATAACAACATTTGCTCGAAAATCGTTTCGTCTAATTTTAGTTGCAATAAAGTCATTTCGCATAATTATTCATTTGACCGAATATTTAATTGGTAGAATTTTATTTAGCATAATTATTTATTTAACATAATGTCATTTCACCGAATTTTCATTTGCACTAATTTTATTTAACCTAATGTTTAATTGGTAGAATTTTATTTAGCATAATTATTTATTTGACATAATGTCATTTCACCGAATTTTCAAATGCACTAATTTTATTTAACCTAATGTTTAACTAGACTAATAATGGGGAACCCATCACTTTATCGCAATTAACTTCATCGATTTTCATTCCCCATAAAACTATTCGCAGATCTTTTTATACAATACTTAACAACTCCTAGAATCAGGTTATATCGCAATTTCATTTCCTCGAATATTTGTTATCTACAAGCTCATACCATCGTAAATTCTTTTCCTATTTTATTTATTTTATCGAAATAATGTTAAATCGATGTTTTGTTACCCATAATTTTGTTTCCACGTAAGTTTCAGTTTGCAGAATAGTTGAAACATCAATTTTTACTACACTAAAGTTAGTGTACATCGAAAATACTTATTGCATGTAATTACTCGTAATCATTTTTGTTTCCCTGTAAAGAAAACCTATGGATTAAGTTAGGTTAGATTTAGAACAACAGGCAGTCAGCAGCGGTGCAACCGAAGCTAACGGAGATTGCTTGTTGTATTCTGGCATGCTACATGCATACTTGCATTGCATGCTGTATGCATGCTTGCATTGCATGCTGTATGCATGCTTGCATTGCATGCTGTATGCATGCTTGCATTGCATGCTGTATGCATGCCTGCAAGTTGCTTGCCGGGGGGTGCAGGGGGGCTGGCCCCCCTGCTCGGGGGGGTCGGGGGGCCTGAGGCCCCCCGCTATAAAGAAAAACCATTAATACGAAAATAAACCTAGGTTAGGTTAGGTTAGACTTGTGACCAAGCATAGCGGAGCGAGCGAAGCGAGCGGAGCATTATATTGCTTTCCGCATGTTTGCTTGCATGTTGCATGCTTGTTTGCAAGCTGCATGCTTGTTTGCATGCTGCATGCTTGCTTGCATGCTTGCATTCTTGCTTGCATGCTGTATGCTTGCTTGCATGGTGTGTACCTACTTGCAAATTAAGAATTAATTTTTAAATTAAGAACTAACCTCAACAGTTTTTATCGTCAAACGTCAACAGGCAAATGTATCGTTCGATGAAACGTTACTGCGATGGAAATTTGTTAAACGAAACATTACAATGTGTAACGTTAAATATTAAAACATGTTTTTATAAATAGTGTTATCGATAACTTAATAGTCTATATGAAATGTTAGTTCGATAGACCGTTATTCTGGTAAGCAACACAACTTTGAAACATTTTTTTTATGAAAGTTTATTCGATAATATGAAACGGTGATCATTAGCTAGTCGATCAATCAAGAAAAATAGATATTGAAAATCGTGGAATAGTTTTCGGTGAAATGAAATTCGATGACAAAAAAATCTGTATTTTGATAGGTACCCCTAATAATGATTTGGTCGAAAGATCGTATCGAATATTCAGTTCCGTAATAATTCAGTGAAAACGCCCTAAAGTCGCTTCTGGCACTCGCCGGCCGCTCCCGCGGCACGCTCGCTTCGCTCGCTCGGCTCGTGCGCTTTGTTCATGTCAACCTAACTCGCTCGTCGCTTCGCTCCTCGCTAACCTATTGTTCAATTGAACATTCGATGAAATGAAAATTATACCTCCTGAATAATACATCAAATGAACATTATACTTTTTGATCAATAGCGCAAATGTTGTTATCGCAAACGAACATTCGATGAAATGAAAATTATACCACCTGAACAATACATCAAATGAACATTATACTTTTTGATCAATAGCGCAAATGTTGTTATCGCAAATGAACATTCGATGAAATGAAAATTATGTCAATCGATATTATACAAAGTGATTATTTTCTTAAACGTTGTTCGAAGAAATGATTTTCGACTAAACGTTGTTATACCAAACAAGGGTGAACCTTCTTAAACAGATTGCTTAGAATTTTATTAACCTTTTATCAACTAGATAAGTAGTACCTACCTTTTTAGTAATACCTATTGTCCTAGGGCAACATAGGTACAATGTCTAATTGTTGCAGTCGGAATCAACGGAGTTGTTTGATTCGATTGTGTCTCAGTATATTTCAGTATAATTGGAATATTATATTTTGCAAAGGGTAAGTGTCCTTTTCTTTAACATGGAAGAAATAGTCTGAACCTGCTTATGGCTTATAGAAAATGTTGAAAGTCTCACAAGTGGTAGATCCACTTGTGGGGTAGTCTGGGTGGGTACCATCCCCTTACTTGTTTCTACCGTGAAGCAGTTCGCTGTGTTTCGGATTGAGAGGAAAGGTGGCCACTGTGATTGCGGGGCATGGAAAGCATGTTATCTCAGTCCTCAGGATGGCAACGCAGTGTTAAGTGATTTACCCTTAATTTTGCAACTCTGTCTATAGATAAGTGACAGTAACCATTTCACACCAGGCGGGCCACAAGCTTGTTTGCCATCTCGTAATGTTAAAAAAAAGTACAGCTCAGAAAACTCTATTGGCCATTAAGCAAAACTCTGAAACAGAGATTTACAGCAGTATCGTGTTAATTATTCACTTTTTCACCTTCTAATAAAAATGTGTGCTTACTCAATACTTAGGCCCTCACACATATGTGAAAGATGTCAAAGAAGGGGTTTTCGATTTCAAATTCAGATAACAAGCAATATAGGACATCTGTAGATTCTACAACTTCTAATTTCTGCATTATAAAGGAAGAATTATTGTATGTGACAATCTCCGAGTACGTGAAATAGTTTGTGTTTAGATAATTATGTCGATACAGTTGTGAAATATAAGTTTCTAGAAGGAACAACTATCGTTGCAAGCTCGAAGCAACGTCAAAGGAGTGGTTTATTAAAAGATCATTTAAAAATAAAAACAATTACGGCTTGTGACGCAGTCTGAATCGAATGGTTTAAATAATATTCGAATCATTCATCGTGCGTGATCTCATAGTCCTGTGTGGCTCAGTTGGCAAACCACTCGCACGGATTGCGACGAGTCGCCGGTGCGGGTCCCGTCTCACCACTTGTCATGACGGGAGGTTATTTTTCGTTTTCTATTATTCAGACATTTTATTTCACGCCAAGTTAGTCAAAACTT
This sequence comes from Elophila nymphaeata, assembly GCA_955850985.1. Classification (NCBI taxonomy): domain Eukaryota; kingdom Metazoa; phylum Arthropoda; class Insecta; order Lepidoptera; family Crambidae; genus Elophila; species Elophila nymphaeata. Next base: position 13,392,667 of record OY039071.1, on the reverse strand, counting down.
GCTTTTTTAGTATAAAAAGTTTTTTATATAAAGAAATATAAAGTTTTTGATATTTAAAAAAATGCAAAATTCGATTTTGTTGCGATTTTCTATCAAATGTATAAAAGGTGTTCTAAAAAAAAATAAACGTTATTTTTTTCTGAATTTGTTTTTAAAATATTTCTTGTGTGTATTAGACAAAGTCAGAAAAGTGTAGACTCGGGCTTTGCCGAGTAGGCTGTGAACAGCAGCAACCTTGTTGACGTGGCTGTAAACAAGCACTGGTACACGTTTACTCATACTATTGTAAGGAGATCAATAATGTAATAGTAATTTACAAATACTGGGTGTAAAAGACATGAGCAGTCAAACGAAAACCACGTATTCTATACATCAAAATAAGACATATTTCAAAAAAAATATTGCTGGGAAATGATTTTTATTTTTTGGTGTTACAAAAAATTGCAAATTGTACCGCGCAATGTAAAGGGCTCAACTCGCACGCAACTCGCAAAACCGCGATAATTTTGCTTGACGGCGGCCCCGTTCGTTAGTGTCCGTGCGCATCGAGTGAGCTACATTGAACGCTAACGTTTTGAAGCCATTTTTTGTTATGAAATACTAAAAAAAATGATAATGTTTCTTTGGACAATAATTAAGAAATAACGTATAGAATACGTTTTCATAAAAAAATGAAAAAAAAAATTATGACTTTGACCTTCAATAAAATCGTAACTATCAATTTCCCAGGTATAGTCTAAAGGAAGAAAAATGTTATGACGGTGAGCAGAATACATGGTTTTCGTTTGACTGCTCATGTCTTTTACACCCTGTATATAATTATAAATATTAATTCCATCGGTAATTATACAATAGTAATATCATTCATTCGTTCGTATTGCCAAGGCTGGCCGTATGTCTGCGGCCAGCCTAAGTTCGCTTCCTTCTATCTATGGCGCTGTCTTTTAAACTAATTACGACGGCCATGTCGGGGCATTCGAAGCGCAGCCGTCTTTACGAACGGACGTCTGACACGGAGACTGTGTAGTGGTTTTGAGCAGGCGGTACTACTGGAACAAGCCCAGGTCAGAGCAATTATTACTTAATTTATAAGGGATTTAGTGAACTATAAAAAGGCTACCGATATTGGTTAAAGTTCCGCTATATTGTATGTACATACGTACGTTGTCAATAAACTATATTCAAAGTGAATATTGCTGTTTTAATTATTTATAAAACTTCGAACTCCTAAAGTTCAGAAGTGGGATCGGCGGGTAGTTTCATATTTTCTACCTGTTAATCCTGCCCATAATAATAAAACATTTTTTCTCCCTCTTTTTAAAACGTAAAATGGAATTTACCAAAATAGGTATGCCTTTTATTTTGCATACTTGGTTGTACTATTAAGATTTTTAGATAAATATGGTGCTCGATAATAATAGCAGCAAAACTTTTTCAATTTACCCAACATTAAAAACAATTATCACGGAACGCGGGTTCGAATTCCATCCTAGTATATTTTCATAGTTATAATATTTTAATATTCGCGACGGTAGCAAAAATATTAAATAATTTAAATTGTTTATGTTTCACACCTTATGCTGCGGGATTTTTAATGCTGTGCTGCCCAATATAATGAATCCATAAGTATCTTCATGATCCTAAGACATTTCAGTTGCCTATCGCTATAGGCTTACAAATATATCATAAAAGGTTGCGAGACGATATGTATTTTTGAACTAACCATATTTTTTATATGTTATTCTGTTATTTTTTTTATTGATGAAATGGCTATGGTAACTAATGTGAATTTTTTTGATTCCATATTACATCCATGGATATCTGGGTGATCTCAAGATATTTCAATGACTTATCGCTCTATCCTTAAAGATATAATACAAAAAAAAGTGAAATGATATATATTTTTAAAATAACCACTTGTTTAAAAAAAAATCTGTTACCCTTTGGTATTAAATGACTTTGTGATTTCAAGTACATCCACGGATATCTACATGATCTGTAGATATTTTGGTGTTCTAAAGATTTAATCATAAACAGATATTACGAAAGGCTTTGATATGATGTATATGACGGCGCTAGGACATTATTAGGTTCAATCGTAATGGAATTTGTTATTTTCATTGGAAATAGTCCACGAGGGATTGCGAGTGACGTCAGCGCCGCACGAGCTATCGTACGATGCGACGTAATAGTGGTGGGGCGCGCCTTTGTTGCAGCGGTGCGCGCTCGACAGAGCTCAGTCTAGTTCGAGGCGTCGCTGAGTGCGGACGTGTCTATGGTTGTATTAGGAATGCTTGTGGAAGCTATGTCCGTCGGTTGTGTGATAATAGTTAGAGAGAAGTGAAGGTGAGTGCCTAGGTAAACCTACACAATGGGTCACAAGTCCCAGGCACTACTCTGGTTCTCCTCTTTGTGATGTGTGTTGATAAATTGACTCGGCATTCGTATGTGAGATCGTGATTCGAGCTAAATCCTGACGACATCCACGACATCAGAAGCGGGATTCGTACCCACCATGCCCACTTTGGACGAGTACGGTCGTGCCGCCGCCGTCTGTTGCATTGGATAGCTTTGGTGAGTGTTTAAATAATGATTTTAAGTTTGGAGCTGTTTATTTCAAAGAAAGTTGCGTAGTGAATTATTTTTTTCGAACTTCATTTTTAGTTAGATGAAGGGTAATTGAAATTATTGTAGTTCAATAGAATCGTAATTGTTAATTTCGATGCATTGCTTTGTAATTCAAATTACTCAATCGTGGAAAGAATTTATGTGTACCCGACATAAAGAAATTAATGATTGGACGCCTGAAATTCTAGTCAAGGCCTAGGCGTGAGGTTGCCTATTTGCGTGGTATATTTTGTTAGGCAGTGTAATTGTAGACAACTGATGGTTTTGTGCCACTGTAACAGCGGCATATTTTATCTTGGTGAGAAATAGGTTTGTAAATACGTGTAGTGCAGTCTGTAAGTTTTTTTTTATTCTGTAGTATCAACGTGCCAATAGATTAGATGAAATTATGAATGAATTTATATTCTTAACATTTTATTAATGGTTTGCCCACAACGAGTAATGCCACATAAAGTAGGTATAAGAGCAAGCTAAAATAATTAGACCTTGTTTCATCTTTTGCTGGCCCAGTCTTATTAGTGAAGAAAAAAAACGTGACTGATCAGACCTCATATGTGTGTATAGACTATATTCACCTGTAAAGTGACTGGTAGTATTGCAGTACTCAAATCTGTAAGGCCCCGGACCACCAAGTACCTAACGAAGTTGATATCGTGTTTTTTTATTGTGAGATGTTAATTGGAATTGAGTGGCTACTCACGACATGCATTTTTTACCTAGTGACTATTTGACACCATTGACCGTTTGATATAGAATCAAAAACCAACTGACAGTGTTTCTGGTGCAGCCGAAATACTGTGTTGTTGGAAACCAAAGGACTGTGTTTCCATTGGGCCGAAAGGACTAGATGAGAGTAGCTAACTGAAGGGCCGGATTACAATTCTGATAAGACATATTTGCGATTTTGCGTGTGTGACGGTGATGTGTTGTCATGTTGATAGAGCCGGTGATAGTGGGAACTTGACGATCGGTCTTATTTCAGAATAGTGACACGTATTCTGCTGCGAGTCTAAGGTAGAGTCTAAGGTAAAGTCTAAGGTAGAGTCTTAGGTAGAGTCTTACGTAGTCTTGGGTAAAGTCTAAGGTAAAGTCTTGGGAAGAGTCTCTATGTTAGAGTCACGTGTAGAGCCACTTTCGATTGTAATGCCTAGAAAGCATCTAAGAATCTAACGCCTCGTGTACATTGGAAGTTTTGATATCAAATGGAGCATGTAGATTATTTTTTTGCGTTAGTTTGACGCGCTTAGAAAATACACTATATTTGTATCATACTTTATTTATCGACCCAATCAATGCTATAAGGACTCTTCAATACATAGCTTCGTTGTTTGGTGCCCCAACTCGCGTCATGGCTGATCAGAATAGACGTTTTCTAGCAAATGTTTCAGAGACTTTTGTTGATAGCAACAGGATCAAGTCGAGCCAACGGCGAAGTGGATTGTTGAAGTTGGGATACATCGTGGCATGTAGTTTTACAGTACAGTCAAATGAACTGAATGATTTGTAATGTTTAACGACTTTATTAGTTGTCGTTAGTTCCGCTACCGCAATCTGCAGTAAAAAAAATCTGCAAATGAAAGATAGTAGTCTGGATGACAAAGGCTTCAAATGGTTTCGTGATTGAACTTGTTTTTTTTTTCAATGTCAATTACAATAGAACATACAAATACGATCATGACCGTGTTCAGTTCATGCTATGCCAAATTGTATTGATCCTTTGGAAGTTAAGTGCTATCTTAGAAGTACCGCAGGATGTGCCGATGACGGCAAAAGTAAGTAAATTTCAAACAAAATGGAAATTTATGTGTGTTAATACTCCAATAAGTGTGTAAACAAATAGTCTGTGTGTCAGTAGTCAATGTGAAAAGGAGTCTGTATGACAAGTGGTTTGTGTGACGGTTCATCTGTGTGACTAGGGTCTGTGTGACCAGAGTCTGTGTGACCAGGGTCTGTGTGACCAGGGTCTGTGTGACCAAGGTCTGTGTGACCAGGGTCTGTGTGACAAATGGTCTGTGTGACCAGTGGTCTGTGTGACAGGTGTCTGTGTGACCAGTGGTCTGTGTGACAAATGATCTGGGTGACAAATAAGCCGTCTGTGTGAAAGGTCGTCTGTGTGAGAAGCCGTTTGTGTGACTATGTATGCCGTTTAGTTCATCTAGTCTTGTGTTATATGATGTCAGATTGGCCGAGCTCGAGTACAGCAATCAAACGCAATCTTATCTTTTGCAGATTATAACCACAAGTAAGACATACGAGGACGTGTGATGATGCAGGATGGCCGTGACGGCGCTAGGACATTATTAGGTTCAATCGTAATGGAATTTGTTATTTTCATTGGAAATAGTCCACGAGGGATTGCGAGTGACGTCAGCGCCGCACGAGCTATCGTACGATGCGACGTAATAGTGGTGGGGCGCGCCTTTGTTGCAGCGGTGCGCGCTCGACAGAGCTCAGTCTAGTTCGAGGCGTCGCTGAGTGCGGACGTGTCTATGGTTGTATTAGGAATGCTTGTGGAAGCTATGTCCGACGGTTGTGTGATAATAGTTAGAGAGAAGTGAAGGCGAGTGCCTAGGTAAACCTACACACTGGGTCACAAGTCCCAGGCACTACTCTGGTTCTCCTCTTTGTGATGTGTGTTGATAAATTGACTCGGCATTCGTATGTGAGATCGTGATTCGAGCTAAATCCTGACGACATCCACGACATATATTTTTGAAAAAGATGGTTGTCTATAAAGTCTGTTTACGGACTATAATTTTACGAGATAACGTAAAAGACGTTATCACGTCAAATTAAATCCACATATATCCGTGCAATCCTGTGATATTTTAGTGATTTTAAGAGTGAATTATAATGACGTATTGTCATGGATTTCGGTATAATAATTATTTGTGTTTTATATGTGCAACAAATAAAGCAAATACCAGTGATTTAATATTCAAATCAAACTGTTGTCGCGTCTTGTATCAAGGGAATTTACACTGAATTCCGTTATCCACAATCATACATCCACGTATATCCTTGCGATCCTATGATATTTTAGTGGTTTTACGAGTTAATATAAAATATATATTTCCAAGGATTTCGGGATGATATATATTTTTGAGTTACGTTTATTTGTTAGTTTTAGTTCAAATATAACAAATACCAGTATAATAATATAAAATCACAGTGTCAAATACTCGTGGATTCGCTTTTTCTTCGTTAAATATTCTTGATTTCGATTATAACAAGAAAACCACTTAGCTCTCCCTTTTTGTAAGTTTCAGTAATGGAAGACGCGAGTGTGGCTGAAGATTGTCACGGGGGTGGCAAAGGTGAACTTCAGCAGTGGCGGTCAGATCGCTAAGCCACGCGGCAGGTGCGAGCCCGTGTTGGGCAGGCAAAGCTGTCATGACTTCAAGGAAGAGAGCACTACAGGTATGCAAAGCCGCTTTAATAATAACGTAGCGGAAGGGAGCACGACAGGTATGCAAAGCCGTGAGACAATTCACTTATGAGATAGGAGTGGAGAGTCGACGAGGCAACGCCATATAGGCTGAGAGTCTTGGCGACAACACTCTCAGAGTAACTTTAAGCGATATCGTCGCCGACTTGTTGTATCCATGTCTCATAGTCGTAGTCTCTGTAGATCCAGCCCTGATAACTGTTTGCGACGTAGGCTGTGTAAAGGCACAAAACGCAAACTGGATGGACGTGATGTGACTACTTTCTACGAAAACAGTAAAGGCATAAGAGGAACGAGAGGTGTAGCAGGTGTGATACGCTGGGTACCGACCAAATTTTGTTTTTGAAAATAAATTATTTCATGTTTTCATGCTAAACGTGTACTATTTAGTACCCGACATATTTTAATTGTACCTTATTAATAACACGCCTAAATGATACAATGAAGTTGGTCGGTACACAACGTACACGTCTTGTACGGACCAACAATTAAAAATATGAATACCGGTAAAAGATGGTAAAGAATCATTTGTACTCGTTATGTACCTTCTCATGTGCTATCCAGTATTAAAAAAATATGCATAAGTCGATAAGGATTTCCTATTTAAAGTTGGTCGGTACGCAACGTATACGTCCATTGATGACTTTCGAACGTATTTTATTAAAATTGTTCTAACGTAAAATACTGTACCTAAAATGTACCTCCTTGTAAAATGATACAGATAATAAAAAATGTAATGAAACGTCGTGTTTAATTCACACAATGTACATGTCGTGGCCCGATCGTATAATTGGCCAGATCATGAAATGCTTGGGCATATCGTCTGCTTAACGATCACACAGATACGTAGATTAGACTCTCTCACAAACAGTCCACTCCGATTGGTCATATGAAAAATAACCTTGAACCTACTGATCACTCCTGAACACCACCATTTTTAGATAATGGGCTACTAGAACAACTAACTCGAACTCTGCCTGCTTGCCTGCATGCGCGGGGGGTGCAGGGGAGGTAAAACTGTAGGTTAGGTTAGATTGATACTGTGACCATACATAATTTAACAAGCATACAACTCCATGTTGCATGATTGCAAAATTACATAATTATTTAATACTTTAAGAACCAGCACACACAGAAGGTCATATGGCGCTTAGGAAGTTTCGGATAGAGATAAATAATATGTTTGTAATATCTAAGTTTTTTCTTTTGTTTCTTTGAGTTGAGGCATGGTAATGGGTGTTAAGATATTAAAGTTAAACTGCCTGAAGTAGCTCTTCTGCGACAGTACTTATGTAAAGTTAACGTAAAAAATACAACCATGATAAGTATCAAAACAAAAAGAGTATTAAAACGTCGAACCATTTATTGATATAAAAACACATTAAAAACTAAACACAAAAAACATCAAAAAGGTATGATTTATGTATCAATCGGCAACAGGTATCATATCTCAAATTATCTTCTATACATAGTATAAAACACAGTCGCTGTTTATAAATGCCTTTACCTAATAGTTATAAGCTTAGATCTCTAAGAATGCGAATCTGGAGTTTGCCGCTAGTTATAATAAAACGTAAATAAGAAGATGAGGAACTACCATCCGGCTCTTGACTGAAACTTTTCTGGGCGCTAAGTCATCATAGCATTCCCATTTTGATGATCTTTTGCAATAAGCCCTGTAATGTCCTATTCCTCCAGGCATACAAGGTGCCTCAAAATCAACAACACCCAACAGTTTGTAGGGTTTTTTATTCAAGACGGATAAAGTGTCTGGTATTGAATATAGATTGATGGGTGTTTCGTCATTTATTTCCAAAAATATTAAATTACTTAACTCGTAAGTTATTAGCACTTTCCCGTTGCAAGTTTCCTCTCCATTTCTTTCAGTGCATGGTAAATTTGTAGTAAGCAGCATTGAATTTGCAGCTTCTTCAATGCCTGCTATACCTTTATCCGACAGTATAAGGATATCCAGCGGCAAATAAGGGCATTTTCGATGTATTGGATTACTATTCAGTAAACAATCTTTACTGGAGCATAACTTTGTTCTTGTGGCACTAAAGTAGTTGTTCTGTAATAATATTCTTTCAACTACATAGGCCACATTACATTCGCAGTTGATAGTCTTAACTTCTCCATTTTCATTGTATTTATAATACTTCATTAGAAGTTCGGTCCGTAATTTATAAATATTGGTGAGATAATCTCTCTCAGATATCTTTTTTATTAAGTTTGAAAACTGACTATAGTTGGACTTTTCTAATACCTTTATATTATTAATCCCTGGACGATTATTAATATCCAGACACAATTGATTTTAATTGTGTTCTCGCGCTCCTGAGCGCGAACGGGGCTTAACGAGTTAAAGTCTGTGTAACATACTGTAAGAGCTTGAGTTACAGCGTCAAAAGCACAAGTGTTGTTGACGATAACATTTTTTACACCCGAAGACTTAATATTACCATTAATAAGTACCTCTATTTTATTAGGCTTGGCTAAAGGCTTTGTCACAGTTTTAGAACAATTTCTTGAAATATTTTTTTTGCCTCTCCAATTTTCCGTTAAAGTAGGTTCGTTTGAAAAAACTGATTCTATATTAAAATCTTCGCTATTATTTGACATCATTCTGATTATTTTTATTTACACGTTTTTCCTGAGCGTTTTTCGCTACATTTGATTTTTCAATGTCATTAACTAAACCAATATTACTTTGAAAAGTCAAATTGCTTATAGCATGTTTAAGATCTCCTGAAATGTACTCATAGTAACTCATGATAAAGTCGGTTCTCTAATGTTTCGCACACAATTCATTGGCAAATTACCATTTCGCAAGCAACATTTGTCAATGTTTCATTACGCAAACTAATGCTTTAACAATGACATCAAAACGCAAACATCCATATGATAAGCAGTCATTTCAAAAATGCATTGTTAATTAAATTTTTAAAAGACATACTGACATATCAACAAGTTACAAAAACCAAAAATTTTATTTTACAAATGATTTGTTTGACGAAATTTCAATTACAAACTTTTTGTTTACTAAAATTTCAATTTGCTAATTTTCAAATTAACAAGTTACAAAAACCAAAAATGTTATTTTACAAATAGTTTGTTTGACTAAATTTCAATTACAAACGTTTTGTTTACTAAAATAAAAAAAAAATATTTATTTTAAAATAAAAAATCTTGTTGTTTACTAAAATTTCAATTTGCTATTTTTCAAATACAGTGAAATCGCCCTCAAATCGCTTCAGGCACTCGCCGGCCGCTGCCGCGGAACGCTCGCTTCGCTTGCTCGGCTTGTGCGCTGTTTTCATGTCAACCTAACCCAGAAAACGATATGCACGCAGCATGCAAGCAAGCATGCAAGCAAGCATGCAAGCAAGCATGCAAGCAAGCATGCAGCATGCAAGCAAGCATGCAGCAAGCAAGCATGCAGCAAGCAATACAATGCTCCGCTCGCTTCGCTCGCTCCGCTATGCGTGGTCACAAGTCTAACCTAACCTAACCTAGGTTTATTTTCGTACTTATGATTTTTCTTTATAGCGGGGGGCCTCAGGCCCCCCGACCCCCCCGAGCAGGGGGGCCAGCCCCCCTGCACCCCCCGGCAAGCATCTCGCAGGCAGGCATACAGCATGCAATCCAATTATTCATACAGCATGCAATGCAAGCATGCATGCACTATGCAATGCATGCAAGCATGCATACATCATGCAATGCAAGCATGCATACATCATGCAATGCAAGCATGCATACATCATGCAATGCAAGCATCCATGTAGCAAGCAAGAATACAAGAAGCAATCGCAAAATTTTTAGGCGAACCGAATGGCACCCATAAACTATTATTGAACAATTTCTTTGTGTTTTTATAATTCTTATGTTTTTAGTATGAAAAGTTCCTAAGTAAAAGAAATGATACGGTGCCATACCATAAATTGCCTAACGTCTTTAGACTAAGTTACCATTTTATTAAAGAAAAATTAGTCAATCGTTATGTTTTTAGTGTGAAAAGTTAAGAAATGATACGGTGCCATACTATAAATTGCCTAATGTCTTTAGACCAAGTAACCATATTATTAAAGAAAAATTGGTCAATAGATCTTTGTCATTTAACGTATTTGTGTTAGGAAAAATTGACTAAAGTTCTTTTGCAAAATGACAATATATGAAACAATTACTTGGTGAGATGTAAAGTTTGTGAAACATAAATAAATCGAACGTTGGTTTGCGAAATGATCACTTTGAATTTCGTTGCTTGTCATCTGTAAATTTGTTTAATAACTGTTGACCAACCGAAGGGGAACCGATAAAGTCATCTATTCGAATACGTTTTCTTGGACAATCCCATAACAAAGTTTTTATATTTTTAAAATAACTTTCAACATTACTACTAGTTGCAGAAATCTTTGACTCCTGAAAGTATTGCAACATTGCATTAGACCACAGAGGCAGCTTCTTTAACAGCCTTTTTAACGTGTCGCTAAATTCGGGTAAATAGTACATGTTATCATCAAAATAACCGAATGTTTCGATCTCTTTCGTTTTATTTTTTTCAACTTCGACATAATTTGTAAACCAGGCCAGAAAAGAATATTTGCATGATTCTTCTTCCTCGTCTTCAGTGCCATCATATATTTTTTTATCTATGACTTCTTCAGTATCTAATAGAATACCACTTTCATCTTCTTTTGTTGTAGTTATACTTTTCAGTCGTAATTTCATTTCTTCGCAATAGTGAGTTTCAAATTTACATAAAGAAAAGCTTATTAAATCTTTAACAATTTCTTTTATCTGCTTGTAGTCTGTACACTCTTTTATTGCTAAAAGATATTTTATGTAAAATCTTTTAATCCTCCAATCAACGAATTTAAAACAGTTCAAACGGTACAAGTTTTTCACAAAATGTGATGTATCAAGTCTTATAAAACATTGTGTTTCACCAAATGGAGAAATCTTTTCTAAAATTTCGAAACAGTTAGATAGATAATCATTAGTGGATTTAAATTTCGTAAACGTTTGTACGACTGCTCCAATGATGGCTGCTGAATCATCACATGTCACTTCATTGGGAGCTGGGGCTGATTTTGGGAATGACTTCATTAGCCAGTTTGCTATATCACTCATGGTGTGAACATCACTGATCATTTGTGTAAGTGGAACACTGCTTTCAGAAGTTTCACACACTGCTACATAGAAAAAGATATGTTTTGACTTGTATGTTATGTTAAATGTATCAGGTGGTGCAATGTTTTTAATTATGGAACCAGTAGCATCAATGCTTAAATTTATTTTCAAATCATTATCGATGCGAAGTTGTTGATATTTTTCTTGACATGGAGACCAAAATAGAATAATTAATGGTTTTAACGACACGAATTTAATAAAAGAATTATACGGCGAAGTTTCTGACAAGCACCATAAAGATAAAACTTCGTTGCTATGAAATCGTGTTTTTTTGGAGTTCTTGTACTTTAAATCATTTAGGGCTCGTAACTTAGGCAGTATCGATGGTTCAAATGTGTCTTCTTCCCCAATTAAATCATGTATTAGTTTATTTCTCACGACGATAGCACTATTGACATTCAATTTCTCAGTTAATTTTTTTTATCGTGTTTGATTAGTTTATTTTTTATATTAGGATTGTGAATGTATGAATCATTTTTGTTTTTAATTATACAATTTAGGACGCATATTTTGTCCGTTTTATCTATAGACGTCACAAATATCTTAGCACCACATTGCTTACAAAATCCATCACATTTAAAAAGTCCATCGAGCTTAATTGAATTGTGCTGGAAAATCCAGGTGCATTGAGATTTCAGATTCTGCCACAATAATTCTCTCATAACCGACGACCATTTATTTGTAGGTAAATGATTTCGTTTGTGGTTTGTAATATGTGGAAGTTTTAGATCAGTTCTTTTACTGAAGGTAGTTTGAACTGTCAACTCCTGCAATTTCTCGATGTTTATTTCAAACGTAATATGGAAATCTTCATTTTCACTGGGACATGATTTTTCAATAATGCTGTCATCATAACTATTTTCGCTTTGAGAGTCAGTGAGTATTCTTTTTTCACTATAGTTATTCACATTTTTTGAAGAAGAAGATTTTTTAAAGAAATAAGCATAGTTTCTTTTAATAGATAAATACAATGCCTTACATGTCATTCGATGAGATAATTTTTTACAAATTTCTTGAAAAACTTTACTTGTAGGAGCAGGAAAGTTGTTGAAATCACTGAATTTGTCATTATAACCCTTAATCGCATCCAACTGATCTTCTAAACATACCGAAAGCACCTTTCCTCTTTTCTTGCTTACACTCATTGTTACAATATTGTCACAATCTATTTCAAACAATATAATATATTATGATAGCACTAAACTTTGTACTTTTACAGACCTTAAAAATATTCGCTTAAATTGCTTATTGACACAGAAGTAAAGTACCTACGTACAGTGTGTATCATTTGATACGTTGCTACAGCGAGCGAAACAATCTTACGACTACCCCCGTTACTTGATTAGAAAAAAACGGCGGTATGAAAAATATTATTCTTAGGTAGGTAGGTTTATAGGTTGATAAAACACATTTATCTAGTAAAATTAATATTTGTACTTATACTCGTAGTTACAGCAAAATATTTTTGTCACTTGTTTTTATGCTATAAGTGGTTGTGAAATTTTCATATAATAATTGTGATTTAATTTTATTCGTGACATTTCGACCTATTATTTTTAAAATAAAAGAATTTCAGTGCTAAATTCATTTAAAGATCGCAAATAATTTAATTTAAAGATCGAAAATAATTTGTCTACGAAAATAGTTGTTGCTCAACAAGTGAGCAGTGATTTTTTCTGAGAGTGCCTGACTTTAAATCACGATCCAGCGAAGTAGTCTTTAATTCATAAATAGACTACTGAGCGTAGTGAGCGGTGATTTAAATGCACGAGATAAAAAAAACCTTTCACTTTTATAGCTCAAAAATTGTCATAGATGGGAAAAACAAGATTGCTTATATTTTTAAAGTCATGTTAGTTAATGTTAAAACATTAAAAGTAAAATACTGCCACTATATAAATTGCACGTTAGTTTTGTTCGGAGATCGCAGCAAAAAGCGTTTTTGATTCGAGATTTTACATAGCATAAGCGCTCTTTTGGTGCTGGAAAGGTAAAAAATTCTTTAGCGTGCCGTTAGGCGGTGACCCAAGGACGGCGCCTACTGACGGCATAGCATAGCACGACGGTACGCTTCCAGATCCCGCGGTGTCCCGCAGCATCCTGTGGCATGCCGTGCCATCATGTTAAAATAAAATAATGCCAGTTTTAAATGAATTTAGATTCATACATACATATAATCACGCTCATAATCCCAAAGGGGTTGAGCAGAGCTTAAGGTAACATTTGGTTACACATAAAGCCACATCTGGCAGTATGGGCCGTAGAATACCCCTAAAATAATGGCAATAAATTCATTTAGAAGGTCAAAAATCATTTGCCCTCAGGAGCGACGGCCCTTACAGTCTGCTACACAGACTAAAATAATATAAAAGTATTAGAAAAATCAAATAAGGATTATATCACCATTATTTATAAATTACGAACCGAACTTCCTATTATACCTAAACACAATTCAAACGGAGATGTTAAGACTGTCAACTACGAATGTAATAAAATGAATTAACTAATTTCAGATTTTAATCAATCCATAAAAAAATCCAAAAAAATAATTACTTTAGAACAACTGCTTAAGAACAATGTTGCTAAGTACCTCAAGAACAATGTTATGCTCTAGTAAAGATTGGTTTCTGAATAGTAATTCAATACATTAGAAATGCCCTTATTTGTCGTTAGATATCGATAAACTTTCGAATAAAGGTACCTACACTTGGTAGATATTGAAGAAGCTGCCAATTCAATGCTTCTAACAATAAATTTACCATGTACGGAAAAAAATGGAGAAGATATTTGACTAGACCATTCTAGTCAAATATCTTCTCCACTTTTTTTCCTGACCTATCAACTTACAACCGGATTGCTGAGCTTCGATTATCATAACTAAAGCGCGGCTGGCCCACTTATTACAATACAAGCTCGTCGTCATTTTTTTTATTCTATGTATATTGTGTGAATTGATCACGACGATGTTTCTTTACATTTTTTATTATCTGAAGCATTTTAAAAGGAGGTACTTTTTGGGTACAGTATTTTACCGCAATTTTTTTTTTATAAAATACGTTCGAAAGTCATTAAAGAACGTATACGTTGCGTACCGACCAACTTTAAATAGGAAATCCTTATCGACTTATGCATATTTTTTTAATACTGGTTAACACATGAGAAGGTACATAACGAGTACAAATGATTCTTTTGCATCTTTTACCGGTATTCATATTTTTAATTGTTGGTCCGTACAAGACGTGTACGTTGTGTACCGACCAACTTCATTGTATCATTTAGGAGTGTTAATAATAAGGTACAATTAAAATATGTCGGGTACTAAATAGTACACTTTTAGCATGAAAATATGAAATAATTTATTTTCAAAAACAAAATTTGGTCGGTACCCAGCGTATCACACGTGTAGCAGTAGTAGTAGTTAGTTATTGTAGTTGTTATGAAAGCAATATAAAGAGACCCCGTTCTCGTTTCCCGTATGCTAGCGCTCGTAGAATGCTGGCAGAGGTAGACCTACTGATAAATCAATAATGTCAATGTAAAAGTTGTCCAGGATAACAACTGCTCAAACAAAATGTGTCATCATGTGACAGTAACTTTGAATTTACAAATGTTAATTATAAAGATATTACAAATACATTTAAGTCTGTTGACCTGAAGAAATCTATGGATCCTTGGGGACTATCGGTAAAATACAATCTCATTCATTAAAATAAAATGGCTCCTTATTTAGTAGTTTTATCTGACAGCTGTATTGGTTCTGGTGTGTGTGCTGGATTGTCTATTGTTTGCCCGAAAACTGTAAGCAATAATACTCATATGCCCGAATTTTACTTGCGAGAGTTTCATTTGCCCGAATTGTTTGTTTACCATAAAAGTTAAGTGACATACTTTTATTTGCCCGTACATAAGATTCCATGATACGAGTGCCATACTTACTGCTATCAATATTATTAAGTGCAATAATATTATTTAACAGAATATTTCAACGCCATACTAAATTAATTTTCCGTACAAAATTAAACCTAACGCCTTTTGGTTTTAACCAATTGACTTTTTGGCACTTCGCCGGCAGCTGCCGCGGCATACCCGCTTCGCTCGCTCGGCTCGTGCGTTGTTCTTCATATTCTAACCTAACCTTTACATTTACACATTAACACAATAAATATACATGATTAAATATAACACAAATAAATATTTAAATTAATAAAACCTATTCGAACGTTTAATAAACCCTGTTAATGGCGATGTAGTCCGAAAGCATCGACTTAACAAGTGGCGTCCAATTACCATTTTTATACCAAAAAAAACCTAACCTAACTTAATCAAACCTAAACCTATTGATCGTTTAGTTTAAAGCGATTTTATGTTTTTTTTCTAGAAGCAATTTCGATGGCAAATAATGTTATGGATATGATAATTATGGCTTTCAATGATGATAACAAATAATGTTGTTGAAATTGACTTTATGGGAAACTAAAGTTTCTAGCACGTGACTAATATGATAAACAGGAAGTATGGCATGTGAAATTATGACAGACAATATTGTCTGTTGACCAATATAGCAGATGAAATTATTATGGCAAATGAAGTTTAGGCAAACGTGCGTGACCTGAAACACTGTAAAATTATACCGTTATTCAAATCTGGCGAAACCTCAGATCCCGCCAATTTTGAGCCTGTTTCTATTCTGCCAACTATAAGTAAAACCTTTAACTCGTTAAGCCCCGTTCGCGCTCAGGAGCGCGAGAACACAATTAAAATCAATTGTGTCTGGATATTAATAATCGTCCAGGGATTAAGGGACTAAGCTCGATCATCTAATAAAGTATTTCAATAAATATAACTTATTTCATCTAAAACAATTCGGGCTAACTCGGGGTCGATTCACCATTGATGCGGGAGTTGAGTTGATAAAGGAGGTATTTGATGCTTGGGAAGTATCGCGTGACGCTCTTGGTGTTCTCTGTGATTTATCTTAAGCTTTCAACTGTGTTGATCACTATACTCGGGTCAGTAAATATCACCATTACGGCATAGAGAACAAGGTTTTCAACCTTATGACTTCATAGCTGAGCAATGGAATACAGAAATTTTCTATAAATGGTAAAAGATCTTCAAAGTTCTCTAGTCAAAATACGTAATCCGAAGAGCTCAATTCTTGGTTCATTTCTTTTTCTAGTGTACATAAATGTCTTGTCTTATTACATAAAGGACAATCATGAAACTGTGTTGTTTGCGGATGACGCTCTTTGATTTTCAAAATAAAGAGAAAATAAGATTTTATGACGAAGTTAACAATGAACTTTGAAAAGTAGTTTATTGGTTTAATGTTAATAACTTGTTGCTTCATTAACAAAATAATAAAAAAAAAATAGTTAAGTTTACTACACCGAATGTGAAAAGTGTAGAAACTAATGTACAAATAAATGAAGTAGAATTGAAACCTGTGTAAACAACAATTTTCTTAGGAGTAATCCACACAACTCCACATTACAATCGGTTCCACATATTGGAAAAACTCATCTCCACACAATAAATAATTCATTTGTGGGCCAATGTATACGTTTTTACAATAAGCTTCCAAAGGATATTAAAGATCTAACAGTAAATTCAAATAAAAATGTACAAACTAAATTAAATATAGAAAAAAAAGCTTATTACAAGATAAATGTTATTGTATTATTTAAATGATCTAAATGCGTGGGATTAAAATCATAAAACATTTACGCATTTAAAATTGTAATTTATTCATTATCTAATGACTTGTAATGATGTTTTGAATTCATGCATGACGAAATTGTAAGCTGTAGAATTTCTGTCCTCATTAATTATTCTCCGTCTCAGCATAGTCATAATATTTCAAATAAAATAATGAATACATTCCAAATGGTGGTAGGGCTTTTGACTATTTAAAAGTACGTAGCAAAGTCCGTTTAAATAAAGGGCTTTTCATTTCATGTCAATCGCACATTTTGGTCAACCCAAATTGTGTGAAGTTGCATCTCAGTACAGTCTTTTACTCTTGGAATGAATGGATTCTCAGTACAGACCTTTACTCATGAAATGAATGGAAGAGAAAACTTTTGGAATCGTTTCCTTGTCGCTAGGATTACGCGGAGCTTTTGACTATCATGCTGGCAAAGAAGGCACCATATACTGAATCATTAGGTTATTACTATGAATCTATCAAATAGATATAGCATTCATGGGCGTAAGGTAGTTTACTGTACATTGAGTGGTATCGAAGATCGTGCTGCAAGAGTAGGCGCACAAGCGGCGCACTTTAGAGAACCCGATGAGACTTTATTGTATCGTAAGACCGTTAAAATTGACACTAGTGGGGGTATTGAATTGACATCTGTAAATTAAAATCTTTAAAGACAATTTTGTGTCAAAATTACCAGAAAGGTCCTAGGATATGATTGACGGAAGACAGAAGCAAAATCAAGGTAATAGGAGTTATAATAGTCTGAAGCCTAAAAACAAATGTACGAATTCTAGGAAATAGGGTCATTTGAGCACTTTCTGTATATTAAGGAAATATATTATAACTGTCAAGATACTCGACAATTCACTTTATTAGCCGCCAAAGAAGAGCAAGTTGCTGAGCTTGAATCTGTAGTCTTGAGAGTCTAAATCAAAGTGTCTTTGACATATTCTTCTTCTTCTTTTAATAAAATGGCGATCGCGATACATAGAGGTTGCGCATTTCGCCAATGTCCAGTAAAATTGTACCTATAGTAACAGACAATTGCACGGTAGATTGAGATAAAAATGAGTCTCTACACTTGTTTTTACAACAAGAACTCTGGAGAAACTCCTTTGACATAACAGTCAATGATTCTCTGTCACTCTGTCATGTTGATTGGGGCAGTTAAAGCACGCTCATTAACATGAAGCTAAGAGGTTAAATTTATCAGTAGACACGTATGATTTACCTCTAATAAGGTCAGTTATAGGGGTCCATCACGTGACCCTACTGGGTAGATCTAGCGTTGATAGTACTGTACAGGGTATGAAATAAAATGTAATATTGAGGTCTCATGAAATTGGTATCGTGTGATGTGTTTTCGTGTGATGGCTTCGATGGTAACGTATAGTTAACGGTTTGATAAGGGGTTCTGCTAACCAAAAATATTAACTACCAGAGGAGTATACTGATAAAGCAGGCTATAGTCTTGTTGTTGTTTGCATTGGTATCGTACCTGTGGTTTCGTGTGATGGCTTCGATGGTACCATTTACATTAACGGTTTAATAAGTGGTTCTGCTAACCGAAAGTATTATTTACTAACAGGGGAGTAGACTGTTAAAGCAGGCTAGTCTCATTGTTGTTTTCAATATCCATAATCAATCATTGACTGTGCGTACCATTCCCGTTACTATTAATAATGTCTATCAGTAATGGTCACTTGACGATAATAATTATACTTAATGATGTAAAGTCGTCAGATAAATATTACAGATAATCTGCTATCTACTCTGATAATTATATAGGGTCTAGACGTGCACAAGATAAACATAGTAGGTATCGAAATACTATGTACCTGAACTCTACTTGTATAATATGAATCTGCTAGAAATAATATTAATGTGCTATTTATCAACATAATCGTCTACTCTACTTTATGCTATCTACTCTGATAATTATATAGGGTCTAGACGTGCACAAGATAAACATAGTAGGTATCGAAATACTATGTACCTGGCCTCTACTTGTATAATATGAATCTGCTAGATATAATATTAATGTGCTATATATCAACATAATCGTCTACTCTTACTTTCGATTACTACTACTTTCGATTGGATTGATGGTTAGATATACATCCATTAATGACATTTAATTCACTAATAGAATATTTAATTAGAAATAAGCAGCACTTTTGTACCAACGTATCTTTGTAATGTATAATTTATCTCAACTTTGTGTGTGAAATAAATAAATAATAATAAATACCCACTATAAACCAATCTGAATCAAATTAAAAAGTATTTTGGACATTGATTCTAATAACATAAAATCAGATTTATTTAAATAGAAATTAACTGAGACCTATTGTGTTGAAGGATTATGAACAAGTGTATTTCGTAAACGATAATATATAGATACGTATTACTTAATATATATTAAGAATAATAATGTGTTATACATGTCAAAATTTATTATTTAGAAATATAATTTTGTCTGTACCTATTTTATATGAAAAGGAGATAACAATAAAAATCAAATAAAAATGTAACTTAAATAGATATTAATATTATATAAATACCTGATTTAGAAAGAATGTGTGTCCGAATAATAGATAGGGTATAGAAAATAAATTTAACTTAAATTGATATTGTACTGTATACACATGATTTATTATTGATGTTGAAAAATTATGATGAAATTATTGCGACTTAAATTTGTGAAATAATTTATATACACATGATTAGACATAGTCAAATAAATATTATGTAAAGAATTATATTTAAGTTTCTTCTTTAACCGAGTATGTCTTACAGAGCATTAATATTTATTTTTGTTAAGAAATAATAAATTATAAAATAATAAAATGAAAATTGTACAAGAGCAAAGGGACTTGCTCCTGCAGGATGGCCGAACTGTAAGGAGATCAATAATGTAATAGTAATTTACAAATATATAATTATAAATATTAATTCCATCGGTAATTATACAATAGTAATATCATTCATTCGTTCGTATTGCCAAGGCTGGCCGTATGTCTGCGGCCAGCCTAAGTTCGCTTCCTTCTATCTATGGCGCTGTCTTTTAAACTAATTACGACGGCCATGTTGGGGCATTCGAAGCGCAGCCGTCTTTACGAACGGACGTCTGACACGGAGACTGTGTAGTGGTTTTGAGCAGGCGATACTACTGGAGCAAGCCCAGGTCAGAGCAATTATTACTTAATTTATAAGGGATTTAGTGAACTATAAAAAGGCTACCGATATTGGTTAAAGTTCCGCTATATTGTATGTACATACGTACGTTGTCAATAAACTATATTCAAAGTGAATATTGCTGTTTTAATTATTTATAAAACTTCGAACTCCTAAACTATGCTGCGAATGCAACAAATGCTACGCTTTTGTTTTTTAAAAAGGGCTTATTGCAATTCAATGAGGATCGCTGAAGAGAGGTTGAAAATAATGAATGCCAGTAAAATATACATAATCAATACATTCAGTGACATCGAATTCAATAAAAATCGTTATTTTAAAAATTTAATCATACTCATTTTAAAGACACAGGCAATTAAAACATAGTAACTATATGCTATGACCAGGAGGTATTTTAGTTGATGTTCTTGCAATTGAAAACTTGATGGTTGGGCCACCCAAACATAAAGTGAATAACGAAGAGGTTATTTTTTTCGGCTTGGGAGGGCTTCTAAGGGTTATAAGGAAATGGCAGAGTTGATAAGAATTGTTTGAGTGTGTGCCATGAGTGGGCCGGTGTGTGATAAGAGTCATATCTGCTTGAACGGGAGATAGTGGGAACTTGACGGTTGGTCTTATTTCACAATAGTGATATGGATTCTCATCTGTGGAGTCCCATGTGTGGAGACTAGTGAGTGGAGTCTCATTTATGGAGTCTCATGTGTAGAATCTCATTTGTGGAGTCCCTAGAGAGGCTCTTGCGAGTCTCATACGAGTCTCTTGCGGGTCTCTTGAGAGTTTCTTGTGAGTCGCTTGTAGGGCAACGTAGAGAGCGTTGAGGCAAATGCCAGAATGCTGTGTACCAGTCGGAAGTTGACGTCGAAGTCTATTGTGGACCAAGTGATACCTAATGAGGAAGCTTCAGTTGTTGTGTGGACTCAAGTAGTGTTCTAATGGTCGTATAGTTGATCGTAGTGTGTAGTCAGTGGATGATGCACACGTACGCAGGGTTCCAGGTTGTTGGACGCGGGAGAAAGTGAGAGCGATTGTGATCGCTGTTCCCGTTGGCTACGAGTCATGTAGTCAATTCAAAGGGGGAATCAAGGAATAGGAACTACTGGAAGGTAGTGCAGATATCAGCTCTTATTGAAGGCAGGATGAGAAAACCCGTGTTGTAAAGGTGAAAGTGGGTGACCAAAAATATACTAGGTCCGTGTGATTTTATAGAGACTTTTCTATTTATAAAGATTCAAGAACCGCGTGAATCGGGTATTATGGGCACTGAGACATCGAGCGAGACATACTGATACACCAACCAATTCAAAGAATCAGCTGTCTACTGACTCAGACGGGTCACGAAATAAACGAAGCTTCCAAATTTTCTTTCCATTGAGCCGATCAGTCAGTACTCTTCGAGAAGCAAAGCGAACATCGGCTCAGAAAGCGCACGAGAAGGTTCGGCAATGGACAGATCAGCTAATTAGTATTTATAACTAACTTTCTGTAAGTTTTTTCTTAATTATGATCTCACTTATGATTTTCGTAAACTAGATTATTCAGTTAATACTCAATATATCCTTATACATGATGATTTTTCGTATTTTATAATTACTCAACATAAGTTACTTCTCGTGGGGAGTGTCGCGAATGCCGCGAAGTTTCATAATCTGTAGAATTATCACCATGGCGAGCGGACGTTCTGCGTTCGTGACGTATACGTAGCCGATTTTTTTTTTTTTTTTTTTTTTTTTTTTATAAAAAGTCAAGCAAATGACTCCATTCCACCTGATGTTAAGCAGAAATGGAGTCCACATGCGAAGATAGCTGGTGCGAAAGATAAACCGCCGCGCTAGCCACCTTCGCCTTGCCGACCTGCAAGGTGCTTCTTCACGTCTCGTTTGAATGACCCAGGATTGTAGGAAGGAGGGAACACATGTGCTGGCAGTGAATTCCATTTCTTGATTGTGCGACAAAGAAACGAGTTGCCAAATTTCTTAGTACGCGTTGGAATGGTAGCCACAGTTTGTCGGTGACAACGTAGGCCAGCACGCGTAGTCCTTAGAAGGAAAGGAGATGGTGGGATTAGGGAAAAAATCTCCTCAGAGCACTCGCCGTGGTACAGACGGTAGAAGGCGCTCAATGACGCAACATTGCGACGCAATTGGAGAGGCTCAAGGTGTTTGGTCACCTCTTCGTCGCCGATGATGCGGGCCGCGCGACGCTGCAACCTATCCAAAGCATCGAGTAAGTACTTTGCAGAGCCATCCCACAGGTGCGAGCAATACTCCACGCAGGACCGTACTTGCGTCTTGTAAAGCAAGCACAGTTGATTTGGCGTGAAAAAACGCCGCACCTTGTTCAGGACTCCAAGTTTTCGTGAAGCTGTTTTTATCACGCTTTCGATGTAGTCCTTCGGATTCAAGTCACAGCGAACCTCCATACCGAGCAAGGTGATACTACTCTGTAGCGTTAGTGTTGTGCCCTGGAGAGAGGGAAGGGAAAGGAATGGCGACGTTTTAGCCGTAAACGCGCACACCTGAGTTTTCTTGGCATTGAACTCAACCAGATTTGCTGAACCCCATTTTGAAACAAAGTCGAGCTCTCGGTTGAGCTCAATGACAAGATTCTCACGACTCTCCACGGTTTCTGCTCGCCCAGCCCTTGCGTGTCCGAAATAGCCCGCATGCACTGTACTGTCGTCTGCATAGCAATGGATGTTCCCGAGAGGAATCATATCATTGATATGCAGAAGAAACAGTGTAGGGGATAAAACGGATCCTTGGGGAACACCGGCATTCACTGACATGAACCGCGAACTGCATCCATCGGAAAGGACACGAATTCTTCGCTCATGCAGGAAGCCGGCTACCCAGGTACAGAGCTGAGCAGGCAGACCATACGTCGGAAGCTTGGAGAGAAGACTTTTGTGCCAGACCCTGTCAAAAGCTTTGGCGATGTCAAGGCTGACAGCCAGTGACTCGCCACGGTTGTCTATAGCTTCACCCCAGACATGCGTCAAGTACGCTAGAAGGTCACCCGTCGATCGTTTCGGCCTAAAGCCGTACTGTCGATCGTGGATCAGTGAGTGATCTTCTAGGTAACGGATCAGGTGGTTGTTAAGGATCCTTTCCATAACTTTGCATAGTACTGAGGTGATTGCTATTGGCCGGTAGTTGGCCGGATCTGAGCGGTCCCCTTTTTTGGGTACAGGCTGCACATTAGCCTCTCTCCAAGTCCCCGGCACATGTCCAGTAGAGTATGAGAGCTGGTACAGGCGCGTAAGTACGGGAGACAACTCCGCTGCACATTTTTTAAGAACAACCCCAGGGATGCCATCAGGGCCACTTGCTTTCCGGACGTCGAGTGATTGCAGTTGCGCACGAACTTCACTCTGCCTAATTTTAACCTCAGGCATCGTGGAGCCACAGTGAGGTAGTGAAGGTGGCAGTGAATTGCGATCAACGACTTGGGAATTAGCCGCAAAGAGTCTTGCCAGAAGATCGGCTTTCTCCTGCGGCTTGTGAGCTAGAGACCCATCAGGACATCTCAGGGGTGGCAGCGAGGGCTGACAGAAATTACTCTGTACGGCTTTGGCCAGACGCCAGTAGCTACGGGAGCCCGTAGGATGCGTCACCAATTCTTGGCCAATGCGTGCGACGCGCTGGGCATCCGCTCTTATGTAAGCCTTCTTACAGGACTTGGAAGCCTTGTTGTACGCTGCTTTCAGTGACTCGACATCAGGAGCTTAACAAGACACAGACGGTGTATTTCAAGGAACCGTGAGTTTGTACAATATAGTGTTTTACGAATGTACTTTAATTCTATGTTTTTGCATTGAATATACGTATGGTGCATTTAGTCGATAAATACATACCTACCTACCGTTATCTCAGTGTTATAACTCAACACACAATATGGTGATAATTATGTGTGCTCAGGTGGTTCTCAGTTTTAAGACTCGGATAAATTGTTCAGGTCCAGACAAGGACATACTCAGAATACTAGCTCAGTAATGTTGAGTGGAAAGGGATCGCTATAAGGTGTTAGGTCAAATGTCTTTATTAATGAATTCTTAGCTTGTTTTATTTAATTCACGTGTTGAATAATTGTTTATTCTTATTTAATGTATTGTTAAGTTTGAATATAATAGGCTTGCTAGATAGAAATAATCATAATTGTTTTCATGTCTACATCCGCTTTTAGTTGCTAAGTTGACTAGTTTTTACGAAAGCCAATCCGAGGCGTCGACCAATCACAGCCAGGTACGATGTGGTGGGGTGATCAGGCGCATTCGGAGCGGCTGGCAGTCGAGCCGGAGCTCGGAGCGAGTGAAGAAGTGTAAAATAGTGTAAACGAATAGTGTGAAAGTGCTGTTAAATTATTAATAAATTGTGAAGTGTATGGAAAGATATATCGTGCTTCATTTATCCTGACCTAGTCCTATAGGTCAGAAGTGGGATTACCGTGAAAATTCTACATTTTCTTACGTCCACGGCTCGGAAAAACGTAAGTAGACATAAATTTTTTTTATGTTTATTTTCACCTGAGAGAAACGTTAAATAGTCATTTCATAGCATACCCACGTTGGTTTTTCTTCCCTTTGTCTTTAAATTTCACGATTAAGATACTAGTTATTTATTGAAAATAAATTTCAACCGTTATGAATACGTAAAAAAAAAAAACTTTAACTTTAATGTACTGGTAAATGAAGATCAAATATTTTCGTTTTTTTTTCCCTTTACTTGGTGAGGTAAATCCTGTGGATTTAACAAATTTCTTATTCTAATAAGCATATGTTGTGGGTCTTTAATATCCTCTCAACTGTCCCACCCCTTTTATCAAATATGGCGTATCTGTCCCGCCATTTCCGGAGTACTTCCGGTTTATTTCCGGTCCTCATTAAAAATGATGATATGTAAAGAAATTTGTATGGAGGTTATATACAAATTATATATTATTGTAATCGGTATTAAATAAGCTTTCAGATGATGTATAATTTATTATAGTTTTATAGTGAATAAAATTAGTAAATTGAAGGTAAAAGTAAGAAAAGTCACTTTTTTCCTCGATTTAATTCAATAATTATTATAATTATAAATAAAACCTTTATTACAAGTGATAGTTGTTTTATATGGAGCTATATATATAAAGTATTTACTTTTAAAAACAATAATTTATTGAAAAACAAGCAAATAAATTCAAATTTCGCGCGTAAACTTAGAGTAACTCAGACACAGAATGACTGTTCGCCGAATGAAAGGGGCTCACAATGTTGACAGGTTTAGTTTAATATTATGGTCGCGTTATATTGCATCTCTGTTCTACTCTATAAGTTGTAGTAAAGTTTGAGAGAGATAGAAACAATATAACCCGGCTAAATTGAGTTTCAAAAGTTGAACGACAATTTTGAAAAACAGACGCCATATTCAGGTGTCTGACAGACAGGCACTTTTTGACAGACGCCTGATTATGGCGTCGGGACAGACGAGAGGATAAGGAACCTTAATTATAGATAACATGAAATACTATAATGAAAGTTAAACGAAGAGTTGAAAGTTAATTTTAAAGTAACATTAGTTTTATTAGATTTTTTTTTCTGGGGGAGTTAGGGTGTAAGGTGTGGTAAAGGCAGAGCAAAACTTAAGCTAATTCTGTATAGAGCCAGGACTTGAGCGTTTTTTAGGGTTCCGTACCTCGAAAGGAAAAAAACGGAACCCTTACAGGATCACTTTGTTGTCCGTCTGTCTGTCAAGACCCTTTATCTCGGTAACAAGCGGAGGTATCGAGTTGAAATTAAAAACGTATACTCATTTCTACAGTCCCTTGAAGCTGTGAAAAAATCAAACTTCTAAGTTAACGCAAAAAAAAAGATACGGAAAACTTATAATATTTCTACACTCGCAAGGTGTTAGGTTCTTAACGTCGCTCACAGATGGCGCTGAACCTAACACGACAATTCTACATGGCACTTTGATGTACAATGTGATACTATTCATGCTTTTTGTAATCACCACTTGCAAATCGGGATTAAATTTGAGATTTAAGAAAAAAACAACATTTTTTTTAAATGTTGTAACTATAAATTTCTACGGAACCCTCGGTGGGCGAGTCCGACTCGCACTTGTCCGGTTTTTTTTCTGTACTTCAACTTGTATTATAAATTCATAAAAATTACTTACATTAACGCTTATATCTCGAAAACTGTGCATCGGAGCAGAAAAATAACAAATTTTCTGACCCCCTTATACACCCCGGAGACAATTGAGAGACACACGACAAACTTAAAAAAAAACGAGTTTTTGTCTATGTGCGTACATACATACTTACAAAAATTTGTGATCGTTAGGTTGAGTGCTAATTTTTATTATTTTATGACCGAGCGGGGTAGAGTATTTGTGAGAGTCTGATGACTATTAGCGTACATATCTATGGTGACTAGGTTGAGGGTTCATTTAGGATTTTCTTATAATGATAGAATGATTATAATATGTAATCATTTAAATGAAGATATAGTTTTTCTAGTGTGATTCAAGTTGAAACACAATAAATTGGATACATCAAGATGATAAAGATAGCTAGCTAGCTAATTTGAATTGGACATTTTATTTGAATTAAAATACATACTACTAATATTATAAACGCGAATGTTTGAATAGATGAAAGAATTTCAGTGAAATTTTACAATAATATAGCTTATAAATCAGAATAACCTAGAGGCTATGATTTGTACTGATATTGCGCAGATGAAGTTGCGGGCAGAATTTTTATTTACATTACATTTAGAAATTGTGGTGATCAAAGACTAGTGATCATAGACTACGCTACACTTACATTATAGGAATATAATTGGCATATTCTAAGCTTGTTACTGTAAGTTTCAGATTAATGGAAGAGAAAGATTATGCCCCAGGTGGGGGGCCCAATGAGAGTGAAGCCCTAGGTGGAGGGCTAAGGAAAAGGAATGGTCCAGGTGGAGGACGTAAAAGGAAAACCCTAGGTGGAGGGTTAAGGAATGGTCCAGGTGGAGGACGTAAAAGGAGGAAAACCCTAGGTGGAGGGTTAAGGTTAAGGTTCGCAGGGGAACCTGAGGAAAGTGATCAAGGTCAAAAGGAGAAAAACCCTAGGTGGAGGGTTAAGGTTAGGGTTCGTAGGGGAACCTGAGGAAAGTGATCAAGGAATAACTTTAGATTCACGTCTACAATGGAATCCTCATATTACTACCCTATCAGGAAGACTTAGCTCAGCTGCTTTTGCTGTTAAAAAGATTAGATTACTGTCTGATGTTGAGACGGCAAGACTTGTATATTTCAGTTACTTCCATAGTGTTATGTCATATGGTATATTGCTGTGGGGATCAGCAGCTGATATTCAAGACATTTTTGTATTACAAAAGAGAACCGTACGCGCCATTTATAAACTGGGACCTCGTGACTCGCTTAGAGAGTTATTTAAAGAAATCCATATATTGACGGTTGCTTCCCAATATATATATGACAACATTATGTATGTTCATAAAAATTAACATACATTTTTGAAGAAAAGTGATTATCACAATTTAAACACAAGATATAGAAATTAACTTTCTGTACCAAGTTTCAGACTTCATAAAACTAGTCACTCATTCATGGGGAAATGTATACAAATATATAATAAACTCCCACATCATGCAACTGAACTTCCGTCACATAAATTTAAGCTTCACATTAAACAAATTTTAATGAAGAAAGCGTATTATAAAATTCAGGAATATATGGACGACAAAAATGTGTGGACACATCCAAGTGTGCTCGATTCTCCATTTTAATGTCTTAAATCACATTTTTTATATATATTATTATCATTATTTATTGTAAGTTTAATTAGGAGTCTTTATTTTATTATATTATTATGATTAATTATTAGGGACTTGACAATGTGAATTATGACTCTTTCATAAATGAATAAAGAAATTTTGACTTTGACTTTGACAAATTTGAAAAATATGATCAGTAGTAGTAGTTAATAAACCAAGCAGGTATGTTTAGGTGTGTCTTCACTCAATGTAACAGTAATTACTAATTAAATGTGTACACTACGAATATGCGTAATATATTATGTATGTTATAAGCATGTTAATAATACGAAATAATTTGTGATTTTAAATTATATGTAATTATTGATGGTTGATTTCACTTGTACTATGATTTCTTTTTTATTACATTTTTTTTTAATTATTAATTTACAATTAAATAGTGTATCAATTTAAATAAAGCGATGGGACTCGCTTTATATAGGATGGCCGAGTTGTTAGGTCAAATGTCTTTATTAATGAATTCTTAGCTTGTTTTATTTAATTCACGTGTTGAATAATTGTTTATTCTTATTTAATGTATTGTTAAGTTTGAATATAATAGGCTTGCTAGATAGAAATAATCATAATTGTTTTCATGTCTACATCCGCTTTTAGTTGCTAAGTTGACTAGTTTTTACGAAAGCCAATCCGAGGCGTCGACCAATCACAGCCAGGTACGATGTGGTGGGGTGATCAGGCGCATTCGGAGCGGCTGGCAGTCGAGCCGGAGCTCGGAGCGAGTGAAGAAGTGTAAAATAGTGTAAACGAATAGTGTGAAAGTGCTGTTAAATTATTAATAAATTGTGAAGTGTATGGAAAGATATATCGTGCTTCATTTATCCTGACCTAGTCCTATAAAGGGGAGGTGGAGGCGACTACCGGGCTGGGGCTCTTTTGACGTGTGTATCAACAATGTTGATAGCTCAGAACTTTTTTTTCAGTGCATTTTTCTAGTATTATATTTACGCGTTTGTAAACGCAAAAATAAAATTATTCCATTATGTAAGGTAGTTTCATCTTAGCTGGGCGTCAAATATTTGCAAAAATATTTCGTTCGGGTCTTGGAAGTGCAAATTTCAAAGATTTGATGAAACGATGTTTACCATAAAAACATAAGCACTGACAAATTTCGACAGCGAAAAGCAGTGCCTCGGTGGCGAAATTGGTCAACGCGTCCACCCGGATTGTGGAAGGTGCGGGTTCGAGTCCCGCCTGAGGCAAGTCGATTTTTTTCAGTGCATTTTTCTAGCTCAGAACTGCTCAGAATTTCAATCTCAACTCAGTAAAGTCCGATCTCTTAACAGATGTGAGACTTTGTTTAGTTATCATCAGGTTATCATCACATATATAACAGTATCTATAGTAATCGCCTTGCGTGGTTGAAGCAGATCTAATTTTACAGGCAACGTTTGGCGACACTAGTTGTGATGCCAGCCACACAACTTACTACTATTTAAGTTATGTGATAGACTGTATCCGGTCTGAACACTGTGTGTCCGGGTGCCTGCGTACCTTAACTTCAAGTCACGCTACATCACATTGCAATGACTTTGTAGGATATTGTGGGCACCCGCCGGACGTAAGGGCTTTGCCTCCACGAGGACCTCCACCTTCCCCATAGTCCTTCCACGGTTGCTCCAACTCAGTCTACCAACATACCTCCAATTTATATCCTTCAGTATACATTGGATGCAATTCTACAATTTCACAGATCTTCAACCAACTTATCCTTCCTCTTACATGGTTTTATCAAGGTTAATTATACAGTAATTAATGTGCAAACTTACCCGATTCGGAGTTTTTCCTTTTATCTATCTCGCAACTACCTTTTTTTTTCCCTGGGTAAAAATGCATTACGCATGCCCTCTCGTCGGGGGACGGGAGGGGTATGTGGGACTCCCCGGGGCTGCACCCCGGGTCTACCCACTAAAAAACCCAGCAGCAATCCCTCTTCGCCATAAATAGTGGAGGATTGGGAAACCGGCAGAGCCCTTACTTCTAATCCCCACTGGCGATTGCCCGCCCACGCGGCGGGCCCCTCACGCCTCCGCCCCTCTATCGGGGAGGGGCCAGAGAGTAACCATAAGTGCTCGGTCACCCCCTACGACGGGGTGATGAGCAGTGCAATGCGGACGGAGGCGCCCCCGCGCCTGTCGTCCGCTGCTCGTCACCGTGAGGGGGAGGGAGGGCGATTCCGTCTCCTCCTGCCCCTCCTCCGCCGGCGGAGCGCTGGTGCGTCCGGATCATCCTCCCGCGCGCGCTCCGCCTCTTCCTTTTGCGAGATGACGTTCTCGCAGAAGGAGGCGACCGCCGCCCAAGCCCCCTCGCTCCCCAGCATGGCATTTACCACACTGGGAAGCGAGAGGTCCGGCCCGACCGCCGTGACAAGACTACGACGCCGCTCAGACCACGCCGGGCACACGTCAAGGGTGTGCTGGGCCGTGTCTTCTGCAGCGCCGCAGTCCTGGCACACCGGGCTCGCCTCTCGTCCGATCCGGTGCAGGTACGATCCGATGCAACCATGCCCGGACAGCACCTGCACCAGTCGGAATGAGAGGAAGCCGTGTGGCCGCTCGAGTCAGTCCTGCAGGACCGGCCCGAGCGCGTCTAGGGTTCGGCGGCCATAAAAAGCGGTGGCGAGGTCCACCGCCCAGTGATGGACGATGGCCTCCCTCGCCTACCGCCTGACGGCCTCCTTGTCTTCGGGAGCAGGGTGCTCCCCGAGCGCCCTTCGCCCCGCCGTCCACTCGCACACTCTGGCGAGCACCCACGCCTCGAGTTCCCAAGGCGGAGTGGCCGCCAGAGCGCACGCCGCTGCGAAGCTTACCGAGCGGTAAGCTCGCGCCACCCGCTGCGCAATGGCCCTTTGGGGTGCCCTCAGGTCGGTGGCATTCTCTCTCCTTTGGAGGGAGTCCGCCCAGATGGGCGCCCCGTACAGGGCCATGCTCTTCAAGATGCCGGCATATAATCGCCGGCACCGCCCACTCGGCTCTCCCAAATTTGGCATGAGCCAAGAGAGGGCCCCCGCCGCCTTCAGCAGGCGCGCTGACAGTCCGCTAAAGTGCGGACCAAAGCGCCACCTGCTGTCCAGAGTAAGGCCTAGATATTTCATCTGGGCCTTCACCTCTATCCTGACGCCCGCCACAAAAATGTGGGCATCAGGCGGGGGGCGCTGCCGAGGCCCGTCGAAGAACACGGCATCCGTCGCTTGGCCAAGACGGCCTTTGCCGCAGCGACTGGGCACTCCAGGCACATAGTACCCAAACCGCCGCGACCCTGCCTTATGGCCCTGCCTTGTATGTCTGCCGTTTCGCAGTTTCCGACGACAGCGACTGCCGCCATCACCTCCTCTGCCGTGACCGAGTCATCCAGACCGGTTACTTCCAGAGTAACGCGTTTGGTGGGCCTGGCCACCTTCACCGCGTCCGCTATGTTTGCTGCGAAGAGGTCCGCTTTTGCGCCACCCTGGGTCCCTGGGAACTCGAAGAGCCGAGCTCCCGTTTGGGTCCGGCGACACGTGACTGGGCCCACCCCGAGTGTGGCGGGGTTGGCGTTCGTACGAGCCCGCTTCAATACGGACTCGTATGTCTCGCCCCGCTCTGCAGCTTCCGTGGTGAGTGTCACCACGACGGCTGCAGTTTTGGGAGGAACTAGCTTCCTCCCGACTGGCTTGGGGGCCGCCTTCTGCTTCTTGCTCTGCCCCTTTCCCTTGCCCGTCACTTTGGACGGGCCGGGAGGGGCTTTGGCATGAGCAGGGGTGGCAGCCGGCGCTGTCTTTTTGGCGCCCTTCTTCTTCCTCCTGACCACCTCAGTCCAGGACTGATTGGTCTGGGTGGTGGAGGGAAGGAAGGCGTCTTCCCGCTGGGGCTCTTGGGGTGGAGGTGCCACTGCCTTTCCTCCCGAGCTGGTGGCCGGTGAAGTCACCGCCAACTTCTTCCCCTTACCCTTGCCCTTAGAGGGTTTCGGGGGTGGGGGAGGTGCCATCATGGTCACCGCCACGGCTGGGGCTGGGGCCGGGGCCGGGGCCAGGTCCGGGGTGGCCTTGTCGGCAGAGAGCGGTGGCTGCAGGCTCTTCTCCGGCAAGAGCCGGTCCTCAATGCCCGCGAAGCAGGCTCTGGTGAAAGCCCTCTCCTCCATCACAACCTTTCGGATTATATCCTCAAGGTTGGGAGGGGTTTGGGGCACCACCACAGCTGGTGGTAGGGCTTGGGCAGGCCGAGCCGTCGCCTCCGCGAGCTTCTTATGAAGCTCGCTCACCTCTTTCTGTAGGCGATCGGTCCTCGCCTGCAGCTGCCTCACTTCATCCGTGGCCGTGCGCTGCACGAGCTCGTGGATGATGCCGCGCATGCTCGCGGCCCGGCACTTGAGGGCCTTTTGAAGGGTGCCCTTGATGTTGGAGGATTTCGTGGCAACCTCCACGATCTCCTCCTGGTCCTCTTGGGCCAAAATTTTGAGCTCCGCCAGGGAGTGGTCGGCGTACAGGACACTGGACGACCCATAGCCTGACCTGGCTCTGCTGCTGCAGGCTTTCGACTCCTTGGCGGCGACTCTCTCCTCCAGCTCTGCCTGGAGCTGTGCCCTATTCGCCAGGCTGAGCTGGCGTTGGGCGTCCATCAGCCCGATTTTGTGGCTAGTGCCGGCAGCGGGAGTCGAAGGCTTTTTAGCCTTTGACTTCTTCCTTGGCTTACTTTTGGACGAGTCGGAGGAGCCGTCCGAGCCCGTCCTCAAGTAAGCCCTCTTCTTTGCCTGACGGTCCGACTCTGCCACCTCCACCACGATGGCGTCATTGTCGGAATCCGTCAAGAAGTCCTCCCACGCTAGGCTTGCCGCAGATGGTGCGCGGTCGGCCTCCGGCGCCAAAACGTGTTCGGTGTTCACCTCGAGAAGGGCCGTTGGGGCTTGGCCCTGATAAGGGCCGTTTGGTTGGCCCTGAAAAGGGCCGTTGGGTTGGCCCTGAGAAGGGCCTTTTGTGAAACGCCCAGAGGCGTCCCTCAAGGGTTTGGACATCGCCGATGGTCAAATCACACAACACCTCAAGATATGTGATGCACAATCTTCGTTAGCCGCCGGCTTGCCCACTCCGTTACGGTGGTTAAGCGCGGCGTTGCCCGGGGAACACTACGTGGAAGTCAAGACTGTGGGGGGTTCTCCATCTCGCAACTACCTACCTACTTCTCAACTCCCCGCGCTTAATTTATACTTCTTTTTTTTCTAGCTATCGAGAGTTGCCATATGCAAAAATGTTAACCAATCTTTTTAATACTTACCATATTTACATAGGAATTTCGCGCTGTGCGCGACAAGTGGTTTACGACAGGTACAGAAAATAAAAAACCTACATTCAATCAAGCATTGCTTCGTAACCTAGCATCGCGCGGGAAACGGCGGCGGCACGAGCTCAAAAGAATTACCAGGAATTACCGACATACCGCGCTTGCATACAATGTTGCCAACTTAGTGTTTGCTCTAAACCTAGTAAAAATTATTTTTTTGTTCATTGTGTTGTTTTCGGTAATTTAATTCAATGTTCACTGTTTAACGTCATAACCGAGCACCAAAGCAGTAATTACTTTTTAACTTTCGCGTTGCATGAATAAACGGTAATGTTAAAACGGGAATTAACACGATTTGTTAATCAATAATTATTAAATCAGTAATTACTGGTGAGATATGGCAAGTGTATTACACACACCATCACTGGTAAATTGGCACTCTGATAGCGATTGATTTATTTGGTTGGATGTTTTTTTTTACATATGTTGAGTTATTTATTGTATCTGTGCCAAATCTGAAACGATTACGACATTTATTTTTTGTTATAAAGGTCAAGAGGTATTGTTAGTTTGACGCATGTTTAAGACGTTTAACAACACTTCTTGCCTAATTTTATCTATCTGTCCCAATAGATAAAATTGGCAAATGGCCTTGGGGGAGAGCGCAGGTCGTGTTGATCCCCAAGGCAAGCCGGGCTGTTGTCCTTCACGTGGTTGCTGCCTGTTATTGGTCTGATTCCCTATGAAACAGACGTAACTGAAATGGTCAGACGCTTAGCCTACCTTTTTATCCTCTTTAATCATAATCCTCACCCATCCTATAACATCCCATCTTTCCTAAGGCTGACCCACACCACAAAGGCCTTCGGTTTCGACGGGAGATGAAGGGCGACCCGTTGAACTACCCAGCCCTTCCTTTTTTTTTTTTTTTTTTTTTTTTTTTTTTTTTTTTTTGTCGCTGGGAAAAAATGCATTACGCATGCCCTCCCGTCGGGGGACGGGAGGGGTATGTGGGACTCCCCAGGGCTGAACCCCGGGTCTACCCACTAAAATAACCCAGCGGCACTCCTTCTTCGCCGTGTATGGTGGAGGATTGGGAAACCGGCAGAGCCCTTACATCCAAACCCCACTGGCGATTGCCCGCCTAAGCGGCGGGCCCCTCACGCCCCGCCCCTCTATCGGGGAGGGGCCAGGGAGTGACCGTGAGTGCTCGGTCACCCCCTACGACGTGGTGATGAGCAGTGCAATGCGGACGGAGGCACCCCCGCGCCTGTCGTCCGCTGCTCGTCACCGTGAGGGGTCCCTCCCCCTCCTGCCCCTCCTCCGCCGGCGGAGCGCCGGTGCGTCGGGATCATCCTCCCGCGCGCGCTCCGCCTCCTCTTTCTGCGAGATGACGTCCTCGCAGAAAGAGGCGACCGCCGCCCAAGCCCCCTCGCCCCCCAGCATGGCATTTACCACACTGGGAAGCGAGAGATCCGGCCCTACCACCGTGACAAGACTACGGCGCCGCTCAGACCACGCCGGACACACCTCAAGGGTGTGTTGGGCCGTATCCTCCGCAGCGCCGCAGTCCTGGCACGCCGGACTCTCCTCTCGTCCGATCCGGTGCAGGTACGATCCGAAGCAACCATGCCCGGACAGCACCTGCACCAGTCGAAACGAGAGGAAGCCGTGCGGCCGCTCGAGCCAGCCCTGCAGGACCGGCCCGAGCGCGTCCAGGGTTCGGCGGCCATAAAAAGCGGTGGCGAGGTCCACCGTCCAGTGATGGACGATGGCCTCCCTCGCCTCCCGCCTGACGGCCTCCTTCTCCTCGGGGGCAGGGCGCTCCCCGAGCGCCCTTCGCCCCGCCGTCCATTCGTACACTCTGGCGAGCACCCACGCCTCGAGTTCCCAAGGCGGGGTGCTCGCCAGAGCGCACGCCGCTGCGAAGCTTACCGAGCGGTAAGCTCGCGCCACCCGCTGCGCGATGGCCCTTTGGGGCGCACCCAGCCCTTCCTGCGTTAAGGCCTACGCAGTCGATCGCCGTACGGGAGGATGAAGAAGTCCTGGGAGGCTGAGTGGAGCGAGAGTCGGTGGTTGTTACTCTCGTGACGCAACACGCCCCTTTGGTCCTAATTTCTGCCTAAACGGTTGCCCCTCATGGTAGCCCTGTGAGGGGAAATGGCCCCCGTGTCCCGTCAGAGGGACACCGGCTAGGAGTGGAGAGGTACGGCAATGGCCATGCTGACGGAGCAAGAGTGTGTAGACTGTTCATCTGCACATTTCGAGCACCCGATGTCGCGCCCCCTTGCCAACTCACTACTCCTATATCTGTCCAGTAATCCTAGTGCGCCAGTATTGGGCACTCCCAGATGTGCGGGCTCCATGGAGGGTGGGAAACTGGATAGACGAAAAATTTGTTTACTTAACTATGGATACAAGTGTGAACAACAACCCTACTGCTCCCGACGGGAAACCGGAGGGATACTGCAGTGATCTCGGGCGGAAGGCTAAAACCCAAAACCCGATCGATCTTGCACCTTCTGCGAGCAACAGTGCTCTCGAGATAGCGGGGAAACCCGTACACACAGTTGGTCTTCCATCTGCGGTGGACAGCAGTGCCCTTGGGCGAGCGGGGAAACCTGCAAACCCAATGAAGCTTGCTCCCTCTGCGGGTGGTAGTGATCCTGGTAGAACGGGGGAAGCCGGTACCTCGATTGAGCTAGCTCCTCGCAAACCCGCTCCGCAACATCCAGTTACGGAAAGTACCAGACTACTGATTAGTGGTTGGTCGGCGGCCGGCGGAAGGGAACGTAAGGCTGGTGAACCCCCTGCAAAGGGAGCTAGCAGGCCATCGAACCCGACCAACGTGCGCGGACCGGCTACTGATCAGCCTTCTGGTAAGCGCAGGAAGAACCGGCGGAAGACGAAGAACAAGGTGGCCGCCGCCACTTCCTCCCCCAACGAGACCCCATGTAGCAGCAGGACGTTGGAGACGCAAGGGGCAACTGAGACACGGGGCAACCCGAGTCTTGGTCAGCCGCAAGCGAGGCCACCCCCTGACAGCAACACGGTGGTCTCGGCAGCGACAGGACAGCGGAAGGGTAAGGCAAGGGCTAAAAGGGCCAGACTCGATGAGACAACGTCTCCTCGGGAGCCCAAGAAGCTCAGGCCAAACCCATCCGACGGTCCAAGACCTGCCACCTACGCAGCTGCGGCAAACACAATTAGAACTCCGGTGTTTCGAATCGCCATCACCTCGCCGACGAGTGGGTTCATCTCACGGACGGCGGCCGATTTGATCCAGGAGTTTTTGATGGATAGGATCGATGACCTGGCAATGAGCGAGGACCCTAACATCCATGGACCCGCTTTTTGTGGAAGACCTACCTTCCTCGACGGAAGCCTGAGACTGAACTGCATGGATCAGGTGACCGTCGACTGGGTCAAAACCACCCTGACAGACTATGCTCCCCCGGACACGGATGGCCTCATCGTAATGAGGTCTGAGGACATCCCACAACGTGTCCGGTGCGGGATCCTGCTGCCGAGGATTGAGACCGACCGGATCATGATCGGTCGACGTCTCAGACTCGTGAACACATGGGCGCAAGTCGACAGATGGCTGCTCCATGCGATTCACGCACAGGAAAAAACAGGTACGACATTCATTGTGGTAAGTGTACCGGAGAATGTCGTACCACTTATACTGCAGAGGGGCCGTAAACTCTGCTACGGACTCGGAACGGTTTATATGAAATTCCGAGATGCCAAGGGGAAGTTCGCCAGCACATCGCCGACGAGCGAGCCCAAAGCGCCCTCGAGAACCGTTCCGAGTCCGAGTGCAGTGCTGGAGCTGGGTAAGGAGCCTACAGGCAACGAACCCGGGCCAGCCCAGGAAACGGTCCAGCTGGACATCGAGGACGGACTCCCCAATCTTGAGGAGCTCCTTCTTGGAGGGGATGACAGCCAAGATGGCATTCCCCTCTAACGCACCCGTCCTCCAAATCAACCTCCACCATAGCGTTGCGGCGACGGCTCAAGTGCGAAGGTGGTTGGAGGTCAACAACACGGCCGTCGTTCTGATCCAGGAGCCGTGGATCAGAGGCGGTACAGTACAAGGGCTCTCCGGTTTAGGAGGTAAGCTTGTGTGTGCCGCAAACAACGACATAAGGGCCTGTATCTACATTTCAAATAACATTAAAATACAGCCGCTAATGGATTTCTGTTCCAGAGACCTATGTGCCGTAAGACTAATACCTAACCAAGATAACAGCTACCTTGACCATGTCATTGCATCAGCATACATGCCAGATGGAGAGCAGGTCCCACCAGAAGAAGTGGCTCGTCTGGCAAACTTCTGCGAAAGAAGCAGACTTGAGCTGATCATCGGTACAGACTCCAACGCTCACCATCCACTGTGGGGCATGGATCAAGCTAACAACAGAGGTAAGCTTTTATTTGAATTCCTTCTGTCAACTAACCTAGAAATACTAAACAGGGGCATCGAAACTACCTTCGTCGGAAGACGCTGTAGGACTATCATTGACCTCACACTGGCGACGCCAAAAGCGGCTGAGCAGATAGCTGAGTGGCATGTCTCTGATGAGGCCTCCTGCTCCGACCATCGGTGGATCTGTTTCACATTGCAGGTACCTCTCATAACCGTCATACCTCGTAGGTACCCTCGAAACACAGACAAGCAGCGGTATGCACAGCACATTGCAGCACGTCTAAACGCAAGCGACTACAGTGGTAGATGTTCGGACGTCACACAAATAGAAAAACAGGTAACGGACCTCAACGATGCCATCATGCACAGCTTTGAAATAGCCTGCCCTCTAAAACAGCCGCAGGTAACCAAACCGGGAAAAAACCATTGGTGGGGACCCGAGCTGGAAAGGCTACGCGCAACAGTGAGGAAAAGGTTTAATAGAGCTATGAACACTAGAAACGATACAGACTGGGACAACTACAAAGCAGCCAAAGCTAAGTACAAAAAACGTATTAGATATTGGAAAAATGCATCTTGGAGAAGTTTCAGCAGTGAAATAGAATCCAACATGCAGGCAAATCGAATTAGGAAAGTCCTGGCCAAACAGGGTACTTGCGAAATGGGCAACCTACGCAGACCTGATGGCACTATGTCACTCAGCCCAGATGAGAACATGGAGACCCTCCTCAAAACATACTTTCCAGATTGCCACTCCACAAATCAGGTAAGCTGGCAGGACACCCACGTTATGCCTACAGAGGAAAACTGGAATTTAGCCTGTGAGATTATCACAAAACAAAAGGTAATGTGGGCTATAAATAGTTTCTCACCCTTCAAAGCAGCAGGTACTGACAACATCTTCCCAGCACTTCTACAGTGGGGGGGCGAGAGCATCACTCTCACACTTACAAACATACTTCAGGACTGCCTGGCCCACCAGTACATCCCCTATCAGTGGAGAGAGGTACAGGTAAAATTTATACCAAAACCAGGTAAGTCTGATTATACAGATCCCAAGTCCTTCAGGCCCATTAGTCTAACATCGTTTTTACTAAAGACGCTTGAAAGACTATGCGACAGGGAGCTCCGCAGTGGACCACTGAGTAGTGCTCCACTTCACGCAAACCAGCATGCCTACAGCGCCGGCAAATCCACGGAATCGGCACTACATCAGGTAGTTGGTAAGATCGAACAAGCGCTGCAGAACAAAGAGATCTGTCTAGGTGGCTTCATAGACATCGAAGGGGCCTTTGACAAGACAAACTTCTCCAGCATTGAAGCTGCCTTACTAAGACATGGAGTAGAGCGGCTTCTCTCGGGCTGGATA
This sequence comes from Elophila nymphaeata, assembly GCA_955850985.1. Classification (NCBI taxonomy): domain Eukaryota; kingdom Metazoa; phylum Arthropoda; class Insecta; order Lepidoptera; family Crambidae; genus Elophila; species Elophila nymphaeata. The sequence goes on along the minus strand of OY039071.1, from coordinate 13,353,612 downwards.
GTTAACATGTTACGCAACAGGTATGTAAGTGTATACGGGGACAGCAACCAAGGGGCCTTTGTGGTGAGAGGATGTCCACAGGGTGGAGTTCTGTCGCCACTCTTGTGGAACCTGGTTGTTAATGAACTCATTGCCCGACTCAATGCCAGATACTATTTCACCGTCGGCTTCGCAGATGACATCACCATACTCACTGTAGGGCGATGTGCTAGCGTAGCATGTGACACCATGCAATCAGCACTACGAGTTGTGGAAAGGTGGTGCAGAGAACACGGCCTAACCGTTAACCCCAGCAAAACGGAACTGGTAATGTACACAAACAAGAGGAACCTAGGCAACTTCAGCCTGCCCAAGATGTTTGGAACAACACTCAGTCTGTCAAAAGAGGTAAAATATCTGGGTATTATCTTAGACAGCAAACTGAACTGGAGCAGTCACGTGGAACGTAAGCTAAAGTCAGCCAGCATTGTCTTATGGCAATGCCGCAGGATGGTAGGCAAACGGTGGGGACTAGCACCAAAAATCTTCAAATGGCTTTATGATATGGTCATAAGGCCCATGGTAAGTTACGGAGCTCTAGTATGGTGGCCGAGGACGAATTTGACGACCTGTGCTAACAAACTGGAAAGCTTCCAGAGACTCGCATGCTGTGCAATCACAGGATGTATGAGAACAACCCCAACAGCAGCAATGGAAGCGATGCTTAACATGCCCCCGTTACACATGCACATACAACAGACAGCCGCTGAGTCAGCGCTGAGACTGAAGCACCTAAAGCTGGTAAAGTATGAAAAGGTAAAACATTTTGATAAACTAACACATGACTGGATAGACACACCTCTGGCAGAGGCCATCAGCGACAAGGTGAAACCTGTCTTCATCTTTGATAAGAAGTATAAAATACAATTATCGGAGATATCCAGTCAAAGTACAACTCACAAAGCACTAACCATCTTTACCGACGGCTCAAAAATGAGCTCAGGTGCAGGTACGGGTGTTTTCTCTGAGGATCTTAACATGAAAATCACAATGCCCTTAGGAGCTCATAGCACAGTCTTCCAGGCTGAGTGTATGGGCGTCATTTTAGCAACCAGGGCAATTCTAGCGAGAGATGTAACAAACACTAACATTATCATATTCTCTGATAGCAAATCAGTTTTACAAGCCCTAAACAACAACGTGATTCGCTCTAGCCTCATTCACGAGTGCCATTTGGGACTAAACATGGTAGGTACAACGAACTCTATCACCCTGCATTGGATCAAAGGGCACAGTGGTGCACGAGGAAACGATGCTGCGGATGAACTAGCCAGAAGGGGGTCAGGCATGACACCGGTTGGTCCCGAACCAATCATCCCCCTTCCTCCGAGCTGGTTCAAAGGTAGAATGAGTCAACGGACCAAACTTTTACATGAGCGATACTGGAGCAATTTAGAGGACTGTAAACAGGCGAGACTCGCCCTACCCAACATACAGCCTCGCCTATCCAAAGCTCTATTACAGCTAAGTAGATCCCGACTCCGACTAATTACTGGAGCCTTGACTGGACATAGCAATTTTAACAGACACCTTTTCAACCTAGGTATCACGGACAGTCCACTATGCAGAGCCTGCATGGTGACAGAAGAGACAGCCGCCCACGTTCTGTTGGAATGCAGTGGAGTGGCATGCTACCGGGCAAAATACCTGGGATCCCCGGGTAGCCTCCGGGAGGCATTTGGTGACGTCAAGGCGCTGGGTGACTTCCTGGAGGAATTAGGATGGCTGGAGTGAACCAGCCCCACACCCTCCGACGCAAAACAGGCGCAACAGTCGTCGATTTGCGGAGACCGCCCGTTGCGAAGAAGAAGAAGAAGGTCGTAATAGCAGATTGGTTTCTTTTACATTAATTGGTCACCGTCTAAGACAATTTAATACGGGACGTGGCAAGCGGACGCGTTCCTTTCTGTCAAAGTACATGAATAAACGTTCATGTCAGTTTATAAAAAAATAGTTCGCCGCGACGACCGACCGCTATTTTGAATTCGTATCTGTCGCTAAGCGGACCTCGTAAAAATTATTGGTTGTGGAGTGTTTTCTTGTAAACGACCACCAGAAACATTAAAGTTATCACAAAACGGAGTTGCTTATCATACGGAAGTATTTTTCTATTCAAATCAACTACTGTTTCACATAACAATACAATTTTTCATCTACAAATTTTGCGACAGAAACAACGATATAACAACGTTAGGCGATATGGTAGTACGCGGGTTAGCCGAGCCCGCGAGTGTGCGCTCATAATAGCGATTATAATTTTTGCAACAGTGTGCACGAGTGAGTAAATGTGTAATATGCGTGTTTGCCTCACCCACCGCGAAAAACGGCAGAATGTTTTCTGTACTAAATCTGCGCTATGCCACGTCCCGTGTTAAATGGTCTAAGGTCACCGTCATGACGATGGGATTAGTAGATTTTTATTTATTTATTTACATGTTTTGAGGATAGCTAACAGCTTATAAACACTCATATAATTAGAAATCATTGATACTTAAAGCTATTGATAAGCTACCACATATAGATATCAATATTGATTCTTAACTTAGATCACAGGTGTATAATCTATGATTCTTAATTTAAAATACAAAAGTGCTAGGCGTAGTCTTGTTATCAATTAGTCAGCGCAAATAGTAACCTTTTTACAGTATTGATACTATCGTGAAAAATATCTATGTCCGCATCAGATTTGTTAACAATCATACAGGCTCTAATGAGAAAACTATTGCGTCTGTAGTTTGTTTGTACAAAAGGAATGTTAAATGGTTTGTATGAATTGCCACGGGGAGTTCTTTTAGGTATATTAAGTGAAATTTTATTCAATAAATCGGGACAATCTACTAAGTTTCTGACCAACTTGAGAAGCAATACAACATCTGAAACGTTACGTCTAATCGTGAGTGGCAAAATGTGAAATTTAGTACAGCGTTCATCGTAGGACATTTTGGGAATTCTAAATTTAAAATTTAAATAACGGGTAAACTTTTTTTGAATTTTTTCCAATTTCTCAATATAAATATCATAATATGGGTTCCATATCGAACTAGCGTACTCCAGGTGGCTGCGGACAAAAGCACAGTATAAAATTTTAATAGTTTTCATGGATTTGAACGGTTTAGACATTCGCATAACAAACCCCAGTGAACGTGATGCCTTGTTGGTGACAGCTGAGATATGTTTTTCAAAAGTTAATTTAGAGTCCAATATAACTCCCAAGTCAATAGCCTCCTGTTTCAACGATAATATCTGATTTTTGATTGTATAGTTATAATTAAAAGGATAAGCTTTACGGGTAAATGTGATAGTAAAGCATTTGGATACATTTAGATCCAGCTTATTTAGATGGCATTTTAACTACAATTAGCTCATACATTGTGGTTAAAGTATTGGAAAGTGTTTCAAGATTCTCTACCACAAGTGTGTTTATTTTAGTTCCTTTATTTGGTTGGTACATACAATTTTATTTTAACACTAGCGGACCCGACAGACTTCGTCCTGTCATAAAGAAATTATTCGAACTTTTCTCGCCGTAAAAACCATCCTTGAACTTCAACGAACATTTTAAAAAAAGAATTGTCCAAATTTGTCTAGGCGTTGTTGAGTTATGCGCTTACCAACACATTTTGCGATTCATTTTTATATTATAGATAAATAGCCTACTACCTAATCAAAACTTTTTAAAATTTCTAATAATGTATTGTAGTACTAAAAATAAGTATGTTTGGTTGCGGAATTTTTATAACAGTAGCTGGCAATACTCCTCGTGATTTATTTGGAAGTTCTCTACTTCGCTAGTCGCTAGCGTAGCGCCACGTTAGTAGCGCGCCTATGATCAAATGCTTTCGAACTCGCGTAAATGAGGTCGCGTAATCAAACTGGTTTTATGGCATGATATCGTGCCTTCTGAGTAATAAACTGTTAATCTAAGGCTTCAGTGCAGTTTGTGTTGTGTTGTGATCGTGGTGACTTAGTGAGTGTTAGAAACAAGATCCCGGGCATGTTTATAGGGCCCGCGAATATGTGAACATGGTTTACTGTTATACTTGGTCCCGTTTTCTTGCCGCAAAGATTAGATGGACGAGCTTACCTGGATCTGTTAAAGATCCAGGTAAGCTTGTGACACTCGTTCGGGAGCGGCTGACGGAGCTGTTCGGTGACCAAGGGATTGGGCGGTATGGGCCTATGCACGATCGCCAGATTTAATTTGAGGGTGCCAGAATTACAAGAAGACAGGACCAGTCGGCCGCAAAGGTCCTCAAATGAGGTACATGCTGGTCGAACACATTTATTTTATAATTGTTGGCTCAAAGTAACCGATAATCCATTTGTTCTCGGATGGATTTTAAAGGGTATTCTATTCCTTTTTGCAGTGTAGTTACACAACATTAAACCCCTACTAACATGTTAACTTGTCAGGAAGAAACTGATATGTTAGTAGTGTTCCCGCGCGGGATGCGTGAGCGGACGGCGCAGCGCCGGGCGGCGGGGGGCAAGCGGTCCCTGCCGCACTCCACTATTTACCGGCTGCGAGTACGGACGCGTCATAACTTTATTTTACTTTGTTACTGAGACCGAAATATATATATATATTATTGAAATACAGTCCACATTATTTCTCCACCAAGGCCATCCTATACATGGTCCATCTACCGTGAAAACTGGAGACCAGAAGATATAAAGTCGAAGTAACATCGAGTTGGACTTCGGTTCGTCAAGCAACGGCTTTTTCTGCGAGTCACCTTCTACTGGAAGAAACGGTTAAGCTTAGAATAAGAACATACTAGAAGGATAGTTCCATACAATATGCCGCTTCAAAACTGACGCAAAAATTTTGTTATGTGTGCTAACACTTACACACAGATACACGCACACTACTAAAAATTGGTGTGGCCACTAAAATCTCGTCACCCCAAAACCAGGTAATTTAAATAAAACATGAATACTACTTCTTAAGATGGCTACAGATGAAGGTGCTAAGGCAGCTAAACAACTAAAGGAATTAATAATGAAACGTAGTAGTATTAAAGGACAAATAACAAAATTTAAAACTATCTATGCAGCTTTAACCCGCAAACTGCTTTGTCAAGTTTAGAGATAGCGGAATTAAACCTTAAACTCACTAAATTTGAATCTTTATCAGCCAAATTCGAAGGTTTGCAAAGTGAAATCAAGGTTTTGAATTTCCCTAATTTGTCTACTGAACTCGACGATTGGGAAAGCATTGAGGCCGATATAATTACTAACATGGCCACTCCAAAATCCATATTGGACTACCAAACACATCTAGAAACTCAACAAAGGCGTGAATCAGTCCTAAATAACGATTCTCAATGCTTACTTGATCACCATCACCATGATGTTGGTTTTAGATTACCGCAAATAAATGTTGCAAAATTCGATGGCGCATTTTTTCGATGGCTTCAATTTAAAGACACTTTCGAAGAATCAATTCACAATAATGATCGCATTAAACCTATTCAAAAATTCCATTATTTGCTGTCGTATCTAGAGGGTGACACAGCTAGAATTTTATCTAATGTTGAGGTGTCTTCTGCAACATATGAAGATGCCTGGAAACTACTTTGTAACCGATATGGAAATAAACGGTCTCTCATTAAACAACATCTTAATGCCTTACATAATATCCAAAAACTAACTAATGAATCGGAGCAATCTTTGCAATTTATAGTCGACCATGTAACTAAAAACCTTCGAGCTCTTAGCAGTCTTGGCGAGCCGACGGACAGATGGGACACGTTGATTATTTATAATATTACTTCTAAGTTAGACAGCCGTACGCTATTAAAATGGGAAGAGCATCGCAACTCAATTGATGAAGTACCAACCCTAGAACAGTTTTTTAATTTTTTAATTGATCGTGCGGATATTTTGGAGTCAGTTAATCGCAATAAACATGAAGGCAATTTAAAATCGCTTCCGTCAGGACCTAGACCAGTTTCATCAACTTTTTATCATAACAAATTTTCTCATACAAAGTCATTTGCTGCCAACACTAGTGATCTTAAATATAGATGTTTTATATGCAATGGTGAGCATAAAATATATGATTGCCCAACGTTCAAGGCTAAGAGTGTCAAGGATAAGTTGGTGGATGTAAGGAAGCACAAATTGTGTACTAATTGCCTCCGTCAAGGTCACTCGGCTAAACAATGCTTTTTGGGTCCTTGTAAAGAATGTAAGCAACGTCATAATACTTTACTTCACGAACCAGCTACATCAACCAGTAACTCGAGCAATACCGATAGTGACAATAATACATTGGCTAATTTCTCAAATCATTCGTGCACTCAAGTTATTTTATCAACGGCTTTTATTCAGGTTGCTAATCCAATAACTGGTAAGACCCAAAAGGCTAGAGTTCTGTTAAATTGCGGTAGTCAATCATCATTTATTACAAAGAAACTAAAAGAATCATTACAATTAAATTCTACTCCTATCCATAACTTGAAGGTTATTGGTATAGGCAATAGCCATTCTAATAATGTGACAGAAAGTTGTACAGCTGTTATACAATCTCTATACAACTCTTATAAGGCTAATATATCATGCCTCGTACTAAACCAATTAACAAGTGAATTGCCAAAAATACCATTAAACAAACATTCATTCAATTTACCTAAACATATAAAACTGGCAGATCCGAAGTTCGACCAACCAGCTCCTGTTGACATGTTGATTGGGGCAGATTTATTTTGGGAGCTAATTGAAAATAAGGAATATTCTGTAAGTTCATCAGGTCCTAAACTTCGCAGTTCAAAATTTGGTTGGTTATTGTCAGGCCCAGTTTATTCAAATCATTTTTCACAAAATAGTCAAAGCAATCATGTAATGACTGATAGTTATTCTAGTTCAGACAATATAGATAATTCATTAGCCAAATTTTGGGAGCTGGAGGAGCTTCCCGAAAGGAGGCACACCAGTGATAAAGATATAGCGTGTGAAGAGCATTTTTTGTCTTACACGTCTAGATTAAATGATGGAAGATTTTGCGTAAAACTACCGTTAATAGATTCTCGTATTTTTTAGCAAAACGGCGCTTCATTAACTTAGAGAACAAATTCAGACGAAATACAAACTTAAAAATTGAATATTCAAACTTCATCAGAGAGTATGCAGATTTGGGACACTTGTCTAAGTCTTCTGTTTCCAGGCCATACTCGCATTATTTTTTGTGTCACCATGCAGTCCTAAAAGAGAATAGCGAGTCTACTAAGCTCAGAGTCGTCTTTGACGGTTCAGCTCCCTCCTCCTCAGGCATATCTCTAAACAATATTTTAATGGTGGGTCCTAACGTACAAGATTCTCTTTTCTCCATATTAATTAGAGCAAGGCAATACAAATATTTACTTACCGGGGACATCGAAAAGATGTACCGTCAGGTGCGTGTTCACGACGACGATCGGGACCTTCAGCTTATTTTGTGGAGAGAAGATGAGTCGCAGCCCATTCAAACGTTGCGCTTGAATACTCTCACTTACGGAACGGCAAGTGCGAGCTATTTAAGCACACGGTGTTTATTTCAAATAGGAGAGGAACATGATGACGACTTAATAAAAACTGTCATACAAAAGGACTTCTATGTAGATGACCTGATCACCAGTTCCAATGATGCAGATCAGCTGCGATTCATTCAAATTTCAGTTGCAAAAGCTTTAGCTTCATGTGGTTTTAATTTAAGAAAATACAAAAGTAATCTTCCAAATTTATTGAGCGATTGCAGTATTCAAACTCAGGATCATCTTACATTAAGCGAATCCACAAGTACTCTTGGGCTCGGATGGAGTCTCTACAGATATGCTAAACTTTCATAAACAAAGTTTTCTTGAGGGCAATGCAGTTACTAAGAGAACCATTATGTCAGATTCATTTAAAATTTTTGACCCGCTAGGTATCTTAAGCCCATGCATTATTATACCCAAAATGGTGCTGTTCGTGTCTGATGAGTGTGATATGCTGGGCGCCGGGAGATGATGGAGTCGGATGTGGATGTGTTCCTGGGCGCCGGGAGTTGAACGAGTCAGATGTGGACACCTCTAGACTGGAAGGACGCCTTTGTTTCGACGGATTTCTTAAAATAAGCGCAGATTTTTTTTTTGGTGGTATTTTATATTTAAAATTTTAGCTATTTTTTTTTGTTCATAATTCGGAGCACCTTTGTTTTAGTAATTAACATATTTTTTTGATTTTTTATAGTTCATTTACGCTGTTGGCAATATCTTTTTTTTTCACTATTGGTTATTTAAAAATTAATTTGGGTTAGAAATTAATACTTAAAAATTAATACCTAAACATTGTTGATAATTGTAATTGTAAATTTGTAAGAGCGACTCTGGAAATTCGACGACAAATCTAAGAATATAACGACTATATTTCTGTGTAATAATATATATTTTTCTCGTTACTAATGTATTATTTTTTTGTTTTAAGAAAGTTTCTGTCAAAAATGCACTGCGTAAAGGTAAGTTGTATGCTTTCTTTACATAACTTTCAGAATTGAGTTAACCAAAATATCAGGTAAAAATAAAATATTTTGAAATGATTGATAAAAATTACTATATTTTAGTTACATAATTATATAATATACTCGTAAATGACAGTAAACTCAAATTGTTATTAAAGAGATTTCATAATTGGTGCAAATTATTTTGAAGTTAGTATTTTACTTTTTTTTTCTAAATAATTCTGAGAGTGATAGTTTCCTTTCATGTTTGGGTTTCGTATTTCATGCTACTTCTTATGTATTTCAATGATTTTTTTTTCTTTAAACCTAATGTTACATAGAAAATATTTACATTTAAATATTACTTTTAACGGCAATCATAAAAATGATTTTATTCACCACAATAGGAATTTAATTTAATCCAAGTATTGCTACTAGTATTTTACATTACATTTTCACAATACGTGTCAGCACGTTTTGATTTTTGTTATGGACATTTAAAAATAAACAATTAATATAAAATAAATGAATTTGCCATTTAAAGTAGCCAATTTTAAGTATACGATTGTAAGGGACCGACCCGACAGGCTGTTGTCTGGTGTCTGTGTCCCTTGTACGTAGACTATGACGGTGGGGTCTTGCAGAAATAAGAAGGCCGATTTTCTTGCTGTAGTACTGTTGGTTTGAGCAGGGAGAGGTGGAGACGGCGGTGGCTGGTTTCTTCGGTGCAGAGAGAGAGTCCGATATGAGTGAAGTGGAGTGTGATAAGTGCTCGACTAAAAATCTGCGCTGTATATAAGTGAAACCAGCGTATCGCAACTTGTGCCTGGTAGTACAAGTTGCGCCCACCTATTCCTGCTCAATAAAAACATTTCTTATCTATTTATTTATTCATAATTATACAATAGGACACACGTAAAACACTTATAACTAATACGATAAAATTAAGTAATTAAACACACAACATTAAAATTATAAAATTAAACAATATAAAGGAATTATAAATTGATCGTGAACATTTCTCCCGCCGTGTGGGGTTGACGAAGTCTGCGCCGCACATCTCTCCGGTGAGCGATCACTGCTGCAGGATGACCAGCTTCTTGGTAGGTCTCTTCAGGGTACCGCCGCTTGCTGTCTGTATGAGCACCGATCTGACGACGCCGTCTTTGCCTGGGTAGGTTTCTATGACTCGTCCTCTTGGCCAGGTGTTTCTCGGTAGTTGACTGTCGGCCACCAGTACCAAGTCCCCGATGTGTATAGTGGGACCTCGGCCGTGGGGCTCCCGCCGGTTTTGGAGGTCGGGCAGGTACTCTCTGACCCATCGCTGCCAGAATTGGTCCGCCAGGAGTTGTGCTCGTCGCCAGTGCTGTCGGTGGTTTTCATCGCGTTCGTCGAAGCTACCCGGGGTAGGTACCCGAGCGGAGCCCCCAAGTAGAAAGTGATTGGGGGTTAGGGCTTCTTCGTCGGTGGCTTCTACGGAGACGTGCGTCAGCGGTCGGCTATTTACTATGTATTCGACTTCACATAGTAGCGTGGTGAGGGTTTCTTCATGGGGTGCCCTCTCAAGTAGTATGTGGTTAAGCGATGTCTTCACGGCTCGTACAAGACGTTCCCACGCGCCGCCCATGAACGGAGCCCCCGGTGTTATCCCCTTGTGTGTCGCGTGGCCTCCTGGAGGTCGCTGTCAAAAATGCCTGTGTGTCGGCCGACCTCCTGGAGGTCGATCCCCCCCTCCACAGTTTTCCGATGATGAAAATGATGATATTATTATTATTATTTGACAATATAACTGTACTAATTATATTATATTCTGTTAGCTTATTTTATAACGATTTTAGTGACAAAACCTCATATTTATAGTTTTATTACAAAATTTTTTTTATTATTTTTTAACACCCGGAAAATTCGCGACGGAAAGTCCGGAAGTAACTGACACATGCGCGAAATTTTACAAAATGGCGGCGACACAATAGGGGTTATGTAGCGCCATTTGATAGCGCGTTTCTGTGCCTCGGTTTCTGTCGCGTCTACTGCGGCCTGTAGTTCTCGATCGGCGCCGTGCATGTTCGTTCCGTTGTCGCTGTATATTTCGGTGGGGCAGCCGCGTCGTGCTATCATGCGGCGTAGTGCTTGTATAGCGGAGTCGGCGCTCAGGCTGGCGGCCACTTCCAGGTGCACGGCTCTGGTGGTGAGGCAGGTGAACAGCGCTACGTAACGTTTCTGGCGCTGGCGACCCACGGTTACGGTGAGGGGTCCGAAGTAGTCGAGTCCCGTAAATGTGAAGGGTCTCGAATGGTGGGCGAGGCGAGTTCGTGGGTGGTCGCCGGTAGGTGGCGTTGGCGGCGTCGCTCTTCGTATGTGGCAGTGTCGACACTTCTTGATGACGGTTTTCACGTTCGGTCGCAGTCGTAACACCCAATAATGTTGTCGTATCTCGTTGACTATAAGTTCGGTGCCGCCGTGGCTCAGCTGTCGGTGTGTCCAATCTATGTAGAGCCGTACTATCTCGTTGTCGCCATCTATCACTGTAGGCGATTTTTCTGTCTGTACATCGGTGGCGGCTGCGATACGCGATTTCAGTGTTATGACGTCATCTTTCATATACACGGCGAGGCTTCGCAGGCGACTATCGGGTGCGACACCTTGTTGTTTTTGTAGATTGATGATCTCGGAGGCGAACGATTTCTGTTGGCTCGCTTTCATGAGTAGGTCTCCCGCCTGTTTGATGTGTTCGGCGCTCGGTGCTATTATTTTGGTTTCGTTGAAGGCGCGCCGTTTCGTTCTTGATGTCGGCGTAGGCGTCGGCGTAGGTGTCGGCGTAGGCTTCCAAGCGGGGTCGGCTTCCGCGGTGTGTTTCGTTCTCTTGTAGGCGACGGTTTCTGTGCGACGTCGGCATAGGGTGATGAACTGGAGTACTCGCGCCGTGGCGCGAACAAGTCTTTCCCACTTGGAGAACCGCTCTGGCTGCGGTATGCTCTCGCTAAGTTTTGGTGACGGCGCCTTGGTCGTTACGTGTGTGACGCGCTCCTCTCCGGTATTTTCGTACGGCGTCGCTTGCTCTGTGGGCCATGTCGATGGTTCTGTTATACGGGACCCCTCGATTTGGGTTTTAAAAAAAAAAGAATTCACTTGACTAAAAGAAATTATAATGTCCTTGACAAACTTGTTAAATTGATTAACACGAAAAGGCGAGTGTTCGCGACGAGTGTTCCCGGTAGACTGAAGCTCCGATGCTCCAGTCTTGGCTTGGAGGGCAAAGGTGCTGATGTAGCACCTTTGTCAGCATTTTCCCTTACAGATCTCGGGTATAACAGCCCCCCCTTTAAGAGGAAACTTATAGGAAAATGAGTTTCCGTAAAATTATTTATTCAACGCGTAAGCGAGGTGGAGAAGTCATTTCAAAACTTTCTACAATATTATCAAAGTCATCTTGCTTTGGTTTAGTATCAGATCTCGAAAACTTGCCTTTTCTGTATATTTTTACAATTAATAAAGTAATTAAAGAAATACTTATAATTATTGACAAAGTACTTAAGATAGGAAAGCTAATGTGATTATTAATATTTGATTCTGGATTTTCCAATGTATGTAAATTATCAATGATTTTATCAGAGTCAGATTTGAAAGATTTTAAATTATTTAAATTTACAGTTTTAATTTTTGATATGGAAATATCTATTTTTAATTTACTGAAACGACTAATATTACAACAACTATCATTAATTATATTAAAATCTGAATAAACATATGGAGTACTTATTCTAGGATTAATATTCCTAACTAGTCTTACATTTCTATGAAAAGCTACACATTCCGGTGGCATACTAAGTACACCTGTACCGAATATTGTGAATTCGGATAGTCTAGTGTTACATTCAATACTTAATTTTGTAGGTTTGGACTGAACAAATATCCATTTGTTATTATTTAATTTATGCCAGATATCTATATCTCCATAAATAAACTTTGTAGAACAGGATTCTGGAAGAGAGGATATAGCTTTCGTAATTATCTCCACTTCACATGAAGGATTATTGAGGACCGCGTAGACGTCGGTGATCTCACAAAGGTAAGTTTCCTTATTTATAGTTTTACAATTATTTAGGTCTTTCAGGAAGGTGTAAGAAGACTTATCTCTGCTTAGGGCCAAGAACTGTTACAAAGGAATCTGTAACAAAGGAATCTGGCTTATCACTAATATGTGGGGTAGGTAACGGTATATTCTTATATATATTGTATTCTAACAAATTAACCAGAGGTAACTTTATAATGAACATTAACTTATTGTCTAAATAGTAACAAACTAAATCAGCTACATTAATTAAAATATGAATATTACTTAACTCTAAACTTACAGGGAAGTCTTTATATTTAGGAATGATCTTTAGATTACTTACAATGTCATTATATAGTTGACTTGGTGTTAATATGGATGGGTGCAAGGTATTACTTTTTACAAAAAGGATTGAATTTAACAAATCTTCAATTTTAAAGGATATTGTTAACAAACTGGATTGTAGGGCATTGATAACAAGCTCAAGTTTTTCTTTAAAACTAATTCTGTTTATAGCTTCAGTTACGTTTCGCACCGAGTAAGACAATTTTTCAATGACGTCATTTAATTTTGCCTGATTTTCGTTTACTTCCAATAAGGAGGCATTAATATTTGCTATTGCGGATTGAGACACCAGGATACTTTTAGAAATAGAATCTGCTAATTTTTATCGTTATTGTAAAGAGCCTGAATTGCATCATTATAGTTCTTTGCATCATCCTCGTCTAGGGTTCCAAATATATGTTTAAGCACAACACCAACACCGGCAAACCAAGCGGACCTTTTGGAAATGCCACTGGAGATTAAATGGGAAATAGATTTGTAATTTCTCGAAATGTCCTTATAGAGTACTTCTAATGGTTGTAACATGTTTTGACATTGTAAATAGTCTGATACGTCGTTTTCACGACAGTGGAATCCTATAGTACTGAATACTTCGAAAACATTGTCTATATGATGTTTAATCGAGGATATTTCTACAGGGACAACGATATGGAATTGATCATTTACTATTCTTAATTTACCGACAGGGTCGAGAAGTATTCCAGGGCTTTTAGTGATGTAGCTAATGTACTGGTTTTCGTTGGCCGTCAGAGCAACACTATAATGTGCGGCTGCCAGCCTGTAAAATTTATAATAGAACTGTAAACACATATTTGTATATAAATGAAATATAGTTGTAAAGAAATTTGCATAAAATAGCATTTAATTTAATTAACCTAATTTTAATTTTCATCCGTAGCTGGTTTTACCTCGTCAAAATGATGTTTGACATGCCGTCGGTTGATGAGAAGGGATAGGGTATTGTTACCGTGGATTTTGACAACCTTGTAAGGTCCTTTCCAGATTGGTGAAAGTGCCTTACGCATTCTTACATGGTTCTTAAGGTAAACATAGTCACCTACTTTATACTGGACTACGCGAGAGTGTTTATCATAATAAGTTTTTGACCGTTCTTTTGAAGCAGTGATATTCTCTCGAGCCTTCTCGTGAGAGATTTTAAGACGATGTTGGAGCATTCGGATATAATCGGGGTAAGTAACATCAGAGCGTTGGTCGAAAACAGAGTCTGGTATGTATGGCTTATGACCAAAGAGGAGTTCGAAAGGTGTGAATTTGGTAGTAGTGTGTATGGTGCTATTATACGTTAGTATGGCAGTATACACGTACTTATGCCAATCGGTTTGGTTTTCATTAACATATGATTTGAGGTATTCTTTCAAGGTGGAATGGCTCCGTTCCAAGGCGCCTTGTGTCTGCGGGTGATATGGTGAAGACCAAATTTGTTTAATTTTGAAGAACTCGCAAATTCGTTTGAAGAGTTCTGCTGTAAAGTTCGTGCCTTGATCTGTCAGGATGGATTTTGGGATTCCGAATAGGGATATGAAATGAATTAAGCATTCGCAGGTTTCCTCAGAGGTAGCATTAGAAATAGGGTAGGCGATGGAGAATTTGGTAAGGTCATCTTGGAGTGTAAGGATAAATCTTAATTTGAGAAGGCCTGCTTCAGGCAAAGGACCAACTATGTCGAGGCTTATCCTTTCAAAAGGACGAGTAGAAGAAGTGGTAATTTGCATTGGAGCTCTGTTGATTTTACGGAAGGCTTTATTGGATTGGCATAGTTTGCAATTTTGTACATAATTTTCTATATCAGTCCGCATATTTTTCCAATAATAACGTTCTTTGATTCTATTAAGCATTCTATTTGAACCAAGGTGTCCTGCAATTGGGATGTCGTGGTTTTCTTTGAGAATTTTAGCGATTTCGGTTGGCACCGGGTAGATTATTGTATTATGGTGTATATTTACTGTTATATTGGTGTTGTTGAAAAGATACATAAGCATGCCGTAGATTTTGACGAAAGAGTACTGTTCGAACAGGCTTTTGAAATCCGATATAGCGATTTCACTAATGTCACCATTGAGAAGGATGTCATCGCGTGATGATTTTAGAGTTTTAAATATCTCTGGGTAAGTGGAAGCGTCGAAATAATATAATTTAGTAAATAGGAAGTAGTATGTTTTACCTTTAAGCTCTAGCTTTTTAAACGAGTGGAGTTCTCTTTCGGAGTTGAGTACATCGGAGGGATCATCTATAGCAGACAACACATCTTGGAGGTAGGGATTCGACTCATCTAAATCAACGGACACAGGGATGAGGATGGTTTTGCAGTTGCTCTTGAGTAGAGCTTCATTGTGCTCTTTTATATAAGTGGTGAATACTTCATCTTTGTTCGCGAATGACTTGAGGAATGTATTATAGTCTTCGTTGGACCTTGCATGTTCTTCTAGCGTTTCAGGTAATGCGGAAGGAGATGAGGGGACGGAAGGTTCTCGAGGAGCATCGTCGGTCTCCAGTGGTACATCAGTTTCATTAGTATTTGCGTTCCCAGGGCTATATGCGGTTGGAGAAAGATCATTGTCATCTAAGAGTGGGATAGAAGGTAAGTCATTGCTGTTTGATTCAAGAAGGCTAGAAGGGATACGGATATCTAGGTCATCTAAAGTTATCTGACTGAATGGCGGTGGATTTTCAGGACTTGTAGCTGGGTCATGGCTTTCAGGATAATTTTGTTGCTGAGGAGGATCTTCAATTGTTTCTGAAGGATTGTCGTCGCGTGGAGGAGAGTCTGGAGTGGATTGGGAGGTCACATCATCAGGAGGATTATCAGCAGGTAAGAGAGGATTTACAGGATATCGAGATAGTGCATCGGCGTTACTGTTAATTTTGCCCTTTTTGTATTCAATATCGTAATCAAACTCTTCAAGGTTGAGTCTCCATCTAACGAGTTTGGAACCTGGATCTTTGTGATTAAACAGCCATTTGAGTGGTCTGTGGTCAGTTACTATAGTAAATCGTCGTCCAAAGAGATATGGTCGGAAACACTTGGTTCCGAAGAGGATTGCAAAACATTCTTTTTCAGTTGTGCTGTAGTTACATTCGGCTTTGTTGAGGGTTCTAGAGGCATACGCGATAGGTTTATCACTTCCTATTTGACCTTGGGACAGAATGGCGGATATGGCAGAGTTAGAAGCGTCGCATGTTAGCACAAATGGTTTCGTGAAATCTGGATAAGCTAGGATCGGAGCGGATATTAAGCACTTCTTTAATTTTTCAAATGCTAGTTGTTGTTCATTTTGCCATGTGAATGGGGTATCCTTTTTAAGAAGATTAGTGAGAGGCTTGGCTATTTTCGACAGGTCAGGGATAAAGCGGCGATAATAGGAGACTAAACCAAGGAAGGATTTTATATCTTTTGGGCACTTAGGCTGAGGGAATTGACTAACGGCTTTGGTCTTTTCAGGGTTTGGTCTCACACCTTGACTTGTAATGATATCGCCAAGGTAGGATACTTCCTTACGGAGAAACTCGCACTTGTCTGGTTGGAGTTTGAGATTATAGTGCCGGAGTCTGTCGAAGACGTTGGATAAGTTCTTTATGTGTGTGTGCAGGTCATAGGAATAGATAACAATGTCATCAAGATAGACGAAACATTGAATGCCTTGAAGGCCAGAAAGAGCGGAATTCATTAACCTTTGAAAGGTAGACGGGGCATTTTTTAGTCCAAAGGGCATCCTAGTGAATTCGAAGTGTCCCTGAGGGACTGAGAACGCGGTTTTGGGAGCATCAGCTTCGGAAACTTTGATCTGATGAAAACCGGAAGTGAGATCGAGTGTACTGAAATATTTGGATTTGCCTAACTGGTCTAAGATTTCAGATATATTAGGAATTGGATATGAATCACCTCTAGTGATATCATTCAGACGACGGTAATCTATAACAATGCGCCATTTGCGTTGCCCGGATGCATCGGTCTTCTTTGGTACCACCCAAATCGGAGAAGACCATGGTGACATGGAGGGTTTAATGATACCTTCGTTGAGCATTTTATTTATTTGGGTGTTGACCTCATGCTTATGAACGTCAGGGAATCTATAGGATTTAGTGCTGATAGGAACAGAGGAAGAGGTAGGTATATCGTGTTTTATGAGGTCAGTGTAAGTTAGCTTATCATCAGGAAGGTGAAATATATCGGAAAAGGTGGAACATATTTCATACAGTGCATCTACTTCTTCTCGATTAAGATGGGATACACGCAGGAGCTTTATGACTTCATTAGTTCGATCTAGGACTTTATTTTGATCGTTGTCGAAATCGTTAACATTAAAAATAGGGCTTGTGTCATTTTCTTCAAAAGGTGAAATCTTTAATTTTAAATCTGATTTAATTACTAAAGACGTTTCAGAGATATTTACGACGGAAATGTTAATTCTCGAGTTGGGTTTTACTTTCACTACACAATTAGCTATGAGTAGGGATTCGATGGGATTTTGATCAACGATTAGACCTTCTTTTATCTCAGGGTTTAGTACAGAACATTCTATTACGGTTTCAGTTCGGGGTGCAATAGTGTAAACAGGCTCGGTGAATTTAAGGGGAAGTTCTATATTATGTACTACTAGTAGGTCTTTATGAAAATAAATTTTGCTGTGGGATGCCGATAGAAAATCGTTTCCTATTATTCCATCATATGGGAAATCTAAACCGGCTATAACGTGAAACTCGTGGTTGAGTGAGTTGAAATTAATTTCGATAATACCTGATGATTGCATAGGGTTCACCGTGGACCCTATTCCTGTAAAGGTCGACTGACTTTCTGTTATTTCGGGCATTTTAATTATGGAACTGAGTTTTATTAGGCTTACAGTCGCTCCACTGTCGACGAGAAGTTTAAGTGGTTCGGCGGATACAGAGGTTTGGACTTCGACAAAGGGTAAGTATTTTCGTAATGGATTTGTAGTAATATTATATATTTTAAATTTACAATTTTCTGTTTCAGGAGCGGAGATAGGAGCATTGCGGGTAGGTTTTGATTGGGAGTTGAACATCGAAGAGGAATCAGAGGTAAGGTCTCCGGTTTGGGACTGGTTACCCTGCTGTGTGACCTTGGAATTAGAAGCAGTGATGAGGTCTCCATTTTGGGGCTGATTACCCTGTCGTGTGACCTTGGAATTAGAAACAGTGATGAGGTCTCCATTTTAGGGCTGGTTACCCTGTCGTGTGACCTTTGAATTGGAAGCAGTGGTGAGGTCTCCGTTTTGGGGCTGGTTACCCTGTCGTGTGACCTTGAAATGGGATTCAGTGGTGAGGTCTCCATTTTGGGGCTGGTTACCCTGTCGTGTGACCTTTGATTTAGAGGTGCCGTTTGGGATTAGGAGTGGCAGAGGTCGGGCGTTTGGACTCTGGAGGCACCGACGAGAGCCCTTCACTCGTTTAAAGGATTATTATTGGATTCCTCGTTGTTATAATCATCTTGTGAAGTTATAGCATGAATTGGTTGGTTGCGATTATAAAACGAGCTAGAAGGCACAGAGTGGTTATTATTTCCGTGTTGAGGGTTACCGAATCTCCTGTTATTGTATTCGCGTTTGCGACACGTTTCAATAGTGTGCCCCGGGTGCTTACAGTATCGACACACGGGTGGATTTGGGGATCTAAACCCCGTTGTTGCGTTTCCGTTGTTTACCACTTGTGGGCCTGCTCGGGCTTGAGGCTGAATTTGGCGGAAACGCCCTTGATTTTGAGGGCCAGGAGTGCTGAGGAAAGGCGTATTTCGGCGTGTGGATGCCTGGAAGATCTTTTCTTCCGACACGGCGAAATTAATGGCATCATTTAATGTCTTAGGGTCTCGGCACCTAACCACAGTCGATAATCTCTGGTTCAACCCTATTACAAATGTGTGTAATGCTAAGTCTTGCATTGCTGCGACACGGCCTGCCAGTTCTCCTTTCTTATTTGTCGGGATCGATATATTAATTTCAGATAATAATTTTGATAAGCATGACTCGATTCGGAGAGCGAACTGATTGGCTGTTTCGCTATTAGACTGACGACATTCCTGTTAATCAGAGAGCAGTGCAGCATAATGTTTTTTATCCCCGAATTGAGATTTTAAGAAGTCCTCAAGTTGCTGCCAATTTTCAAATTCTTTAATAGAGCAGGCAATTTCAGCGCGCCCTTCTAACTGACTTAGAATATATTTTAATAAAATATCCTGTTGGCTTTGTGATGATAAGTTGATTGCATTTCGGCAATTATTTATAAATGCATTTAATTTTTCGCGGTTGCCGTCGAATTTGTTAATAAATTTAATTAATATGTTTAAATCGATATCTGACATTGTAATTGTGGTCGGCTTTGTTCCCGGCTCGTCCTTACCCATTAATTTTACGGTGGACGCCGCGAGAGTTAGTATAAACAAAAGACAATGGCACGGTGTTAAAGCGGAATGCGGAGCGATAAGAACCTGGACTGTTCTCTGATTGTATTAAACAAAGGAACTATGAATTGATAAAACTAAATTTGATCTAGGAAGCAAGTCTATTTATAGCGCCTTGAAGTTCACTTTTATTCACGTATATATAATTGTTCAAAACTTACAGGAGCACGACGGATTTGAAACAGGGCATCTTCACGTAATTATAACACTATGCTTTTTGCAGGAACTGGATCTGACAGGTAGGTTTCTTTTCAGGATCTCTTCGTAGTACGCGGTCTGACTGTTGGTTTCTCTTTCCAATACGTTTCCTCTTCTTCTTCAGGATCTAGCAGGTAAGTTTTCTTCAAGATATAGTAGGTAAATTTTTCCTCAGGATCTAGTAGGTAAGTTTTCTTCAAGATATAGTAGGTAAGTTTTCCTTCAGGATCTAGCAGGTAAGTTTTCTTCAAGATATAGTAGGTAAGTTTTCTTCTAGGATCTAGCAGGTAAGTTTTCTTCTAGGATGCAGTGCTGACGGAGAATGAGTTTTCTTCTTCTCCAACTTTCTCTTTCTTCTCTTACTTTCACTAGTAAAGATTTGGAGCTGGATAGTCTGGAGATGCGGACAACACTACCGCTTTTGGCCCGAAGGTAAATGAGCACTACCGAGTTCACAGGATATTGAAAGACACTCGCGAAATGAGGCGAACCGAAGATCTTTTTGATCCCTTTACGCTGCCACCAATGTTATACGGGACCCCTCGATTTGGGTTTTAAAAAAAAAAGAATTCACTTGACTAAAAGAAATTATAATGTCCTTCACAAACTTGTTAAATTGATTAACACGAAAAGGCGAGTGCCTGTTCGCCATGTTTCTTGCAGTATTTGTTTGGCTTGTATGACGATCGGTGTTGCAAGCCCTAGCGGGTCAAATATCGACATCGCTATGCGCAGGGCTTCTCTCTTGGTGGGGGTGCGCGAGCCGTCTATGAGGTCGGTAGACACGCGCGCGAAGTTGAGGTTGAAGCCGAGGGTGTCGGTGGACGGCCGCCAGGTGAGGCCGAGGATCTTCTCTTCCTTGTCGTCGTTGAGGTTTCGATCTTCGTCTGCGCCGCCCAGTAGTGCGCGAAGCTCGGGTGCGTTGGACGTCCACTTTCGAAGGTTGAAGTTCGCCTGTCTATGTACGTGTGCGACTTCGCTTGCTGTTCTGTGTGCTTCTTCGATCGTGGGAAAACTCTGTAGGTAGTCATCCATGTAGTGGTTGGTGACTATGGCGTCGGCGGCGGCTGGGTGCGACGAACGATGTTTCTCGGCGTTATGATTCTTGACGTATAGAGCAATGCACGGAGAACACGCTGCGCCGAACAGGACTGTCTTCATTCTGTATTCTGCGGGGGGCCCCTCCCGCCGGTCACCTCTCCAGAGGAAACGTAGCATATCTCTGTCTTCGTTTCGCAGACCGATTCTCAGGAACATTTCTTCGATGTCGGCAGCTACGGCGATCTCGTGCTGGCGAAAACGCATCAGGACGCCGGGCAGGGATTGTAGTAGGTCTGGCCCCGTCAGTAGGTGGTCGTTGAGAGACGTCCCATGACATCTTGCGGCTGCGTCGAACACGACGCGAAGTTTGTTCGGCTTGGCTGGGTGAAGCACGGCGAAGTGAGGTAGGTACCTAGTTCTACCGGGCGTAGGCGGTGCGCAGACTTCTTCAGCGTAACCCTTCTTCAATAGGTTTTCTATCTGTTCGGTGTACTTCTTGTGTTGAAGTGGTTCTTTTTCTATCTTCTTTTCGATGCTGTGAAGTCTTCTTAGCGCGTAATCGTAGTTATTCGGTAAAGTAGTGCTGTCTCGCTTCCACAGTAGTGCTGTCTCGTAGCCACCGCCGTCTCTCTCTCTTGTCTCTCTCTTGAGTATTTGAAGCGCACGTTGTTCTGGGTCGGACTGTGTTGTTCTTGGTTGTACGCCAATCGATTCTAGCGTAAAATATCGTTTCATCTCTTCGTCGAGCGCTTCGATGGTTAGGTGGTGCGTGCGATGTATTATGTGACGGCGTTCGGCTGCTTGCCCGTTGCCGTGCAGTACCCAGCCGAGCGCTGTGAGCGCGGCAGCTGGTTGTTGTGGTGGTCCGCTTCGGTAGTTGTGCGTTAGCAGCAGGCCCCAGTTATCTTGCCCGATCAAAAGGGTAGGTGTAGCGCCGACGTACTTGAGATGATCTTCTATATCTTCTAAATGTTTGCAGCCTCTGATGTCTTCTTCTAGTATCTTTTGCGGTGCGAGCTTCAACTTCGGTAAGGTGTGCGCTGTTATTCGGTGAGCGTCGAACTGTCCTTGAATTTCGATGGTAACGGCGTGTGACGTGGCGGCGTTGATTTGTGCGCCGGCTACAGCTTCGAGTCGTAACGGAGAATATTGCCCTCTTGCTCCAATCTTCTTGGCGATATCGGCGTCTATGAGCGTGACTGTCGACCCGTCGTCCAGTAGTGCATAGGTGTCGACGTAATTCTTCGGCCCGGTGACGCGTACAGGTGCAATCTTCAAAAAGGTTTTTTCTGATCGTACGAAAGTCGAAGTAACTGTTTCTTTCTTCTCTGTTTGGCGCTCGAAGTGTAGTAGTGGATAGTGAGTTCTTTCGCAGCCGTTTGTTTCACATCTCTTCTGTTGGCATTTGTGGTTCTGGTTTCGACGTTGTAGACAGCGGAAGCACAGCTTGGCTTGGCGCGCTAGCTCCCATCGCTCGTTGTTGTCGGCTGCGGTAAACTTCGCACATTTTTGTTCGATGTGTGTTGACTCGTTGCAAAAGGCACAAGTTCGGATACCCTTCTCGGATGTGGCGAATGCTCGTTCTTGTGGTTGTGCGCTGTCGTAGTCGAACCATCGGTACCGAAGTGTCGGTGTGAGCTTCTCTGTTATTAGCTTCGCCACTTCTGGGTTGTAGAGGTAGTGCTTCTTGTTGAGTGCTTGAATTGTAGCGATGCTGTTTCTTATGCGGCTTGCGAATAGGCACACATCTTTCGGTGCGTCGTTCGGACGGGTGATGCTGCGAAGACGTTCGAGTTCTGCTATGGCGATTGCTTCGGGGCGTCCGAAGCGGTTCTCGAGCATGGCCATGATGTCGGCCGGGCTTGAGTTGGCTATGAGTAGGCAGTTGACGGCTTCTTTGGCGTTGCCCTTGAGACATCTTCTTAGTCTTGCTGTATTTTCGTTTTCTGTGTAGCGATGTGTCGATTCTGTATAGGCTGCTTTGAAGGCCAGCCATTCTTGGTGGTTGCCGTTGAAGCTGGGTAGCTCTTCGTAGCGATGTGGCGTAGAGCGTGAAGCAGCGATGATGGCGGCGGTAAGATCGGAGAGGCTTAGCTTGTCCGTCTTCTGTTCTTTGTTTTCTGTTTGTGGTTGCGGTGGTGACTCATCGACGCATGCGGTGTTCTTCACCCACTCATCGGTTCGGCGGCGAAGTATCGGAGCTTCTTCTATTGCTTCGCTGTCTTCTGTATCGTACTCTTCCTCTGCTTCTAGGGCTTCTAGGCGTGCTTCGGCTAGTTCGAGCTTGCGTAGTGCCACTTCTTTCTTCGCTTCGGCGATCTGTTGTGTTCGTTGGGACTTCGTAGTGCTGGCACGTGACGTTCTGCGGGTTATGGTTTCGATTTGCGGTGCCGCAGACGCTTCTGTAGGTATTGGTGCCGGTGCCGGTGAAGATTCTTGCACCGCTGGTTGCCGTTCTTCTGTCTCCATTCTCCCTGTCCTCGATCTGGTTACCGGCATTCTTCGGTTTTTCTGTAAGATTCGGCTCTTGAAGGACCAAAATGTACGGGACCGACCCGACAGGCTGTTGTCTGGTGTCTGTGTCCCTTGTACGTAGACTATGACGGTGGGGTCTTGCAGAAATAAGAAGGCCGATTTTCTTGCTGTAGTACTGTTGGTTTGAGCAGGGAGAGGTGGAGACGGCGGTGGCTGGTTTCTTCGGTGCAGAGAGAGAGTCCGATATGAGTGAAGTGGAGTGCGATAAGTGCTCGACTAAAAATCTGCGCTGTATATAAGTGAAACCAGCGTATCGCAACTTGTGCCTGGTAGTACAAGTTGCGCCCACCTATTCCTGCTCAATAAAAACAACTCTTATCTATTTATTTATTCATAATTATACAATAGGACACACGTAAAACACTTATAACTAATACGATAAAATTAAGTAATTAAACACACAACGTTAAAATTATAAAATTAAACAATATAAAAGAATTATAAATTGATCGTGAACAACGATTATATAATTCATTTAGACATTGTTTTTTTTTCTCAGTTTATATTTTAATTTCTTGTAAAAAAAATGATAGGCAGGATAAACTTGTAAAAGAAAAGGAAAATTAGAATTTCACAGTACTTTGATAACATTTAGTAAGTATTATAATTGAGTTTTCACATTAGGTATCCAAATTACAGATTATTATTTTTGCTTTTGTTTTATTCGAAGCAATAAATGAGGTTCCATATTTCTTTGAGACTAATGTGTGGTTTCATGGTTTTCGTGTTATTAATGGATTCCAGAGTAAAGACAAAGTTTTAAATTGGTATTTTTGCGTTACATTAAGTGTCTTTTAAATTTAAAATAGCGAGATAACATTGCAAATAGATAATTTGACTTTTTGATATGAATAGAACAGATTAATTTTAGATCATTATTAGGTAATCATTTTCCTATTTTTATATTGTTTGTATTTTGCTGTAATCTTTCTTTTGTTATACCTTTACACATTTTACAGATTTATTTTCGAGTATTTAAATATAAATTTAAAATGGTTATTTCCTACACGTATTATCGAAATAATTTGTTATATTGCGAAATTAGAACGCAACAAAAATTCGATGCGAACTTTAGACTTCAATGCACAAATTGCAAGTTCAACATTTTACAGCATATCGGTTGCTAACCATACCAGACATGCTGAATATGATTTTTATCGTGGGATAGTTTTAAATAGCATTTGATAAGGAAGACTAGAGTCACTTGAAAGTTAATTTATAACTATAAAATTTGTTCATTTTGATATAGATAGAAGTATTTTCGTATTTTGCACTAATTGAAGTAGTTTTTTTTTCCGAAAAGTTTTATGTTTGTTGGTATTATTTGTAAAAAAAAGAACTATAATATATGTCGGCGCCCAATGGGGCCCGCAATAATAACACGAGATTTTAATTACTTTGGTTCTCAGGAGTGTTGTTTATGTTAGCAAGCTTATCGCGCGGGAAGTGCGTGACTTTTTCATGGGAACGAAGGTGGAATCATCGCTATGACACCGAACGTAGCCGTGGGTCGGTTCTAAGCTTATCTTAAAAGTTGTTTACAATAACAGACTCTGAAAGTTTTGGCGAAGGTATTGTAAGGCAGAACGGTCCTGGCCTTAGCGGTGACCGAGCGCGACCCACGGATTCGTTGTTCGTTCCACATAATAGAGCCAGTGCAACTATAAGGTTTTAATTAAGAAAAGACTTGTAATTTAATGTTAGACTCTAAAGTAAGTGTCAGTGAATTATATTTGGACTTGTTTAATTGATTTTTTTTAGAGTGTGTATTATTTGAACATTATAAATAAAGTGTAAAATTGCTTCGCGCGTTTCCCTGTATCGCCCACGAGACAATTCATAAACATGGACGCTTCGAAAGACGTCCAAGAGCCGCCCGCTCCGACATCAGAAGTGGGATTCGCGCCGCGAGTGCAATTTACCTCTTATTCACGAGTACAAAGTGATACAAGTCGGGAAGTGAACTGTGAAAATGACTCGCAATGGAAAGTATTGTTTGAAGCACAGAATGAACATTTACGAGCACTAATAAATGCTCTACAGTCTCAGTCGACCAGCAGAAATTTTCTTTTGCCGGAATTTGACCCCGACAAACAGGATAACAATCCGCAGGCGTGGTGCTCTACTGCCGAGTTGTGTTTGGAGGAAAACCCATTGCGAGGGGGGCAGCTCATCGTCGCGCTTAGTAAGGCAATGAAAGGAAATGCGTCCTCTTGGTTTTCTCAAGCTACCTATGCTGGTATGACTTGGACAGAATTTAAAACTCAGTTCATAAACAGATTCTCAAGTGTGGAGACACATGCTGGTGCTCTACTACAATTCCTTAGTGAGAAACCAAGTGACAGTGAAAATATGGGAGCCTTTGCGAGTCGGCAAGTAACGTATCTGATAAACCGATGGCAAACAGCAGACACAGAGCAGATAGCTGTATCAACAGTGTTGGCTAATTTGGCTCAGCATGATCCCAGGTTACGCCGCCTTGCTTGTACAATAGATGTAAAAACGCGACACCAGTTGCAAAAAGAATTACAGGCGTTCACGCTAAAACGCAAAAGCGATGAACCAAAATTTGGAGAGATGAAACGAATAAAAGCATCTGAATTAAAGTGCTACGGGTGTGGTAAAATTGGCCACAAAATGCATGAATGTAAGCAAAATTCTAAACAACGCATGCAGAACCAGAGAAGTGAGATTAAAAGGGAAGAACACATGAAAAGAACAGTCCGTTGTTACAAATGTGGGCAGGTAGGCCACATTTCTCCACAGTGTCAAGTGAAGATGAGGTCTGGGGCTCCTGCAGAGTCGCCGGTTGCGGAGCAGCGGCGTCGTGTGAACCTCTGCTCTGTTGAAACGTCTCAACTCAGCCATAACGGTCAGTCGTTCTATTTCTATTTTGATTCCGGAGCTGAATGTTCTCTGATTAAGGAAAGTGTTGCTAATATTTTTTTGGGAAAGCGTATAACGTCTGTGGTCACATTACTGGGGATAGGAAATGGTAATGTACGTAGTACATGCCAGATATTATCTGAAGTCATGATTAAAGATTACGTGATTGAACTGCTCTTTCATGTAGTGCCTGATGATGTAATTAAGCACGATATACTTGTAGGGCAAGACTTACTTAATCAGGGATTTGCAGTAGAGATTTCGTCTAAGAGTTTGACAATAAGTAAGAAACAAATTATTAATTTGTGTGAAGTTGGTCAAGCGGTCACTACGTTTGAAAATATTAGTACTGACGTTACTGATCTTGACCGTAAAAAGATTGTTGACATATTGAACGAATATTCAACGTCGTTTGTTGAAGGCACACCCACTGGGCGTTCTATTGTAGGTGAAATGGATATTCGTTTAATAGATCCCAATCGTACAGTTCAGCGCAGGCCTTATCGATTAAGTCCAGAAGAAAGACAAATATGCCGAGACAAAATTAACGAACTTTTAAATGCAAACATAATACGACCCAGCTGTTCACCATTTTCTAGCCCAATATTGTTAGTTAAGAAAAAGGACGGCACAGACAGGCTGTGTGTTGATTATCGCGAATTAAATCGCAATACAGTTCCTGATAGGTTTCCTTTACCTTTAATAAGTGACCAAATTCAACGTTTAAATGGGGCCAATTATTTTACAATTTTAGATGCAGCATCAGGTTTTCACCAAATACCTATGAAAGAAGACTCAATAGAAAAGACCGCCTTTGTTACACCAGATGGACAATACGAGTATTTGACAATGCCCTTTGGTTTGCGCAATGCACCTTCTGTATTTCAGAGGGCAATGTATAAAGCACTGGGTGATCTAGTTTATAAGTTTGTCATTTGCTACTTAGATGACATTATGATTATTTCTAAATCGGTTGAACAAGGGTTAGAGAGGCTACGTATAGTCCTAGATACCCTGAAAAGGGCAGGCATTTCTTTAAACTTGAAAAAATGTTCATTTTTAAAAACGCAAGTTGAATATTTAGGGTTTGAAGTGACGCGTGGAGAGATTAGACCTAATTCGCGAAAAGTTACTGCGTTAACTAAGTTACCACCACCTGAAACTGTTACACAATTACGTCAGTTTATGGGTCTTGCGTCGTACTTCCGACAATTTATTCCAAAATTTTCAGTATTTTCATCTCCACTTTATAGTTTGACGTCGGGTAAAGGCAAGATTGAGTGGAAACCAAAATATGAAGAAA
Source organism: Elophila nymphaeata (assembly GCA_955850985.1). Taxonomy (NCBI): domain Eukaryota; kingdom Metazoa; phylum Arthropoda; class Insecta; order Lepidoptera; family Crambidae; genus Elophila; species Elophila nymphaeata. The sequence continues at coordinate 13,326,317 of OY039071.1, read as the reverse complement.
TAAGACGGAAAATTATTAATCATTTGACTAACGAGCCAATACTAATGATATTCGATCCTAACTGCCCTATCGAGCTACATACTGATGCCAGCTCTGACGGCTATGGAGCAATGCTCATGCAAAAGAAAAACGGGAAATCACATGTTGTTGCGTATTTTAGTAAAAAAACAACTGGTCCCGAATCGCGTTATCACTCATACGAGCTTGAAACTTTGGCAGTAGTAAAATCCATTAAACATTTCCGTCACTTTTTGCAAGGGAGAAGTTTTACGGTTGTGACAGACTGTAACTCTCTTCAAGCTTCCCGCAATAAACTAGACCTTACACCCCGAGTCCATAGATGGTGGGCTTTCTTACAAGCATTTGACTTTGAAATTATTTATCGAGATGGTAAGAAAATGCCTCACGTAGATTTTTTGTCAAGAAATCCTTTACCAACAGGCAATTTAAAGGAAAAGATAGAAGAAAAACGTATTAATTTGTTAGAAATTTCTAAAACCTGGTTAAAGGCGGAACAACAACGCGACTTGGATTTAACCGATATTATCTCAAAATTAAATAATGGCGAAGTCAATAGCGATTTGTCAAACACGTATCAAGTTATAAACGACATTCTACATAGAAAAATACAACGTAATTCTAAAACGCATTGTTTGCCAATAGTACCTAGGGCTTTCCGATGGTCAGTAATAAACTTCGTTCATGAGGCAATCATACATTTAGGCTGGGATAAGACTTTAGAAAAGGCTTACGAATTTTACTGGTTTCCTAACATGAGGAAATACGTACGAAAATTTGTGGAAAACTGCATAGTTTGCAATCTTTCGAAATCAAAGTCTGGAAAAATACAAGCTGAACTACATCCCATAGCAAAAGTTGCTGTGCCTTGGCACACAATCCATATTGATATTACTGGTAAATTGAGTGGTGCAAATCAAACAAAAGAATACATAATTGTTTTAATAGACGCGTTCACTAAATTTGTCTTACTCCAACATTCTACCAAAATTGATACGACTAATGCTATTCAAGCTTTAAAATTTGGAATAGGGCTATTTGGTGCTCCAACCAGGGTAATTGCAGACCAAGGTAGATGTTTTGCGAATAAGAACTTTCGCGACTTTTGTCATACTAATAATATTCAACTTCACCTAATTGCTACCGGGACATGTCGGGCTAACGGTCAAGTAGAACGAGTTATGAGCACGCTGAAAAATATGCTTACTGCGGTAGAAGTAAAAAAAGACAGAATGTGGCAAGATGCTATTCCAGATGTTCAACTTGCTCTTAACTCAACAATGAATCGTGTAACCAAAGCAAGTCCATTAGAATTATTCGTTGGAAAAGTAGCCAGACCACTTACTTTATTAGCCTTAGGTGACCAAGACGAAACTGTAGTAAATATTAACGATATCAGGGAACGTGCAGCAACACATATGAGTGAAAATGCAATTCAAGATAAACATAGATTCGACAAGTCTAAAGCATCCCTTAAAAAATTTTCTTTGGGTGATTTCGTTTTAATAGAAAATCATGAAAGAAATCAAACAAAGTTAGATCCTAAGTTTCGTGGACCTTTTAAAGTCATAGAGTTGCTTGAAGGTGACAGATACCATTTGAAATCTTTAGATAACAATAGAACATACAAGTATGCGCATGAACGCTTGCGAGCGATGCCAGAATGTTACGTCCCCACAGAATTTGAAAATATCTTAGATGACAGTGACAACGAGGAACAGTCAGGTTCAGCCGTTGTCGGCGTTAGTGGTGTTGAAATTGAAAACGAATAACGTGGTTTGTTTGGATCACGACCTGTTTTATTGTCGATCGTAGGTCACATTCCTAACCCAGTTTAGCTGGTACGGAGACTGCGCGGCGGCAATGAATAATTGGTGTGTGAGATTACCTTGATGTCGGATGAGTTCCGATGGTGTTGTGGGCATGGATGCCCTGTGATATCGGATGAGTTCCGATGGTGGGTTATGGATGCCCTGTGATATCGGATGAGTTCCGATGGTGTTGTGGGCATGGTCGCCCTGTAATATCGGATGTGTTCCGAGGGTGGGCATGGATGCCCTGTGATATCGGATGTGTTCCGATGGTGGGCATGGACGCCCTGTGATATCTGATGAGTTCCGATGGTGGGTTATGGATGCCCTGTGACTTGCGGATGTGTTCCAATAGTCAATGTTGGTGTGGCTTGTGGATAAGCCATTGTGATGTGGGAAGGTCTTAAATAAACCACATTATTAGTCACAGTGTTTTGGAGGAATTAATCTAAGCGTTGTTGATTTAGTGTGGAGCTAGACATGTTCCCTGTTGAGTTTTGAATAAATGAAAATTTTGCTTTGATCTGTGGAGACCTTACATTCTGTAATTAAGATAGTTTTGTAGGATAGCCGAACGGTACCTACAGGAGATTTGTAATTTTGCAGATGGCAACTGAGGCTATGACTGATGCACACGAGGACGTGTGAGAGTCAGGATCGCCGTGTCGGCGCCCAATGGGGCCCGCAATAATAACACGAGATTTTAATTACTTTGGTTCTCAGGAGTGTTGTTTATGTTAGCAAGCTTATCGCGCGGGAAGTGCGTGACTTTTTCATGGGAACGAAGGTGGAATCATCGCTATGACACCGAACGTAGCCGTGGGTCGGTTCTAAGCTTATCTTAAAAGTTGTTTACAATAACAGACTCTGAAAGTTTTGGCGAAGGTATTGTAAGGCAGAACGGTCCTGGCCTTAGCGGTGACCGAGCGCGACCCACGGATTCGTTGTTCGTTCCACATAATAGAGCCAGTGCAACTATAAGGTTTTAATTAAGAAAAGACTTGTAATTTAATGTTAGACTCTAAAGTAAGTGTCAGTGAATTATATTTGGACTTGTTTAATTGATTTTTTTTAGAGTGTGTATTATTTGAACATTATAAATAAAGTGTAAAATTGCTTCGCGCGTTTCCCTGTATCGCCCACGAGACAATTCATAAACATGGACGCTTCGAAAGACGTCCAAGAGCCGCCCGCTCCGACATATATAACTCTGTAGAATTCAGAGCATGGTAACAGAACCATAAGTGGATAGATTGTTTATTTATAAAATTCTTCTCGAAGTTTTCAATAACAATGTGGTACTATAAATGCATAATAATATTAATATTATGATATAACTTAATTAAGTCGATGGCAAAAAATAATAATAAAAAAACAAAACAAAAACAGGCTGATAAATACAAATATGTATCAATATTTACTTACATAAATAATAATAAATACATACATACTATATACAAAATACGACAGTAAAATACATAGAAATATGACAATATAAATAATAATATATATACATATATATAAATGTATACATATATATATAGGTTAGGTATACACAATTAATAAATATAGATAGAGAAGTTACATTGCAAGATAGTGTTCTTTAACTTGAGTGATGAAAACATCCCGCGTCTGAGCTTTTCTTATAGTACATGGTAAAGCATTCCACAACAGAGCTGCTTGAGCAGTAAAAGATTTACCAAAGAATCTGGTGGAATGCATCGGGATAGCAAGTCTTAGGTTCTCCGATGATCTCAATGATCGAGAATGAGTATCATTCACGAACGTAAATCGTTCCTTGAGATAGGGAGGGGTAGAGGGGAAAAAAAGAATGCTGTAAAGAAGGGAGAGGATATGAACATTCCGGCAAAGGCGAATTGGCAACCATTTGAGTTTACGGCGAAAATCTGACACATGATCATATTTACGCAATCCAAATATGAATCGAATACAAAAGTTTTGAAGCCGCTCAAGTTTGTCAAGTTGCTCTTCGGAGACATCGAGATAAGATGTATCAGCATAGTCGAGGATAGGCAGGAGAAGGGATTGTGCTAGCGCAATTTTGGTTGCAGTAGGGAGAAAATTTTGGAGTCTTTTTAATGATCGGGCCGATGAAAACAGTTTTCCACAGATGTTCTGAAGTTGGACAACCCATGACAAATTCTTATCGATAAGGAGACCCAGATTTTTTACATAGTCACAGTAGTTTAGGACCACTCCATCAAAAATTACACTATGTAAATGCGACCAGTCAATTTTGGCGTACATTCGACTACTACACACTATAATAACTTGTGTCTTACCAGGATTCACAGTCAAACCATAAGATTTTCCCCATTGGCTAATATTCTCTAGATCGATGTTTATTTTACTTATAGCACTGCTTAGCTGGTCAACAGGAGCTTGAGAATATATCTGCAAATCATCTGCGTAAAGGTGGTAGGCGGAAGTTATTTGAGAAGTGATAGAATTTATATATATTGAGAAAAGCAAAGGAGATAAAACGCCGCCCTGAGGTACTCCAGCGGATAGATTGCCCCAGGAAGAAAAAGAATCTTCAATACATATCCGCTGGCGGCGACCAGACAGGTAACTACGAAACCAATCAATTACCGCAGGAGATATGTTAAGAGAGCGCAGGATAGCAAGCAAAATGTCAAAGTCAACAGTGTTAAAAGCGTTGCTGAAATCAATTAATGTCAGAACTGTTAGATTACCGTTTTCCATACCCGCTCTTATATCGTCGGTAATTTTGACTAATGCGGTTGTGGTGCTGTGCCCTTGACGAAAGCCGGACTGGAAAGGATTCAGGAGACGATGACTGCAAAGGAATTGATTGATTTGGGTGTGGACTAAGCGCTCAAGCACCTTCGCAAGGAAAGGAAGAATGGAAATAGGTCGGTAGTCAGCAAATGATTCAGGGTGGGATTTTTTAGGTAAAGGGATGATTTGGGCGTCCTTCCAAGAGGTTGGAAAGATACCACTGGAAATAGAATAATTCAGGATATGGGAAATGACAGGAAGGATAGCATCAAGGATAGACATAATCATTTTTCGACTTATGGCGTCACAACCCACCGCATTGGAGGTAATCGCACTCACACTTTTCTTAACATCACTGTCGGTGAATTGATGAAAGCAGAATGAGACATGATTGGGGTTGGGGAGCGAAGAAAGATATTTTAAAGTATTACTTTTAATTGTGCCATCATAATTAGGCACGGCAATAAAATGTTTATTTAGGGAATTGATATCGAAAGTATTAGAAGGAGGCGTAGAACGTTGTCTCCCAATCCCCATTGATTTCAGAAACTTCCAGACTTTGGCTGGTTCTTCGTTCTCGATGGAGCTGTGGAAATAGCGGCGTTGAGTATTCCTACACACCTTGTTGCAGTGATTACGAATTATAGTGTATTTATCCCAATTAGATGTAGTAGGACGACGATTATAGCGGGTTTTCACTGCAGCCTTCTTCAGTAATAAAGACTTTATATCTTCGTTAAGCCAAGGACAAGGTAGATGTTTCAACTTTATTGTACGAACTGGCGCGTGCTTATTATATAATTCATTTAAATTTGTATTAAAAATGTCAAGTTTGGTATCGACAGAATTTGACAAGAAAAACGGGGTCCAGTCAATACTCGAGGCATCCGAGCAAAGTTCTTCAGTATTCATGCTGCCAAAATTGCGCTGTAGAAGGATTCTGGGCTTTGCTTTAGGAGGGCGGAGTTTATAGGAAAGGAAGATTAAATCATGATAAGAAAAAGCATCTGCTGGGAACTGACCATGCCTGGAAATGTTATTGGAAGAGGAAACAAGTATAAGATCTAAGAGAGAAGGCGTACAATTAGGAAAATGATGGGTGGCATTAAGAGTAGGAATATGCAGGTTATTTGATTGTAAGAGAGAATAGAATGTGGAAGCACGAGAATCATTTTTAATAAGACAAGTATTGAAGTCACCCATGATTATGGAGTGATTATATAAGGGAATAAATTTTTCAAGGATAGAGTCGAAAGAAGAAAAGAAGTTAATGTGAGAGGATGGCGAGTAATAAACACCTAGAAGAAGTTTAGAGTGGTTCAAGATTAGCTCGAGGAACATGTGCTCACCAGCGTTAGGTGGCGGAGGTTGAGGCGACATATCAATAACGGTGAAAGGAATGTGTGCTCTGAGATATATAGCAACACCACCGCCGCCTCCGTGAGCACGATCATTTCTGTCTAACTTGAAACCAGGCAAAGAATAGGAGGTTGAAGGAAGACAGGGCTTTAGCCAAGATTCAGATACAAGTATTGCGTGAATATTCTTACAATCAAAGGTAGCTAACAAATCAGAGTAATGAGCCGGAATGCTTTGGGCATTTATATGGACAACGTTAAAGTTTTTTGGAACATCGGAGAACGCAGTATCAAGATTATCAGCCAGCGTAGGCAAGCTTCTAAAGCTATCGTCAGAAATATCACATTCACTATCACTGCTCAGTGAATAGTAAACATCTAAGTTATTCTGTGCATCCATAATATAATTATGTATAACGTGTTAAAATAAACCAATATAATAAAATAAAATATATAATAAATATTTAATAATATATACCTATGCTAAACATATATAAAATACTATAAATATAATATATATGTGACTAAACAATTTAATAAACGAAGTAGGTGTCCTTACACCTTGCACTGTCCACCTGCCAGTTATTTAGATTACACAAAAACTTAGTTAACTAGGAACACTCACATGATAAATTTTAAGTTAACACATCGAAAACTAAATAAAAACACAAATAAACATTACGTATCATAATAATTATGGAGACATGGGCTGTATGAACTTAGTCCCCATTGCCTTACGTAAGAAAAACATAAGTGTCAATAAAGTCACAGTGACAGCTAGGTTGTTTAAAAATTATTAACAAATTTTGGGGACTGTCAACTCGGGTGTCAAGGTTTTAACACGCGTTGTTGAGATAATCGTAAATTTTTTTGTTTTTGTGTTTCTTTTCTCTGTTTTGTGTTACCGTTTTTTAACCCTTGTATTGTGCTCTAACCGTAAGTATTATTTGTGCTTCTTGATCCTCAGGAATTGGCGACAATGTCGCCAATTCCTCCGGATCCTCCGGACCCCGGAGAACCAACTACCCACCCTCCAATGTCACAGCCACAGCCTTCTGTTGTTGAACCAAGCCAAATCATCGATGAGGAATTTACGTTAGTTTCTCGACCTTCTCGCAAGAGACCAAACACTAATGATCTGGCCGTTATTCCGTCTAAAATAAACCCATCAGAAAGCACCCCAGCACAATCTAACCAACATCTATATACCCACCCTAGCTTGCTAGACATTAAAAAATACACTAACCTCGAAAATGGTCCCTTTTTGGTCCATGTCTCAAGAAAGGAAACTCACCCAAAATCTGGAACCACAATAAACCCTATCCTCCTTGGTAAATTACTTTTTAACTCTAACATCAAAAACATCAAGAAACAGAGTATTAAGACAGGGTATTAAGACATAGGCAGGAATTGTATCTCTGTTGAATTTCTCACTGGTGAAGACGCCAACTCCTTCCTAGATAACCCTTTCCTGGCCGCAAAAAATTTTACAGCTACTATCCCATCATTCAACATTACCCGCATGGGTGTAGTTCGAGGAGTTCCAGTCGATGGAGGAATTTGTAGAGGCTGTTGAGCTCCCTGCCGGTTGTGGTCACATTCTCAAAGCTAGACGTCTAAACAGAAAAAGCTCTAAAGAAGGTCAGATTGAATGGATCCCTACTCGCACAGTTGTCATTACTTTTAGTGGTCAAATACTACCATCAAAAATTTTTTGTTTTTATACTGCTCTAACTGTAGATGTCTATGAATTTCCCACTATCCAATGTAACAACTGTTGCCGTTTTGGACACATTGAAAATCAATGCCGTTCAACTGCTCGATGTTTCCGCTGTGCTCAACCACATCCAGGAAAAGAATGTTCAGTTCCAGATACTTCTGCCACATGCCTACTTTGTTCAGGTAGGCACCTGGCAACTAACAAAAACTGCCCTGAGCACTCGCGCCAAAAATCAATAAAATCAATGATGTCTAAGGAAAATATACCCTACGCTGAAGCATCCAGAAAATTCCCAGCCGTTCGACAATCTTATTATAATGTGGTCCGTGAACTATTTCCCTCAGACTCTGCTTCAACTTCAGTTAGCACTCCTTACCTTCCTGCTACAAGAACTGCTAACCTTCCCTCCACCCCCATTAGTTACAGACAAACCATTACTACTCCTGTGCGCCCTCGTGCTTCCTTATCTAAGGGGTATGATCGGGCTGCTCACCAAGCACTAGTTTCTAACTATGACCCTCCCCCCCCTGTGAATGGGGTTATGTTCCAATCCCCCCGGTCTCCTAGATCTGAAGATCTAACAGAACTCCTTATCTCACTATTAATCAATATAGTTAGTAAATTCTCTGACTCCTCCCCACCGTCCCACGTTGCAAATAAATTAACTGAACTCATAGAAATAGCAAAATTCAAGGTGATACAATGGAATGCGCGTAGTCTGCTTCCCAAAAAACATGATATATTTGACATGATTAATATCCACAATCCGGCTCTTTTTGCCATTACTGAAACCTGGTTTCTTCCTCGTTCTCACTTTCGAGTCCCAGGATATGCTTGTATCCGTGATGATAGAGGTGATGGTTACGCAGGTGCAGCTATCCTAATAAATTCCAGTTACTCATATACCCGAATTCCCCTGCCAAATATTCCAACAGGAATAAATGCTGTAGCTATTAAAACAAATAACCTATCTATCTTGTGTATATAATAATATATTCCAAATCCCAACAACATCCGTATTTCTGATATAGAATATCTCTTCTCTTTCTTATCACACCCTTATCTCATTCTTGGGGATTTCAATATGTCCCACCTACTGTGGGGTGGACCCCACTATGACGCCTTGGCATGCGAGTTAGTTGACCTGATGGACTCTCAAGACATTTGCATTCTCAATGACGGCTCACCAACAAGATGTACCGCCCCTGACCGCAATGTTAGCGCCGTGGATCTCTCATTGTGCTCATCTGATCTATTGTCACTGGTCAACTGGTCTATTCTTGGAGAATCCTATGGTAGCGACCACTATGATATCCTTTTAACTATAACTCAACCCTCCACTCCAACTAGGCAATACGTCCCTCTTTTAAAATATAATTTATCCCGGGCTCAGTGGGCTACCTATGCTGCTGATACTGACATTCACACAAGTAGATGTCCAATTATCACACACAATAACCTCCCTGAGGCCTACAACCAGTTTGTGTCATCTCTGACCACAGCTGCAGATAACAATATCCCCCTTAAAAAGTCCAAAATAGGTAATAAAATATCTCCTCCTTGGTGGGATGCTGAGTGTACTGAAATCCTAAGTCAGCGCAAGTCTGCCGAAAAAATTTACAGGGAAGACATGACGGTGGATAACTACATAAATTTAAGGAGAGTAACAGCCCTTGCTAAACGTCTTTTTAAAAAAAAGAAGAAACTTGGCTGGATTGGGTTTTGCCAAAGCCTTACCCCCCGCACACCATCTTCTATCGTTTGGAAATCTATTAAGCGCTTTAGAGGTTCTTTTTCTTCCTCTGCGGATTCCAACGACCACTCCATCTGGATAGAAGATTTCCTAAATAAATTATCCCCTCCAGATGTCCCCAATATAGACTGTTTCCCACCCATGTATCCCAGTTTTATCTCCCCCCACCCCCTTAACAACCCATTTTCAATGACTGAGCTTTCTTCCGTCCTTGAACATTTAAAAGATTCCTCACCAGGCTCAGATGGGATTCCTTACTCCTTCCTTAAGAGAGCAGGCTTAAAGTGCATGGGCTTGTTCCTCTCTTTACTGAATGGCTTTTTTGAGGCTGGATTTGTGCCTTCGTCATGGAAAAATCAGTTAATTATCCCAATACTGAAACCTGGCAAGGACCCTACCCTAGGTTCCTCCTGTCGACCAATTGCCCTTTCTTCAACTTTATGTAAAGTGATGGAACATCTGATTAAGCGAAGGTTGGACTGGTTCGTAGAAAACCAAAATATATTAGCCAAAACGCAGTTCGGATTTAGAAAAGACATGAGCTGCATGGATAACCTTGCTATTCTGACCACCGATATTAGAAGGGCTCTCACCAACAATGAATTGTTAGTTGGGGTCTTTTTAGACATCAATTCGGCATATGATAGCGTTTTACTTCCACTCCTCAGGCAGAAGGTGCAACATCTGAGGATCCCTGAGAGGATAACACACTACATATGTAACCTCCTAATGGAGCGGTCTATTGAAGTCCGCGTCAGGGGTACGGTCCTTGACCGTAGGCAAGTCTGGAAGGGCCTCCCACAGGGTTCTGTGCTCAGCCCTCTGCTCTATAACATCTACACCTATGACCTTGACAGATCTGTTAACTCTTTCTGTGAGGTTCTACAATATGCGGATGACATTGCTCTCTATATTTCTTCCAACAGCTTAGAGACAGCTGAATACAGATTAAACAGAGCTTTATTCTACTTGGAAGACTGGCTAACTGACCATGGTCTGAAGTTGTCAGTGCCAAAATGCAATTCTGTAGTCTTTACACGAAAGAGGATCTTTCCTGATATATTCCTACAATATGGTGACCAGAATATTCCAATAAGTACCAACACCAAATTCTTGGGTGTGTCACTTGACAAAACTTTGTCAGGTAAAGTTCACCTCAATCATATGAAAGAGAAATGCGAAAGAAACATTAACATTCTTCGCTGTTTATCCGGAGTCTGGTGGGGTGCGCACCCATATTCCCAGAAGCTGATCCATAATGCCACCATCCGCAGCCTTTTTGAATATGGATCCTTTATTCTAGAACCCTGCAACAAAGAAGCTATTATGACCCTAGATAAACTCCAGTTTAGATGCTTACGTATCATCCTAGGGGCTATGAAATCGTCCCCTACTAACGCGTTGCAAGTTGAAGCCCTAGACCCCCCTTTGTCCCTCCGACGGAACCTTCTTGCAGATAGATACTTATTCAAAGCACTCCAAAACTCTTCCCACCCCCTAATTCCCAAATTAAAATCTCTTTCCTCTAATATACCACAAAACAGTTATTGGTCTAATAAATCTTACCCTTGCTTAATCAAAAGTTATCGTAAATACCTGGCTATTCCTTATACCCACTTCCAAACTCACTGCCCACTTTATGCATCCATTAATTACAACACCCTGCTATTTAAACCTAACATTCACCTTAATATCGGTATTGCTAAAAATACTCCTGACGCCACTTACACTTTTAACGAAAAAATAGAATCTGATTGGCGGGATTGGTACCACTTCTACACAGATGCGTCCAAATCCCCTAGTGGTGTGGGAGCAGCAGTCTGGTTACCTAAATTCCACACCCTACTAAACTTTAAGCTCCCTCCTCCATGTTCAGTGTTCACCGGTGAAGCTTTGGCCATTTTCGAAGCTGTCAAATTCATAAAATGCCATGAGTTCAACAACTCTATTATCTTCACTGACTCACTTAGTGTTCTTCACGCATTAAGATCCAACAAATTCCTGCCTGGTAATAGAACCCCCTTAATTCTCAAAACTATACAAATTCTACAAGAATGCCACCATTTTGATATCAATGTGGTCCTTGCTTGGATCCCCAGCCACTCTGGTATTAAAGGCAATGAGACGGTCGATGAATTTGCAAAGCAAGCCATCTCCACAGGATCAACAGAAAATGTACAAATATTTTCTCAAGACCTCTGCTCTCTGGCCAAATTGGACCTAGTCAATGAGTGGAACAAGATTTGGGATAAGTCCAAAAAAATTAAAGGAGCTTATTACGGTGACATCCAACCAACCATTCCCGCTCGGCCTTGGTTTTCGCGTCTGCGCGGTTTTGACAAACGGTCCACTTCCGTAATTTGCCGGCTACGCATTGGTCACTGCTGCTCCCCCTTACACCTTTTTAAAATCCAGGTTCGCGACTCTCCCATCTGTGACTGTGACATTGAAGAAGGATCCATAAATCATATATTTTTTAATTGCCCTCTCCGTCCTATCTCCCTGTATGATATTTTGCCCCGTAAAATTCCTCGTCCCATCAACATGAAATCCTTGCTGCTATACCAAAACCCCTCCATTTATAAACTTCTGTGTAATTATATAAGCAAATATAACATCAAATTATGATTAACGCTCTCAAGTAACTGTGAATGCTTTGTCCTCTCAAGTATTGTTAAATTATTGTATGTGCTGATTTTGTGTTAATGTCCTGTGTTGTCCCTACTACAGGTAACCCAAATAAAGTTCATACTTTTGGCAACCTTCACTGGACATCTCTCCGTACAAGTGTTTGGCCTAACTCGAGCTTGGCAGAAATGGTTGTTATCTATAAAAGACAACCGATTGCCATTAAGTGTAAGAAGTGAAGGAACAAATTTTGTAGGTAACATTATCAAGATATTATTATTCGTATTGCCAAAATTAAATGCAGAGAGGAAGGTATATTAATAATAGTTATTTATAAAAAGGCGAGAGAAAAAAAAAGACATTAAATTATTATAAGATCTACCACTTAGCAACGACTATAGAAAGTGTAAACCAAATTATGGAGAAATACTATAGTAAAAGAATTGGAATGTTACTTTTTGGTGGCAACTGCTCGCTTGGACTTGGCTGGTACCTTTGAAGAGGCAGCAGGTTTCTGGAGCTCAGGATCAATGGCATTCAGTTCGCTGGTGGCCGAAATGTCGAATAGATAGACTGAGTAGATAGTATTAAATATCTTTTTGTAACTTATAATTGATTACAATTAGTTACTATCTTCTCAATATGGCAAAGTAAGTTAGGATATTTGTTTGTGTTTTAACAGTAGGTTTTGAATAGAGTTATAGTTAATTTTATAGAAGTAGGCTGATAATTTGGTTATTACGACATCGATATGCGATTGGACTGATCACCCAAAAGCAAGTCTAAGATCATATTAACCAAATTAATCATAATAATGGAATGTAGAATAAATAGAATTGTATTGGAATGAAAGGATTTTAAGAGATGAGATAAAAGTATACGGTACACAAATAAAGAGGTACTATAGGGATCAGGTCCTTCAGAATAAATTGCGATGCGACCGAGAGTCCACGCTGAAAGCTGTTGGAGACCAAAATGTTGTCTTAATTCATGACCCTATTAATAAAGTATGGTACAAATATGGTACGTGGAGGGTCAGATCCTTCTATCGATCATGGTGTGAACGAGCTTTCCTCTGTGAGATAAGTTGGAGTCCAAAAGAGGCTTAAAACCTATGACCCCCAATAATAAATAAGGGCGTGCGCACGACCCATGAAAGGCACTGGGATGCCAAATTGTATGATATTTAATGTATAATTATGAGTCGACTATAAATAAAATATATGTACCACGTGATATATGAAAATAAAACGGCTGGCCAGACCGTATGATGATTATGTAATAATAAAAGTACCTAGTGGAGGAAGAATTATGTAGTCAAGTGTACCGATACGTAATAAAATGAATGAATTGAATAATGAGATATTTTGAAAGTGAAATGATAATTTGAATAATTATGTGTTTATTGAATGAAATAATGGCAAGTGAATATAAATAATTATGAAGAAGTAAAAGTAAAATGAGATAAGAGGTATCTGTTAAAGGTTTATTATTTTATTTAAATAAAGTTAGAAAAGAAGGTTAAAGTTATCCTTGAAATGAAACGATTTTTTTTTTAAAGATTTTGTGACGGAATACTAGGAAATTATAAATATCTATTTGAAATAATATGACGAGAACCAGACAACCATTATCAAAAATCAGTAAGGATTTTTTTTTGATAACATAAATTTGTATTTTTATTGATTACTTTTATAAAAAAACCTGTTTTATGACAATTATGAATAATAAAGTTTGGTAGAAATGATGTTGGTAGCTGCCTATATTTTTATATGAAATATTTATATTTTTTTATTTAGAAATGACAAATAAAGAAAATATTTGAAATTTAATTGTAATATAAGCAATAATAAGATTATGAAATATGTATGCATCAAGCAAGTTATGATTTATTTTGTCTTAAATATTAAATACTTAATTTTTTTTTCATCATAAAATGTATATATTTTTTTAATATTACGAAATAGTGTATTGCCAACAGTACGTACCCTAGTTGTTTAATTAATTTTCATTTCCATGTTTTAGTCTTAAGTATATCTATGAACAATAAAGGCAAATGATAGATTATTAGAGATGATATTTTTTTTATTCAAATGATAAGTATTGTAATAAAATAATTAAGTAAATCAAAATATTGTCATTAAAATTTTTCAATGTACTTTCTGTTATTCAATTTAGATTTTAATGTTGTTATAAATTTATGTTCATTTATAAATAAATAAAAATTAATAAGAGTGTGTGCCTTTATTGTTTCCATTTTTTTTGTAGAATAGTTCTATTATTTAGGGTTAAAAAAAAAAGTTAAAGTTATTTTTTTTTTCAAAAAAACGGGGGAGGTGTAGTGTATGACGCGCCTCTCCTGACTTAGCATTAAGTTAGGCTAAGGTATGTTGTAATTAGTATTAAGGTTTTAGTAATAAACCATACTCCTTAAGCAGCACACGTTGTTTCTCTGGATACTCCCGGTCCCCACATTGCAAGGCGTTAAATTTGTTTTCACTCCTACGTACGCTCCTCATTTTGGCGGCATTTGGGAAGCCGGAGTAAAATCCGCTAAATATCATGCGAAACGTGTTATCGGAAATTGTCATTTAACATTTGAAGAGATTTCCACTTTGTTTTCTCAAATAGAGGCGATATTGAATAGCCGTCCTTTATATCCCTTATCCTCCTGTCCCAACGATTTCTTACCATTAACTCCTGGGCACTTCCTCATTGGAAGACCATTGAATGCGCTGCCGGCTCCAGCTCTAGATGATGCTAAAGAACACAGCCTAAAGAGATACGAGAGGTTGGAGCAAATACATCAACATTTTTGGAGAAGATGGTCCAAAGAATATCTGGCCGAACTGCAGCAACGCTCCAAATGGCGAAAGGACACCTCCAGACTGAATGAAGGCGGTTTAGTATTTCTTCAAGAAGGCAATATTCCTCCATTGAACTGGCGATTAGGAAGGGTTGCTCGTCTATTTCACGGAGCCGATGGGGTGGCTCGAGTTGCCGATGTTAATACCACGCGAGGATGCGCCAGGCGACCATTAGTTCGTCTGTGCCCCTTACTTACCGAAGATGATGACATCACCAACACCAAGGGTTGAAACTGCCGCTGAAAGGGTTGAAACTGTACCGTTTCAACGAGGCGGGAAGATGTTCCGGCGCACGCCTACACAATTTCAATGAGCAATGTATCCGACCATAAAACCTGCTATGTTCTTACAAACGTACAATTACCTCTGCGTTCATTCTGTCACTTTTGCTTGTATGTGTAACATTAGCTACCAATTAAACAAGATTTCAAGTTATAATTTCGTGTTATTTATTATGGCACCATATGTTGCGTAAACATATACATAACAATGAATGTATCGATGACATCAGCAGGTTCCCTTATTTGCGTGCCTCACTTAAGGGTCGAGCTTTAGAAATTATACGTAATATTGATTTTAATCGTGATAATTACCAAGTGGCATGGGACTTGTTATGCGATCGTTACAACAATAACCGTCTATTGATAGATAATCATGTTCAGGCTCTTTATGATGTTGAACCGGTTTTCATTGAGTCATATAGTTCTTTACGGCGACTTGTCGATGTCATAAATAAAAACATCCGTGCTGTTAAAACTTTAAAGGAGCCCACTGAGCATTGGGATACACTAATGCTGTTTATGATGACTAGGAAACTAGATTCAACAACAAATAGACATTGGGAAGAATACAGGAAAACACTAACTAAGTCACCTACTTTTATTCAATTTATTTCTTTTATTGCGGACAGAGCTGGATTTTTAGAAAATTTAGAAAAGAACGAACAAAACACACAATTACAAAAACAAAAATCCTTTATTTTAACTAATACCAGAGAAAGGGAACAAACAAACAATAAATTACAGAAAAAATACTTACAAAATAACATTAACAATAATAATAACAAATACAAACATAATAACACAAATTATTTACAAAATAACTAAAGCTTACGAACTAATTTAAAGTGTCCTTTATGTTCTAACGATCACTTTTTATATACATGTGAAATATTTAGAAATTCATCTATTGAGTCACGTCTAAATAAAGCCAAGGAGCTAAAGGTCTGACTTAATTATTTACGGTCGAGTCATACTACAAATAAGTGTCGATTAGCTGGATGTAAATATTGCAAAGCCAGACATAATACGCTTTTACATGTAGAACCGACTGAACAGTCTTACCAAGACCCAATGCCTTCCACTTCTAACAGTGTCGCCTTGCCTATTAACACTTCGAACACTGCATTATCAGCAAACACTATGGAACACCAAATTAGTGCACCCAATGTGTTACTGTCCACAGCTATGGTGAGAGTGCTCAGCGGCAGCGGAGACAAGGTCAGCGCGCGGCTGCTTCTTGACAGCGGGAGCACGACCAACTTCATAACGGAGAGCCTATGCACCAAACTGGGTTTGTCGAGACGTAATACGTCTTCCACTGTGACAGGTATCAACCAACAGTCTTCTTATAGTACACAGTCTTGTTATCTCAACGTCGAGTCTTCTAACGGTGACTATAAGCTTATGTTAGACTGTCTTATTTTGCCTGAAATAACAAAGATTTTGCCTTCGTCATATGTCAATATAGAGAATATTCCTATTCCGTCGGCTGTTTGTTTGGCTGATCCGTCATTTAATATTCCGTCTGTAATTGACATCTTAGTAGGGGCAGAAGTTTTTTGTGGTGTCATAGACAGCCATAGTACTATTGATTTAGGCAAGCAAATGCCTAAATTATGCAAAACTAAATTCGGATGGATTGTGTCTGGTCCTGTGCCTAAGTCGCTCCAGTCACGCTCATCTCTTGCGAAATACTCACAATTTTGTAATTTCATATATTCAGTAGATAAACCTGATTTATCAAAATTTTGGGAATTAGACTCAATTTCACCTAAGCACTTATTGTCTCAAGAAGAGCGAGCTTGTGAAATGAGCTTCAAAAAGAATACGATTAGAAAAGATAATGGTCAGTTTATTGTCACTATGCCTTTGAAGTGTGATCCTAATGTTTTAGGTTAATTCCTGTACGTGGGTCAACCAGCGGTTAAAAAACATGTGTAGCAAACGAGATGAACTATTCCAAATATGGCGCTGTGATGAGTTTAATGCAGCAAAAAAACTTTGTAATAAATATAGGAATAAAACGAATAAATATACACAATTTATTAGAAATAAACAAATTAAATTAGAGGTAATAGAAAACTTTAAAGACTCAAGAAAAATATGGCAAATAATTAACAGACTAACAGGTAAAATAACTAATTGTATTGATGAGATTTTACTAAAAACATTTAATATAGAACCTAAACAATTAGCAAATAATTTTGCAAATGAATTTCACCAAATTAATAATCAAAATCAATCTCATAACTATTGCAACTCAAAATTGTTAGATAATTTATCATACGAAACCATTCCTAATAGATCAATGCGCATGAAAAAAGCACAGGATAGCAAAATCAAACAACTGTTAATAAAAATGAACGATAAAAAAAGCCCTGGGTATGATGATGTGCGAGTCTATGACTTAAAATATATATCAGATAAAATGGTGCCTGTCATAACTCACTTAGTAAATTGCTGTATTAAAACTTGTGTTTACCCGGACCTATTAAAAATAGGAGTTATTCGACCAATTTTTAAAAAAGGAAGTAAGGCAGATTATTGTAATTACCGACCAATAACCATCCTATCATGTCTTGACAAAATTATAGAACGCTACTTAGGAGATCAAATTAATGAGTTTCTCACAAAAAATAATATTATCAATGCAAATCTTTCAAAAAAATAAAAATACGACGAAACTTCTATGTAAATTTAGTGATGAAATTAATGACCATTTAAACAACAAATTGCAGGTTTTGGTATAATATTCATCGACTTTAGCCGGGCATTCGATATGTTACAGTATGATACACTATTCCACAGGTTGCAATGTTGCGGTATACAGGGCCCTACTTTACAGTTATTTAAAAATTACCACAATAATCGCCATACTGTTGTTAAAATAGCAAATAAATATAGTAACATGATAGGGACCGAGAAGGGAACGGCACAGGGCTCAATCTTTGGGCCGATGGAATACTTGCTTTACGTCAATGATATGTGTACATTAATAATGAAAGGGTCCATATATCTATTCGCTGATGATACTTGTTTAGTAGTAGCGGCTAAGAGTATAGATGAAGCTGAACAGACTATGCAAAACAACTTTAATATATTATGTAAATGGGCTCACGATGTTGGATTAGTGATAAACGCTCAAAAGACTAAATTACTACACATACATACCGCTCACAATAACACCAATATTACTCCTACCATCGTGGCTCATACTCACAACTGTTTGCATAATAAACCACAAAGCTGTTCATGTCAACCAATTGATAATGTGAAACAACATATGTGTATAGGCCTAGTAATTGATGAAAGATTCTGCTGGGGCCCTCACAAAGAATATGTATGCGCCAAACTAAGATCAATCGCCAGTAGATTATCCATTTTAAAGTATAAACTGCCATACAGAACCCTTAGGCTTATATACAGGGTGTGGCGTAAATAGTGGTCCAAAGCCAAGGGTTCGGCGTACTAGGTATTCAACTATAACATACCACTATTTTTACCCAATTTTACCCAAGGGTTTATAGAAAAACATATTTAAACCTTTTTTATAATTTTTTTTACCCTTTTTCATAAAAATAGATGCAGTTTTCACAATAAACGTTCTTTTCTTATTCCGTTTTCTGTTTCTTACTGCTGGATACATTAGCTATCTTAAAAAAATACTATCTTTGATGTAAATTTTAAGATTTTAATGCAAAAATAGCTTATTTTTAATTTTTAACCCAAACTTTAACTTATCATGGATAATCAGACGCGATTTTTGCAAAAAAAATGTACCACACGCTTAGTGCCCATAAACTTTAAAACATGCCTACTAAATACCGATTTCAAAATGGTATTACAATAGTGGATCCTAATAATAAAAAAAAAGTTATTCGTAATAAAGAAGAAGTTCATCAAAATACTATGGAAATTTAGTTACGTTAATATTAAAGCATTATTTGAAAAAAATGTACCATACTGGCAATGGCAATGCATTCAAAAATATCCTTACAAGATACACATTTTAAAATGCTACAATATTGCTAGGTTTACTAAATAAAATTTTTATTTAGTAAACCTAGCAATAGTTATGGCTATTTAATTCGAAAATAACAACCAAGTTGTAGTGATTGAGACCTAACTTAATTGAAATAATAAATAAAAAACATAATGGCGATGTCATTATTTTTATTTATTTATTTATTTATTCAAATAAAACATTACAGTAGTGATTTCTTAAATTAGTTGTAAACATAAACTTATTCAAGCTTTACCGTACACCAGAGTCGTCGATACGCTTAGCATTACACATTAATAGGATCGTGTTGTATAATATTTATGATGTTACTTTAAAGAATACTTTACTTATCGCTAATACTTAATTAATTGCTACATTTAGAAATAGTAAGAGTACATAACAATTTTAAACAACCATTAATAATTTGTGAAATAAAGCCGAAAATAGCAATAAATGTAGTTACATTAATAACAATCAATGTTTTTGACATAATGTTAACAAATTACACCAAATGTTCAAAGTGTCCTCCATGCGCAGCTATACACGCTCTGCATCGACGGATAAATGATCTTTTGATTTGACGAGCAAACCCGCTTTCTTCGATTTCTCGTGCTGCTGTCTGGATTCTAGTCCTCAGTTGCTCGAAACTCGTTATTTCTTCTTTATACACCTTTTCTTTTAGACAACCCCAATAAAAGAAATCCAGTGGATTTAGGTCTGGTGAGCGTGGTGGCCACAATATTGGACCTAAGCGCCCTATCCATCTATTAGGATAATTTGAGTTGAGGTGCTCTCGAACACTAAGAGCATAATGAGCGGGACAGCCATCGTTCTGCAACCACATGTTCTGTCGAACTTCTGGAGCAATATTTTCCATCAGTGAATGTAAGTCATTCTGCAAAAAACTTAAGTACCTTTCTGCGTTTAAGGTGTCTGGCAGTTCATGTGGACCGACTATTTGTCCGTTAATTATTCCGGTCCACAGGTTTATTTTAAATTGGTATTGCGACCTATCTTGCCTTATGAGATGCGGGTTCTGCAGCTGCCAGCTATGCAGATTGTGCAGGTTAAGGTATCCATCTTTTTTGCAGGATGACTCGTCGCTCCATAATATTTTATTAAAAAATTGTGGGTTCTCTCTAATCCTACGCAGCATTTCTCTACAAAACCTTTCTCGTAGCGGATAATCTCTTGGCAGCAACGACTGTACTCTTTGATAGTGGTATGGGTACAGTTCATGCCTTTTTAGAATTCGGTTCACAGATCTGGTAGAAATGCCGGTTCTGCGAGATAAATCACGGATCGATGACGTTGAATCTCGAGCAATCAAATTCAATACCTCTCCGTCATTGTACACCCGAGGTCGCCCTTCGCTCGCACCGCCTACGCCTGTTCCAGGTATCCTTCCCTCAGTGTAGGCGTTATGGACTCTCCCAAAAACCCGATGGTCCGGATGTCTTCGATCGGGATATCTCTCTCGATAAAGTCGAGCTGCTGCTCTACCGACGCCTCTGCATTCGCCGTAAATAAAATGCATGTCAGCATATTCACGCGGTGTGTATTGAGCCATTTTGTATCCGTCACTGCACAATAACCTTGTCCAAATCGTTGAGCAAATCAAAGTCCAGAAAACGTAGCCAGTGTCGTGAATATCACCAAAACAACAAGTCCAATCGGAAAGTCAATGTAACAGAGTCCAGGGAGAAAGCAATAACAAACGGCAGAGATAAACAGAACACACACGAAACGCAAACGACGCACGAGATCGTACTGAATCATATCGAGATTTTTGCTTATGTTAACTTTATTAATAAAAAGGATAGCAATAGTAAACCATATTCTTTCTTTGTCGCTCGTATGGTGAGCATACCGTCGGGGTGCCCGCTGGAATGCGGGGTGCGGAGGTGCAGGTAGCGCTCAGACGCAACAATGAGTTTTTTATTAATAGTAAGTAGAGGTACCAATTGACCTTTTTTTTACCTGAGACATGTTTTACAAAGTCAGTTAGTAACTTAAATCACATTTTATGAGTGCTTAAAACATTTCACATGAATATTAACGTAACAAAATTTCCATAGTATTTTGATGAACTTCTTCTTTATTACGAATAACTTTTTTTTTATTATTAGGATCCACTATTGTAATACCATTTTGAAATCGTTATTTAGTAGGCATGTTTTAAAGTTTATGGGCACTAAGCGTGTAGTACATTTTTTTTGCAAAAATCGCGTCTGATTATCCATGATAAGTTAAAGTTTGGGTTAAAAATTAAGAATAAGCTATTTTTGCATTAAAATCTTAAAATTTACATCAAAGATAGTATTTTTTTAAGATAGCTAATGTATCCAGCAGTAAGAAACAGAAAACGGAATAAGAAAAGAACGTTTATTGTGAAAACTGCATCTATTTTTATGAAAAAGGGTAAAAAAAAGTATAAAAAAGGTTTAAATATGTTTTTCTATAAACCCTTGGGTAAAATTGGGTAAAAATAGTGGTATGTTATAGTTGAATACCTAGTACGCCGAACCCTTGGCTTTGGACCACTATTTACGCCACACCCTGTATATGTCGCTAGCGGATTCTGTCATTAGTTACGGTCTTAGTAGTTATGGAAGGACATATAAAACCTATTTAGAGGATATTTTTAAATTACAATATAAAATGCTAAAGATTATTGTTCCTAAATACATAAAAAATAAATGTAAGAACAACGCCCAAGATCTATTTAAATATTGTAACGTCATAAATGTCTTTGATAAAGTAAAGTATGCTATTTTAACCGAATGTAATGAAACTGAATGTTTGAATGTATATCAAAGACCAAGTAACTTAAGAAAAGTATATCATAAAAAGTTTGTTTTACCGAAATTCAATAACGTACATGGTTGTAGAAAATTAAATTACTTAATACCTTCTTATCTCAATGATTTACCTAATAACCTACAGGACATGTACATGAATACTATTATAACTAAATACAAATCCAAATTTAAGAAATTCTATTTGCAAAATTATTGCCTTGATCGTGCTACTGCTATTATGGTATAAGAAAATATGAGTGTATGTTAGTGACTCGCCATACACAGATAAACCTTACAGGTTTCCGTGTACGGCTTATGTATTATGTGTGTTTTATAATAATGTATTGGAAATAAATAAAAAAAAAAAAGGTAATTCATACAATGTTGCGAAAAAACGTTTTTTATCTTCAGAACGTCGTTTTCAACGTGACCCAGAGTTTAAACAAAAATATACAAGGTGTAAAAGACATGAACAGTCAAACGAGAACCATGTATTCTATACATCAAAATAAGTAACATTTCAAAAAATAATTGCTGGGAAATGATTTTTATTTTTTGGTGTTAAAAAAAATTGCAAATTGTACCGCGCAATGTAAAGCGCTCAACTCGTACGCATCGTAAAATCGCGATAATTTTGCCAGACGGCCACGAAGTTCACAATGTAGGTTGACATAAATGTAATCTAGCTACTTAGGTACTTACCTACTGTTCATTAATTTTCATCTACGATAGGCCTTCCGAAAGGGTGAGGTGTGGTTCAAAGTGGCGACCTTCGACGTGTAGACACATGCGCGCTCGATACCTACAGCGTATCTTAATTCGTGATCTCGATAGGATTCCCTCTCGTAGTGACCGATGCTTATGTTCGTCGAATACGTCAATGATTTTTTGACGCATCTCGACAGCCGTTTCGCAAGGGCGGTCAAAAACTCTGTCTCTAACGAACCCCTTACAAAAAAAATCTAGAGGGGTTATCTGGCGATCGTGCATAGGCCCATACCGCCCAATCCCTTGGTCACCGAACAGCTCCGTCAGCCGCTTCCGTACGGGTCTCACAATGTGTGTTTGGGGGTGTCGCCGTCGTGCTGGTACTCGCAGCTGAGTTAGTGGCATGTTGTACAGAGCGTCTGAAATGTACCCGTTTAACAGATTCAGGTAAGCTCGCCCATCCATTCTTTGCGGCAAGAAAACGGGACCAAGTATAACAGTAAACCATGTTCACATATTCGCGGGCGTTATAAACATGCCCGGGATCTTGTTTCTAACACTCACTAAATCACCACGATCACAACACAAACTGCACTGAAAATTGCGCTGAAGCCTTAGAACCGCTTATTACTCGGACGGCACGATATTATACCATAAAACCGGTTTGATTAGGTACGCAACCTCATTTACGCGAGTTCGAAAGCATTCGATCATAAGCGCACTACTACCGTGGCGTTACGCTAGCGACTAGCGGTAGCGAAGTAGGTAGAGAACTTCCAAATAAATCACGCGGAGTGTTGCCAGCTACTGATATATAAATTCCGCAACCAAACATACTTATTTTTAGTACTACAATACATTTTAATTATCTGAATTTATCTGAAAATAAAATAGTACCAACCAAAAAAAGGAACTAAAATAAACACACTTGTGGTAGACAATCTTGAAAAACTTTCCAATACTTTAACTACAATGTATGAGCTAATTGTCGTTAAAAATCTACTAATCCCATCGTCATGACGGTGACCTTAGACCATTAAACACGGGACGTGGCATAGCGCAGATTTAGTACAGAAAACATTCTGCCGTTT
Organism: Elophila nymphaeata; assembly: GCA_955850985.1. Lineage (NCBI taxonomy): Eukaryota > Metazoa > Arthropoda > Insecta > Lepidoptera > Crambidae > Elophila > Elophila nymphaeata. The sequence continues at coordinate 13,302,515 of OY039071.1, read as the reverse complement.
TTTGCGGGGGGTGAGGCAAACACGCATAGCACACATTTACTCACTAGTGCACACTGTTGCAAAAATTATAATCGCTATTATGAGCGCACACTCGGCGTACCACCATATCGCCTAACGTTGTTATATCGTTGTTTCTGTCGCAAAATTTGTAGATGACAAATTGTATTGTTATGTGAAACAGTAGTTGATGTGAATAGAAAATTACTTTCGTATGATGAGCAACTCCGTTTTAGGATAACTTTAATGTTTCTGATGGTCGTTTACAAGAAAACACTCCGCAACCAATAATTTTTACGAGGCCCGCTTAGCGACAGATACGAATTCAATCTGGCGGTCGGTCGTCGCGGCGAACTATTTTTTATAAACTGACATGAATGTTTATTCATGTACTTTGGCAGTTTTTAATGTAAAAGAAACCAATCTGCTATTACGACCTTTATAACAAAAAATAATTGTCGTAATCGTTTCAGATTTGGCGCAGATACAATAAATAACTCAATTTAGGTATGTAAAAAAAAAACATTCAACCAAATAAATCAATCGCTATCAGAGTGCCAATTTACCAGTGATGGTGTGTGTAGTACACTTGCCATATCTCACCAGTAATTACTGATTTATTAATTATTGATTAACAAATCGTGTTAATTCCTGTTTTAACATTACCGTTTATTCATGCAACGCGAAGTAAAAAGTAATTACTGCTTTGGTGCTCGGTTATGACGTTAAACAGTGAACATTGAATTAAATTATCGCAAACAACACAATGAACAAAAAAAAATTTTACTCGGTTTAGAGCAAACACTAAGTTGGCAACATTGTATGCAAGCGCAGTACGTAGGTAATTCTTTTGAGCTCGCGCCGCCCGCCGGCCAAAGCGCCTGCCGCGACACGAGTTTCCCGCGCGTTGCTAGGTTTCGAAGCAATGCTTGATTGAAAGGTATTTTATTTTCTGTACCTTTCTTCCTTGTTATTAAATTTTATAACAAGTGTAAAATAAGTAATCATGCCTTAATTCATTTAAAGCTTTCTTCAAAATGTTATCGTCTCTGGAACTTGAAGAAATTGTCAGTCCTTACTAACATACCTACACATCTACGTAGGAACTAAAGTCAAAGCGTAAATTCTTACATTATTATGGAATAAATTTGGAATTGTGGGTCCTATCCTATCTGGATTATGTTTTCTCGCTGTCCTTAAAGTCATAAGTTTATATCAAATTGAACGTAAAAGAAAACTCATTTTTTTAGAGGCACTGTGATTTTAAAAATGTAAAAGAATGAGAAGTAACTTTTTTAATGTGTGTGTTGATTGAAATTGAAATCACCGTTTTATGTAGGTAATTATTCAATACCTATCTGTTACTTGTATGGTAAATCAACAAAGTACGTAGGTAATTCTTTATCAGTGATAAAAGACTTAACTCGTATAGCCCCGTTCGCGCTCAGGAGCGCGAGAACACAATTAAAATCAATTGTGTCTGGATATTAATAATCGTCCAGGGATTAACTCGTTAAGCCCCGTTCGCGCTCAGGAGCGCGAGAACACAATTAAAATCAATTGTGTCTGGATATTAATAATCGTCCAGGGATTAACCTCCATAGCCCCGTTCGCGCTCAGGAGCGCGAGAACACAATTAAAATCAATTGTGTCTGGATATTAATAATCGTCCGGGGATTAACTCGTTAAGCCCCGTTCGCGCTCAGGAGCGCGAGAACACAATTAAAATCAATTGTGTCTGGATATTAATAATCGTCCAGGGATTAACTCGTTAAGCCCCGTTCGCGCTCAGGAGCGCGAGAACACAATTAAAATCAATTGTGTCTGGATATTAATAATCGTCCAGGGATTAACTCGTTAAGCCCCGTTCGCGCTCAGGAGCGCGAGAACACAATTAAAATCAATTGTGTCTGGATATTAATAATCGTCCAGGGATTAATAACCAGGTAATGTAGATGCTTACTACTTGGCGGTCTGAGCTTGACGGCAGGTTATTGGATGGTTGATCGTTTATTACTTTGTTCAACCAGGTAGTACCTAGGTATATCTAATAATTTATTAGTCAGCTGACTGCGGGTCCAATACTTAAATAAATTAAGTTTTAACACGTTGATTAGGTAATTTAATCATTAACTCATCAGCTGATCATTATTTTGCCTACCCTGCTCCAAATTTATACATTTTCGGTCACCCATCCGAGTGCCGACCGCGCACTTGGTAGCTTAACTTTCGTGATTATTACTAATAATGCACGACTGCGGCGCTATCGATCTCATTCTCCTCATAATCAACTGTTAAAGGGTAATAAATGTTAGTCGCCCGTGTGAGATCTTGGGCACTAATTTGTACATTAAGCCCAAGATAATAATTATTCTAATGATATTTGTTAACTTATACAATGATAATAATGATTTGTTATGAATTAGAAATAGATTTCTATGATAAAAAGTAGTTGTCGTGGTAACCGACATAATTGTTTCGTTTTTAGGATATTGAGAATCTATTTATGTTGGAATAGTTTGGTAAAATAATAATAATATCATTTTTATTTAATAATTTATTAATCATGAATTTACAAATAGTTTTATATAATAAAACTATATTTATTACGACGCTTTGGTACAAGCGTTACCGGTAGTCAGAGGCGAGGCGGAGTAGGGTGGGTTGTTCACATAAAACGACCACGCTTCCGCGTGGTAGCGGCATTCTCGTTCGAGCCGTCACAGTGAACACTACTCTGCCTCCTGTCAGTGTTATCTGATTCTGAGTACCTATTTGCTGGATAAAATATAAGTATTCTTTACTTTGGGTAAGAAATAAGACATAATTCTCTCTACCTGTTTCTTTCAACGTATTTCTGTAAGTATAATCTAACATCAGAAGTGGGATCGTCCTAATAAAAGGGTATGTACAAGTGAAATATTTTCGAATCAAAAGTGCTAAGATCTCAAATTTTAAGTTTGGTTGTGTAAAGAAACATATTGATATATGATTATGGCTGATCTGTGCATTGCATTTGGTCAGGGCGACTCCCTGACAATGAGATGTGTGGGTTATTCATTTTCATGTAAAAAAAAAAAAAAATTTTTTCGTTATATACCTACTAGTTCAATGGGCTTAGTGCCACGTCAGGGCTACTCTCTGATGGTGTTAATTCCTGTTGGATTGGGGGTTGATGATATGTTTCGCTTATTGTGTAATATAATAGTAAAACATATTTTCCGTAGTTAGACTGGCATTTCGATGTTCGATCGGGGCTACTCTCCGATAGCATTGATATGTGTCGACTAACGTAGACTATTTATTATTGTGTAATGAAATATAATGTTTCGTAGTTGGACTGGCATTTCGATGTTCGATCGGGGCTACTCTCCGATAGCATTGAGATGTGTCGACTAACGCCGACTATTTATTATTGTGTATTGAAATATATGTTTCGAAGTTAGACCGGGCATTTCGATGTTCGATCGGGGCTACTCTCCGATAGCATTGAGATGTGACGACTAACGCCGATGATATATATGATTATAATATTGAAGCCTACTAAAAAGATTTGAGTTTGAAGCACTTTGGTTCTCTTCGAGCGTTGGTGTGTTTATTATAATTAAAGAATGAGAAATCATTAGATTACATAAGAATTCACTTGCTGAGAAATTTTACATGTGAGCTAGTGAACGTACGTGGAGAATAAATTCGTATCTAACAAAATAAGGTATTGCGAAAAAAAAAACTCGCAAAATTTTCTCGATCTACCGCCATCACAAATATCTTGCAGCTGTAACTATGGATGTGTAAGCACCAGCTTGACAAATTAACAATTTTATTCTGCCTACAACTCTTTTATAAAAAGAGTTTCTCCAGAGTTCTTGTTACGGAAGCGTTTGTTGAGAGATTTCATTTTTGACTTGAACTACCGTACAATTTATTGTGATTTATATTTAAAAAAAAAAACTCATTTTTTATAGTGCTTGATAAAGTTTTTTTTTTAAAGATGGTATCATACTTTTTATGATAATTGTAAGGTTTGATGATATTTGGAATTAATTATCGGTTTCCAATTGAATTAAATATTTCTACTGGCAACGCCGGAAGTTCGAATGAACTAAAGCGAGGCATGTTGCCGGATCGAGTCACTTTTTGCTGACTGTCGCAGTGTACGGTGGAATTACCAGTGATTTGTATTATTTGTTACCAACCATTTTGTAACAATATAGAAGTAACATATTATAAAAATGAAGGATTCTTACAATTCAACTTGAAGGAATAAAGCAAGGTAATTCTGTGTTTTTCATTTGATTTAATTCTGTGTCGTTCGTTAAATTTTATTAGTGCAGTTAATGTGGGTAGTGCAAACATTTTTATTGCATTGGATGTACCACGTAGCCAATTGGGGTCTACGAGGGAGTTTGAATTAATTTCAGAGTATATTTTTTTAATGAGGGTAGTCCGAAAATTTTTATTGCATTGGATGTACCATGTGGCCGTTTGGCGTCTACGGGGGTGAAAAATTCATTATTTTTGTACTACGAAGCACAGTTTTAAAGATAAAGATGAGCATCAATTATTTGAATTAATTTTGGAGTAACTTTTTTGTTAATGAGGGTAGTTCAAAAATTTTTTATGCATTGGATGTACCACGTGGCCGATTGGGGTCTACGGGGGAGAAAATTTCATTATTTTTGGGCTACGAAGCACCGTTTTGGAGATATTTAAGTTTTTATCTACAGTTCCATAAAATTGGTATATGTGTACCACTCTCTAGATAAAGGGAGGTCAGAGCATTAAATCGCTTTGGTGAGTGTTCTAATAACATTGTAATTGTTAATTTCAATTGCATTAGACCAGTTATTCAAATAACTGGATTGCTTTGACGGCAGATTCGTTGTTCATTGGCTAGCCACAACACAAACCTGTGGCGAACAGAACCTAATACTGATCTACGGAGATTTTATGAATTTATGGGTATTTTTATTGAAAATTCCCAGTTTTAAAAAATAAAATAAAAAAATAAGTAATTGGGTAGTTGCAATTACATTTTGTAATTGATAATAATTTTGAGTTACATTGTTTTCAAGAATGGATATTATTTTAGAGGAAAATAAACTAAGTAAGTAATAATTTGACTTCTTTGCTATGAACTAGCAAAAAAAAAATGGATAGTTAGATAGCACTTTGAAAATTTTGTCTACCCGATGTTTATACTAACGTAGTGGTGTCATAAAGTGCAATAACTTTGTATTTTGGCTTTGGAGATGTAGTAAAATTGACAGTAAGTTATATGAGTAACGAAAGTGTCCTGCCACCTTCATTTAGAAAAATGACAATTTTGCTAGCTATCTTTTTATAGCTTTCTTTAGATTGTTGTATGAAGCAAAAAAAAGGTTTATACATTTTTGTATTTCAAAAGAAAAGGTAAAAGTAAACATATTTGTGTAACTGAATATGATTGGTTAAATCTATTTCGGTTATTGTATAAATTGGGATGTATAAAAGCGTCGGTGGTGTGGTGCGTGGAGGCGTTGTCTTCTGCCCGGGAGGCACCGGTTCGAGCCCCGCCGCGTACCAATGTGTTTTCAGATTTTGGATTCATATGTGGTTTGATCGACTCTTTTACGGTGAAGGAAAACATCGTGAGGAAACCTGCACACACCTATGAAGAAATTCTTAGGATGTGTGTGAAGTCGACCAACCCGCACTTGGTCAGCGTGGTTGACTAAGGCCTAATCGCCCCTAGTGTGGGGTGGGCTCGAGCCCCTCGGTAGGGACATTATGAGCTGTTGATGATGATGATAAATTGAGAGATTTTATATACTGAGTTTGCTGACAACATTAGGTAGTTTGGGCAACTTTCGCTAGATGTCGATGCCTACACCTTTTACGTAGTTTAAGTAAAATAATTAATGCTTTAATGTTCCATTGGCCGCAATACCCGACATAAAAAAAAAACTAATATGGATATTGAGTCGGCATTAAAAATAGTTTTCGTCAAATTTCTCGTCAGATTGGCCGAACGTATATTCGAAAATCTACTAGCTAAATTTCTTCGTGTTTATATGGATGATCTTTTAATGCCATGTGAATCTATAGAGCAGGGCCTTGTTCAGCAGGACCTCTCTAAAAATGTGATTTACGGAATATTGTAATCGCAAAAAAAATGCGATTTTTGCCAGGAGAAATGATACATGTATGAGAATTTTGTCGTAGATGTTCTAGCAAACTAGGCGATTAATTAATTATGTAGGTAAAGATTTATTGTTTAAAACAATGATTGCCTTAATTAGAAGATGTTTTAACATTTGAATGTGATGTTTTAAAGATGGAAACGCTTGGCAAATAGTGATTGCCTGACATAATATGACTAATCTATGACGACAGGTATGGAAGGCCGTATGAGATAGTTCAATTGCTGCTGATTGTTAAACTGGTGTAATGTCTGGACATCACGATGCAGCACGTGGTGGGACAAAGCACGACAGTTTGACATAGTTGTTACTGCTTGATCGGCCTGGTGAAAAAGTCTGGACATTACAAGGCAGTATGTAATGGGATTGATCACGACAGCCCGATGAGATTTAAGTAAGATTGCTGCTGATTGTTAAACTGGTGTAATGTCTGGACATCACGATGCAGCACGTGGTGGGACAAAGCACGACAGTTGAACATGGTTATTGGTTAGATAATGGCTTATTAGTTAGATCTTGATAAATCAATATTTTATTGTTGTTTGTTGTACCTAAGAATTATAGTATTGTGAACTTTATTGGGAAGGAACTGACTCCTGAAATACAGTTCATACTAGTTTAGGAGTTAGGGCTACAATTTACTTTTGTAACTTTCTTGGTACAATAAAGATTTTATTATTTATTATTTTTATTATATTCTAGAATTATCCAACTACGATTCAGTAGATGACTAATTAGACGAGTAACCAGAAATCACTTCGAGAACGAAGTGCTCTGCAGAATGGCCGTGTGAGATCTTGGGCACTAATTTGTACATTAAGCCCAAGATAATAATTATTCTAATGATATTTGTTAACTTATACAATGATAATAATGATTTGTTATGAATTAGAAATAGATTTCTATGATAAAAAGTAGTTGTCGTGGTAACCGACATAATTGTTTCGTTTTTAGGATATTGAGAATCTATTTATGTTGGAATAGTTTGGTAAAATAATAATAATATCATTTTTATTTAATAATTTATTAATCATGAATTTACAAATAGTTTTATATAATAAAACTATATTTATTACGACGCTTTGGTACAAGCGTTACCGGTAGTCAGAGGCGAGGCGGAGTAGGGTGGGTTGTTCACATAAAACGACCACGCTTCCGCGTGGTAGCGGCATTCTCGTTCGAGCCGTCACAGTGAACACTACTCTGCCTCCGGTCAGTGTTATCTGATTCTGAGTACCTATTTGCTGGATAAAATATAAGTATTCTTTACTTTGGGTAAGAAATAAGACATAATTCTCTCTACCTGTTTCTTTCAACGTATTTCTGTAAGTATAATCTAACACCCGCGTGGTAATTTTTTGCACTCAGGATGCACGCGCACGGAGTTCAATGGCCCCGTTCGTTAGTGTCCGCGCGGATCGAGTGATCTACGTTGAACGCTAACGCTTTGAAGCCATTTTTTATTATGAAATACTAAAAAAAATTATAATGTTTCTTTGGACAAAAATTAAGACATAATGTTTAGAATATGTTTTCATAAAAAAATTTAAAAAAAAATTATGACTTTGACCTTCAATAAAATCGTAACTATCAATTTCCCAGGTATAGTCTGAAAGAAAAAAAATGTTATGATGGTGAGTAGAATACATGGTTTTCGTTTGACTGCTCATGTCTTTTACACCCGTTACAGAATTTATAGAGGAATATATAAATCTAGGTCATATGTCAGAGATTAGTAATAATTTAGAGCCTCATTCACTTAATTTTGTAGAATACTATATTCCTCACCACGCTGTAATTAAAAAAGACAGCACCACAACTAGGTTACGAAGTGTATTTGATGTCTCGGCTCCTACCTCTACTGGAGTATCGTTTAACGAGATCCAGATGGTAGGGCCCAAGGTACAGGAGGACCTTATGTCTATTTTATTGAGATTTCGACAGCATAGATATGAAGTTTCGGGTGACGTTGAAAAGGTGTATCGCTGCATTGAGGTTACTCCCTCACAGCGGTCATTATTGCAGATACTTTTTCGTAAAAACCCTTGTACGGGTTTTAGTGGGCCCGTACAAGAGAGTTGTGTGTAGTGATAGTAAATCATTTTTTGTAGATTAGGTATGCAGAAACTGCCAGTGCTCCCAGCACCAGCAGAGATGAGGTGACGTAATGATAAATGTGGTGGTTTGACATCTCGGGTAATTGTTCCTGGTCCTTTTGGACCGCAATTTGTTTTTGAATGCGCATGATTTCTGTTGCTATAGGTGACGAATCGATGTTGGTCACGTTAAGTTGTGCGCTCTTTCAGTTGACATTAACCATACTATTTATCATGGTCATATTCGTTAGATCCGGAACATCAATATCTGGTTGCAAGTGGGTTTCGCTGCCAAAGTGATTGTTTGCAAATATGGTAACTCCTTCGTTTTGTATCACACATCCTGGTTGTAATGATATGATCCCGATTCCCAATATGCTTTCTGTTGATACTTGGTCATTGCAAATTATTCTAATCATATGTTTTTTACAGCTACTGAACAGCCATACGTTATGTTTATGTAATTTAACCCATTTATCCGTGCATTGAACTTCGTCAGTAGCGCACGATTAAATATTTTGCTGGCTAAATAGTTTTGCTTCGCACGGAGCGTTCTTATGATGCATGTTGTACACTGGTTGCGAAGTGACACAAAGATAGCTTCCAACATTATTTTTACACTCTTCTATGTCTTTTTTCTCCAAAGCTAGGTATGTACTCTTCATGAGGTTGATGGCTATATAGGATGACATCGATATAATTATTTTTTGATGGTTGTCATGAAGAAAGTGTAGAGGTATAATTTTGTAAATTGTATACTCGTCGTCTCTAATGAGCGGTAAGTTTATTTCCACTAAAAGATATTTCTCCGTCAAGCGATATTTTATATCCAGTAGTTGGTAAATCTCTCGTACGTTTTCTTGTATATTTTTGATTGGTAATGATACTCCTCTTGGTAGTCTTCCAGCAATCAAATTGAGTTTTTCGACGAGTTGTGAAACCGGGAGTAAAGATATGTCCAGATGACCTTTGTTGAAATCCGATATAGTTCGTAGTAGCATATCTTGTATACGATACATGTCTAATAGAATTAGACTGGCAGTCAGTGATGTCGCATTGACGTCATTCACTGTCGTGAGTCTTTGGAGTCGGGTTTCCATAACTCCCATATCATCGTGAACTCGTTGTAAATAGTTTTGAATGGAATTAAATCGGCTTACTGTATAGTTTTCACTATTCTTAATAATGTTGTTTTCTGCTTCTATTATGAGCGTTTGATTTTTCAATAGATTTAGTAAATGTTTATAATTGGATTGTAATTGTTCTATGTCCCTTTCGTACTTTTTCGCAAATTCTTCATCTAGTGTTCAAAAGAGCGTCCTTGCTAAGCTTCCCACTCCATCAAAGTATCCTCGTTTTTGTCTATGCAAGGGTTCAGAGTCACATGGCTCGTGAGTAATGCGCTTGCATATGTTTTCTATGTATGTGACGTAGATATTAATGTTTCTTTCAGCGTGCCAATATACCGTAAGATTGTAATAAACTAGCAGCGTCCATTCGTCATGTATTAGTTGCAGATTTCCAATTTCATCATAGTATATAGGATGATCTTTTTCCACAGAAGTAATTTTGTAGTTCGAAGTGGTGGAGCCATTTGCGTTCGCAAAGCACATTAAAAACGTGATTGCGAAGAGGGAGAAATAGCTGGGTTTAACTCGCGTAGCTCGTCTTGGGTTTTCGATATGACAGTTTGTAGTTTTCGAGTTATTTTGCGGTATAGACTTCTCGTCATCTGGATCGTCTTGTTCGGGGAAGGGTATTAACTTTGTGATCGGTCGTTTTAGCTCTCCACCTTTAGTTTTTAGTGTCACCACACGTACAAAGCCGTCAGCACCAGGGTGAGTTTCTAGAACCCTGCCGACAGACCATTTTCCAGGTGGTGTATGATCGTCTTTAATAAGGACAAGTTTGCCCTTTTCTAAATTCATCTTTGGCTGCTGCCATTTACTACGAGTTTGAAGTAAGATGAGATATTCACTTGACCATTTTCTCCAGATATGTTGGTTCATTTGGTATAGTAGTCTCCATCTGTTCCGTAGGTCAAATTTGTTGAAGTCATCGTTCTCGTCGTGTGGTAAGGAATGTATTGGTCCACCTATTAGAAAGTGACCCGGCGTGAGATATTCCAAGTCGTCGACGTCTTCTGAGAGTGGTAATAGTGGTCTTGAGTTTAAGCAGCTTTCGATGGTAGCCAGTAACGTTATAAACTGTTCATAAGTTAATTTTTGTTCGCCGAGGACTCTTTTGAGGTGAAACTTCATCGATTTCACCGCGGCCTCCCATAGACCGCCTGCCGTGGGCCAAATTGGTGCGTTGAAATACCACTCAATGGCTAATTGTGATATTTCTTCTTGAAATTCTCTAGATGTGAATGTTTCATGGAGCTTAAAGTCTTCTTGCAGCTGTTTTGCTGCCCCTCGAAAGTTAGTGCCATTATCTGAGAATATGTGCTTGGGCATACCGCGGCGGGCACACATACGCTTCAGAGCCGCCAGGAAGGTCGGGGTGCTCATGTCAGAGACCAACTCCAGATGAACGGCTTTTGTAACCATGCAAATGAATATAGCAATATATCCTTTGCACGTTTTCACTCCCTTTCCTTTGTTTATTTTTAGTTCCACGTGAGATGTAAAGTCGATTCCTGTGCTGGTGAATGGTCGTGATGGTGTTACACGTTGTCGAGGCAAGTCTGCCATGATCTGTTCGCTTTTGTGTGGCTGGAACCGAAGACATTTCACGCACAATCTTAAGTGCTTTTTGATGGTACGACTGCCGCCTATTACCCAGTATTTTTGTCGTATGTAGGCGAGGGTTAATCGAACACCACCATGCAAAGTTTTCTTGTGTGCATCGTCAATTATTAGTTTGGTGTACTTGCTGTCATTTGGTAGTATGATGGGATGTTTAGTATTCTCCGGAAGTATCGAATGTTGCAGCCGTCCCTTAACACGCATAATTCCATTTTCGTCCAGAAAAGGTGTTAAGTTCAAAAGCTTGCTAGAAAAATGCACTGAAAAAAATCGACTTGCCTCAGGCGGGACTCGAACCCGCACCTTCCACAATCCGGGTGGACGCGTTGACCAATTTCGCCACCGAGGCACTGCTTTTCGCTGTCGAAATTTGTCAGTGCTTGGTGCTTATGTTTTTATGGTAAACATCGCTTCATCAAATCTTTGAAATTTGCACTTCCAAGACCCGAACGAAATATTTTTGCAAATATTTGACGCCCAGCTAAGATGAAACTACCTTACATTATGGAATAATTTTATTTTTGCGTTTACAAACGGACGGTCGGTGGAAGGTGCGGGTTCGAGTCCCGCCTGAGGCAAGTCGATTTTTTTCAGTGCATTTTTCTAGTATTATATTTACGCGTTTGTAAACGCAAAAATAAAATTATTCCATATTTCAAAAGCTTGCTTTTTCTTGTTGTGGTTCCCTTTTTTCTCAGATGTTCCATGTCATCTCCAAAGTATTTTTCTTGGACGTTTTTGATAATAATATCAGTTGCGAAATTCATTTCTTGTTTCGTTAAAATAGTTTTAATTTTATTTTGCTTACTGCGGATATTTGTTATAAATCGTCGTATCCAACTGACTACTCGTATTACACGGGCCAGTGAACTGTATTGTTGCAATATTTTATGAATAAGTTGGTCATCGTCAGCATATTTCGTCACCAGGCAGTGTTGAGACTTTGTTTTTTCTATTTCTGTATAAAAATTTTCCTTTTGGGTTTTATCCATGTGTTCGGAGTTAAATGTTTTTAGCCATTGAGGCCCTTGCCACCATAGTTCAAAGGAAGTTAGTTGAGATGGATAGAGTCCTCTTGTTGCGCAGTCCGCTGCATTGTCGCATGATTTTACATGGTACCACCGATCAGCGGGAATGGTATTAGTTATTTGTTGAACTCTATTTGCGACGTATTTTTCCCATTTTGTTACGCTGCCTTGTAGCCAGGCTAACATCACTTGTGAGTCGCTCCAGCAAAAAATTCGCAAGTTTTTCTTAGTAATAGTTGTTTTAATTTTATCAATCAATTTTGTTAATAGTAAAGCTCCACATAGTTCTAGTCGTGGTAATGTGAGCTTCTTTTTACACGGGGCGACTTTAGTTTTAGCTGCAATAAGAGTTATAACGTATTCACCCGATTCGTTTTTCGTCCTACTATAAACTGCGCACGCGTAAGCCTTTTCGCTTGCGTCACTGAATCCATGAACTTCCATGTCATTTTCTGGACAGTGTAGCCATCTTCTCAGGAATATCTTATTTATGTTGGGCAGGTCTTTTCTTAGCTTCTCCCACTCTTTAGCTATATCTTGCGGGAGCTCGTCATCCCAACTTATTTTGTGCACCCATAATTTTTGAAATAATAGTTTAGCTTTTATCGTAATAGGCGCTAACCATCCAAGGGGATCATACAATTTGCTTACGTCGGAGAGTAGCGATCGTTTTGTTGATGGTATTGTGGTATTTGTTAAAGTCCAATTAAATGTAAAATTGTCTTGTACGGAGTTCTAGCCTATTCCTAGGGTTTTTGTGTCAGGGGATTGATCTGACTTAAAATTCACGACATTCTTGTGACATTTTAGGTCTTCGGGCAGCTCCTTGAGAATGGCTGCTTCATTGGTAGCCCATTTCCTAAGGTTGAATCCACCTTTTCCCATTAGCGTAATGAGGTCTTCTATTAGTTGTTTAGCTACTTCGATACTATCTTCCCCGTGAATCAAGTCATCCATATAAAACCATTTTTTGAGGACTTCTGATGCCGCAGCATAGCTACGATTATGGCCTTCATCTTGTGCTAATTGTTGTAGAGTGCGCATCGCAAGATAAGGCGCTGCTTTGGTACCATACGTAACAGTGCAAAGTTTCATCTCGTGTATGGGATCCTGTGGCTTTTCCCTCCAGAGTATACATTGTAGTCCTTGTTGACTTTCATGTATTAGGATGTTGCGGTACATCTTTTCTACGTCTGCAGTAAAGACATACTTGTATACTCGCCAGTTGATCATGAGAGTTAACATATCCTTTTGTAAATTAGGTCCGGTGTACATCAAGTCATTGAGTGAATATTTAGAACTTGAGGGCATGGACGCGTTAAATACCACCCTTAGTTTCGTTGTAGTGGATTCTTCGCGAACCACTCCATGGTGTGGGAGATACGCTTTGATTTCCTTTCCCATTGATGTCGTCACTGGTGTCATATGGCCTAGAGTTAGATACTCTCTCATGAAGTTTTTGTATTCAGTAGCGAAGTTAACGTTGTTTGCCATTTTTCGTTCAAGTTGGAAAAATTGAGCAAGTGCTTGTGGTCTCGTTTTCCCCAACTTCCCCTCGTAATTTGGTTTCATAGGCATCTTAACTAGGTATTTTCCTTCTGGTGTTCTTTCTGTTGTGTCAATATAATGACTTTCACAGAGAGCCCCTTCGTCAGATTTTGGTTCACTGTCAATTATTTCCTCAGATTCCCAAAATTTCGTTATCTCTTGTAGTTCGTTTAGTGTTATGAAACAGTTAAAAGTTTTAACATTCCCGCTGAAAATCCAACCCGCCTTTGTTTGTTGAATTATGGGATAGTTCTGATTGGTTTTGATAATCCCATCTAAGATTATCTCGGAGTAAATGTCAGCTCCTAATAATATGTCTACAGGTGCTGCAATATTGAATGTAGGATCAGCTAGCTTCAAGCCCTCCAGGTATTCCCAATTTCGAATATCAAAAGTTTGACTTGGTAAGCGACTTATCAATTTGTTTATAATTAGTGCTTCCACATTGAAAGTGTCATCGGAGTTGATTGATTTGCAGTCCAGCTTTACCGACGCTTTACAGTTTCCAGATAGAGTCCCGATTCCAGACACAACGGCGCTCAATTTCTGCCTCGGAATACGCAACAGTTGCGCTGCGTTCTCTGTCAGCAAGCTGACTTGGGAACCTTGATCTAGTAACGCTCTCATGGTAACGTATTCCCCTTCTATGTTCTTAATTTGAAGCAGCATCGTGGTTAGCAAGACTTCTTTATCTTCGTTTGTTACAGAGTTCACCAGCCTTGATCCCGAAGGCGTGCTGCTTGACTTTTGCGTTGCATCCCGATAGATCACAGTATCCTTGGTATCCTGGTGTAATTGAGTATGATGGTATTTCTGGCAAACTCGACAGGTTTTGAACGAAGTGCATCGTTTTTCTCCGTGACTGTATAAACAATTTTTGCATAGTTTCAATTTTGTTACTAATGCATTTCGCGCGTCGATCGGTAGACTTAGGAATTTGTCGCATTGCATCAGCACGTGATCTGTTTTGCACATCGGGCAAGTTTTAGTTGTTGTGTAAAACGAGTGCGTTGAGTTAAATGACTTATTGAAGTTCATTGACTTAGTATTTGTGTAATTGTTTTTCTTCGTATTTGTATTTGAAGCTTGATTGTATTTTTGATGTTGATGTTGGTTTCCCCGCATTCCTTCGAATGCAATGAATCTGGACTCAAGGAACATAATAAATTCCTCTAACTGCGGTGGATCTCTCGGCGACTTCATCTTACTGATATAATCATTGTAAGTTTCCGTGTCAAGTTTTTGACATAGGATAAAGACAATCATGGGATCCCATCCGTCAGTGCTAACTCCCATGTTGTCTAATCCGTTCAGGCATTCTAGAGTGACATCGTGCAGTTTTTTCAGGTTAAATGCATTAGCGTGTTGTAGAACGGGAAGGTTAACTAATGTATTCATGTATGATGTACACATGAGTCGTCTGTTATCAAAGCGATGTTGTAGGATATCCCAGCATGAGTCATAGTTCTCAGCGCTTGTTTTCAGATGACGTATTAACCTTTCAGCCTCTTCCGTTAATTTACTTTTTAGATGCTGCATCTTTTGAGCCTTCGGAATCGATGGATTTGAATGAATTGTTTCTACGAAAAGATCCTTGAATGAGGTCCACTGTGAGTAGTTGCCTGAAAATTCTGGCAACTGTACAGTAGGTGCTGATTTCTCATAGTGAGTGTTATTCCAAAGCCTTCTGTTGATTTCTGTTTTCAAGTTATCGTATTTAGTTTCCATTTCCAGACACATTTGCTCATAATCTTCATTTGGGCTTGATAGTGCATAGTCCAGTTCCCAATTTAGCTTCTCCACACGTTCCCATTTTGATTTTAACATATTCAGACTCTCTTCAAATTCCCATTTCTCAGTTAAATTGTCAAGGTTAATTTTTTGGTATACACGTTCAAAGGCCTTGAAATTGCATTCTTGTTGGCGTAATAAATTTTGAGATCGCTGGTCAGATCCGTCAGATGTTAATTTATTTTCTGAAAAAACTGCACGATGTCACTCTAGAATGCCTGAACGGATTAGACAACATGGGAGTTAGCACTGACGGATGGGATCCCATGATTGTCTTTATCCTATGTCAAAAACTTGACACGGAAACTTACAATGATTATATCAGTAAGATGAAGTCGCCGAGAGATCCACCGCAGTTAGAGGAATTTATTATGTTCCTTGAGTCCAGATTCATTGCATTCGAAGGAATGCGGGGAAACCAACATCAACATCAAAAATACAATCAAGCTTCAAATACAAATACGAAGAAAAACAATTACACAAATACTAAGTCAATGAACTTCAATAAGTCATTTAACTCAACGCACTCGTTTTACACAACAACTAAAACTTGCCCGATGTGCAAAACAGATCACGTGCTGATGCAATGCGACAAATTCCTAAGTCTACCGATCGACGCGCGAAATGCATTAGTAACAAAATTGAAACTATGCAAAAATTGTTTATACAGTCACGGAGAAAAACGATGCACTTCGTTCAAAACCTGTCGAGTTTGCCAGAAATACCATCATACTCAATTACACCAGGATACCAAGGATACTGTGATCTATCGGGATGCAACGCAAAAGTCAAGCAGCACGCCTTCGGGATCAAGGCTGGTGAACTCTGTAACAAACGAAGATAAAGAAGTCTTGCTAACCACGATGCTGCTTCAAATTAAGAACATAGAAGGGGAATACGTTACCATGAGAGCGTTACTAGTGTGGTGGTACGGATCGTCTAGACTTCGTTGAACCCTATATTTGAATATATTGAGTACATCTGTTAGCTTAGAGGTTATGGAGCGAAAGAGAGTAATTTTATTGTGCGAGTAAGCAAGTTTTTGTATTTACAGCAAGTTATTTTTTTTCCCGTCGATACATTATGTCGTATGAACACTCTTCAGACACCTGCTCATTCCACCGAGCTTACTTTGTGAGTATTTGTACATACTTCTTCTATGATACTGAGGCCTGTTAATTGTGTGTAGTTAATTATTGACCTTTACTATGAATAGGCATTGCATGTGCCTAGTAAGTGGTCGGATGGCGTGAGCAAAAGGTGTTTAGAAGGTGTGCGGATTTACCGCCAGTCAGTTACCAATTCACTCTAGCGTGGGGGAGTCCTACGCCGGTATCCGGCCCTGCAATCAGGTTATAGGGCGGACAATGACCTTCTATAAGCTGAGAAGCTTTCTAATCTCAACACATCCGAAGACATGGAGTTATTATAGGTGCTTAAAGCTACCTCGCCCAGAACCATGGTTTTATTATATTATTTATATCATAATTGTGAGTTTAGTTTGGCCAAACTAAGGTCGAAGGTCAATTGTCAAGACGGGACGTGTCAATAGAACGCTCAGAATTGCCGCAACCCGTCACAAACTATGTACCGATGACCTGATTAGGTCAGGGAAACAGGCTTACGATCGATGGAGTCTGCTCCGATTCCACTCTCGGAAAATTGACCTCCGCGATGCGAGCAAACCTGTCCCCTTGGAGAAAGTACTCAGAACCGGCCTACGATCGATCCAGCCAGAACCGATCCCTTAAGACTCACGGAACCAGCCTACCACGATACAAGCAAGCCTGACATTCCAAAGAGCACTACTCCTGAATCTAAATGCAAATTTAATCAGACTCAAAGCACTAAATACTCTCAACACTACAAAACCCTGTCCTAGTCTCCTATCAATCAAATATGCTTTATTATACAAACCAGTACCATATGAAGAGATGCTCTGCATAGACGCCCAGCGTACTTCTCTGCTTCTCGTACTATACAGTAATTGTTATCTGACCGAGTTTCATCCTAGCTAAACCCTAAGCCTGAATTCTATAGCTTGCCATCTAGTATTCTGGTGTAGTACTATGAGCTTACCATCTAGTGCTCTAGTTAAGTATTATGGTTGTGAATCGTAATATATTGTCATATTGCAATCTAGTATTCTAGTGTAGTACTATGAGCTTACCATCTAGTGCTCTAGTTAAGTACTATGAGTGTGAATCGTAATATATTGTCATATTGTATGTGAATTTATTAAGTTATTATTTGCTGTGCCCTTCAGGGTTCATAAGTACTATTCAAGTTATGATTAAGATTTCACAGCCATTGTGAAATAGCAATAAAGTATTGAATTGAATTAAATTTACTCACTCTAACTTGTATGCTTACTCTTAGTATGGATAGAGTTGGTGTGTAAAAGTTTGTGTGAATGTATTGATAGGATTCTAATTATCGAGTACTGTTTGATCTAGATAAGTGGATGCCAGGCCTCCGTAATGAGTTTATTAATTCTGACTGCAATATATTGTAAATAGACAACCTTATTAACGGATGGTCTCGAACAATCACTTATCTATACCTTCAAGCTGGGGCTTATAAATATAACAAGAAAACTCAGTATTAGTTTAAAATAATATGTTTTATTTATTTATTTATTTATTTAAACTTTAATGTCCAAAATAAATGTACATTTGGCGGACTTAACAACTAAAGTCGTTCTCTAACAGTCAACCATTGGGCTACACAGAGACATTCAAGTAGCGACATCACGTTCATTAAAATAAATAAATAATTTATAATAGATACATACAATATAATTACATAAATAATTTAATAAAATATGTACTTTTATAATAAAAATATACATATATATAATAAACATAAATATGTATAAAATACATATCTACAATTACTACCTTCTATACAAATAAATACTATAAATCGAATAAATAATGTTGATGATGTGATAAAATTTAATTAGAAACAGTTTGCTCGATGGTACGAAAGAAATGTTCACGAACCTTCACCTTAAAACTACTTTTAGTGGTGGCAGACCTAATATCTACTGGTAGCGAGTTCCAGAGCTTAATTGCTTGAATAGTGTAGGAGTCTGACATAAAGCCTGTGCGATGTGAGGGTATGCAGAGAGTGCGGAACCTAGACGAACGCAGATTGCGACTGCTAATATCCTCATTAAATATAAATCTGGATTTTAAATAGTCAGGAGAGTGGGGATCAAACAGGACGGAAAACAGGGTGCATAGTGTTCTGAGATTCCTTCGGTGCCTAATTGGAAGCCATCTGAGACGCGAGCGATAAGGTGATATGTGATCGTATTTTCGTAATCCAAAAATAAAACGTATACCGCTATTCAGGAGACGTTCCAGTTTATTAAGTAGGTCTTCGCGCATCTCAGAGCAACACACATCCGCGTAGTCAAGGAGGGGTAGGAGGAGTGTCTGTACTAAAAGGATCTTGGTGGGAATGGGAAGGAAATTTTTATGTCGGTAAAGAACTCTTAAGGTGTTTGTTACTTTGCGGCTGATATCGGAAACATATGTATTCCAGCTCAGAGAATTGTCAATAGTAAGCCCCAGATCCTTAACATGTTCACAGTACGGTATGATATTGCCCTCCAACAGAACTGGTGGTAATTCCAAAGGTGAAATATTACGCAGACGACGTTGACCACCAAGTACTATTGCTTGACATTTACTGGGATTAACAGACACGCCATAGCGTCGAGACCAATCAGAAATCTTAGCGAGATTTCTATTTAATAAATTTATCGCCGCTTCCGCCGAGTCTGTTTCCGCTTGTGTATACAATTGCAGATCGTCTGCGTACAGATGGTAAGAGCAATCGAGATCTTGGGTAATAAAATTTATAAATATAGAAAATAACAAGGGTGATAAAATACCACCCTGTGGTACACCTGTAATGATATCACACCAATCAGAAAGGGTCTTATCAATTTTGACCGCCTGCTTACGGCCATGAAGATAGGAATTAAACCAGTTTGTTACAGATGAGGAAAGACCCAAATGGGTTAATAAAGCTATCAGAAGTTGATGGTCTACAGTGTTGAATGCGTTCGAGAAATCTATCAAAACTAGAAATGTTACACGTGAATTTTCCATACCTTCCCGAACGTCTTCAGTGACCTTTAACAAAGCAGTAGTAGTACTGTGTCCAGCGCGGAACCCTGATTGATATGGGGTTAAAAGATTGTTGTGGTTTATGTAGTTAGTAAGTTGTTTATGCACTACAGCTTCAATCACTTTAGAGAGAAATGGCAGAATTGATATTGGCCTGAAATCTTTGAGACTACTTGGGGCAGAAACTTTTGGTAATGGAAGCACGTGAGCGTTACACCACAAGGAAGGAAACCTTCCAGATGCGAGTGAATCGTTGATGATATGAGTGATAATAGGTGAAACAGGTTCAAGTAAGAGAAAAATCATCACTCTATTTATGCCGTCATGCCCCATAGCATTAGATTTAATTTTTTTAATAATACTTTTGACTTCCTCATCTGTTGTTGGTGAAAATTGGAAAGAGATATCACTTCGATGTGGAAGTGATGAAATTTCTGATAAAGTACTGGATTTGATAGAAACATTGAGAGCAGCACCACCAACAAAATGGCTATTCATGTCATTTGGTGAGAAAGGGAATTGAATGGCGTGAGACTGTGATTTTCCGAGACCTAAGGACTTCAGAAACTTCCAGATATTAGCAGGAGAGGAGTCGGTCAGGTTCGAGTGAATATATTGACGCTTGGCAGCTCTCACCATACGGTTACAAGTGTTCCTCTTCATTTTGTAATAGGTCCAGTTGTCATCAGATCTGACTCTTTTAAACTTTCTAAAAGCTTTATCACGACATGCCATAGCCATGCGAACGCCTTCTGTCATCCAAGGTGCAGGGGGTCGTTTTAAGCGAACTTTGTGCAACGGAGCATGTTTATTATAAATCTCTAACACTTTGGTATTTAATATTTGCAATTTATCATCTACAGTTGGTGCATCTAATAAGTAGTTCCAGTCAATTTCGACAGCATCTTTCAATAGAGTTTCAGCATTAATCCGCACAAAGCTACGCAGAAAAACTTCTGCTGGTTTAATTTTCGGTGGCTTAATCTTATAACTTGTAAAGATTAAATCATGCTTGGAAAAACCTGGTGCCGAACACTGACCGTGGTTCAAGACTAGATCAGGACATGCCACATAGATGAGATCCAACCAAGTATCATCAGTGTCTTTATTGAGGTGTGTCGCACTAAGTGGTAGCAGCGACAAATCAACTGAGTTCATGATAGTGATAAGTTTCTGACGTCGGGAACTGTCTTTAAGCTGGTCAGTGTTGAAATCTCCCATCAGAATAATGTGTTCATACTATAGCACTAGCGGTTCAAGAACTGATTCCAGCGTAGCAAAGTAGTCAGTTGTTGGAGGACAATAAACAACACCTAGAACTGTCTTTACACCCTTTACGGTGACCTCCACGAAAAGATATTCAGCTGTAGCCGAATATTGGGCGGGAGATGCTACTAAAATTTTTGATTGAATGTCACTACGGACATACATGGCAACACCACCACCTCGTCTTCCGAGACGGTCATTCCGAAGTAGGACATGACTAGGCAGCGCATAATGCGAAGATACCAATAAAGGATTCAACCAAGTCTCTGATACCATAATAGCATGTAAGTTCCTACCTGCAAAAGTATCCACAAGTTCCATATGGTGCTGTGGAATACTTTGTGCATTAATATGACATACATTGAAGCAATGTTTAGCATTATGAAGTTCCTTATCAAGCAAGGAACCCAAGGAAGAATGAAGATCTAAAGAAGAATCACTAAGTGAGTAGTAAGAGCTCTCAGAATGAAGGGAAACGTATTCATCATCGGACATAATTATAATAAATAAATAAAAATATGTAAATATATATTATAAAAAACTACTAATTAAGTTATTACAAGTTTAAGTCTACTTCAATAATAATAACAACAAAACAATAAACTAATACTAAATTAAATAATTTTCACAAATACGCACAGATGGTAACATAAAAACTTAAATGGAAGAAAAATGAGAAAAAACAAGTAAAAATTAGACAAGCAAATATTAAAAAGCCTTAATTTACAAAATATCCTAAACCTTAGTTATTAATTAGCCCAAAATATGAATATAAACCTTAAATGCTTATTGGAACACGGTTGAATACACTAGATTCCTTTGCATTCCAGATGAATTAAAAACTTCAACAAATAATAACCACTAAACGTCAAAATAAACATAAACACACATGACGGAACGGTAAGATAAATCTACATGACATATTACTAAAAGTATTGAAATCTAAGGTTATCATAAAATTTTATTATTATTGGTGATAATCAGTGTCTAGGCTAACTATCAAGTAAGGTACCTATTGGATATAATGACCACAATTATGGTCAACAAAACAAATGACAAAAGTAAAGTATCTAATTAAAAATTAAGATAACACGATAAAAAAAAAAAAAAATACATAAATGTTTTAAGTGCTACAAACAAAATGAAAATCTTTTAAGAATAAGTACCTATTTTCCTCTTTTGGCTGAAGGTATAGCCCTCTTACTTCTGACACCGACTCCGGAGGACACTGTCAACACCTTTGTAGCATCAGCAACCACACACTGCTTGTCTGTGCTTGTAGCAGTTTTGAGACAAACTTTATCGATGTCGCCAATGGATGAAATCAGATGCCGCTTCCCATCACTGTCAAGGGCAATAATACGACCTTCGCGGGTCCAGCATTTAGAGACTCCTAACTTCTCCCTAGCAGCCAAGAAAATACTATGACGAAT
This sequence comes from Elophila nymphaeata, assembly GCA_955850985.1. Taxonomy (NCBI): domain Eukaryota; kingdom Metazoa; phylum Arthropoda; class Insecta; order Lepidoptera; family Crambidae; genus Elophila; species Elophila nymphaeata. The sequence continues at coordinate 13,280,282 of OY039071.1, read as the reverse complement.
CTTCGTTAAAAATTCAGAGACAGTTACGCCCGTGCCCTTAAATCCAGTTTTTGCATACCAAACGCTGTTACGCACTGCATCTGACTGGAACTGCACCAACAAAGGTCGTGGCTTATCCTGTCGTGGACGCCCCAGACGGACAGACCTGCTTAAGACTTCAGTGCTAATATGTGGCAGACTGAGGTGTTTTCCTGCCAAGTCCACGAATATCTTGTTAGAATCTTCATCCTTAGCCTCCGGCACACCATGCAGCAACAACATATTGCGACGACTCCGCATTTCCATGTTGTCACACTCATTAGCGATCACAGTCACTTGCTTCTCTAACGTCTTAAAAGTGGCTATGATGAAACTACGGAAATTTTCAAATTCTTCTGAAAGTGATGCAATTGTTTGTAATTTTGGTGACTGAGACTTACTTAATTCGTGTTCAAAAGCTGCCATCCTCGTTGTGAACGTTTGTGAAAGTGTTTCAAGAGTGTTCTTTAAATCTTCCATTTCAGAATGAACTTGAGTAGTCGTCACAATGTGTTAAAAATTTATTTCTCAAATCCACGAAAAGAATGATGGAGGAAAAGATCTGCAGGTATTTGTGAACCTTAATACATAGCAAATAATGTAAGTTTGAGAGTTTATAACCAATTATTTGTATTTAAAATAAACAAAATGATTCAGAGCAAAACAAAACTTGTCTTTCCCATGCTATGGCCTACCCCCAAAAAAGTTTTATTGGTGTTTTAATAATTTTAACCTTTTATTAGAAACTGTTTGATTACTATTAGATTATTCACGATTAGTGAATAACCGAACGTTCCATTCCTAGCCATATGATCAAGAGAAAACGGAACATTCAAATGAAAAACTCTTGATCGGCGTAAATTTATTATCAGAACAAATATAGCAATAATACAAAAGCGCACACACTTAAATACAAATTAAACAAAATTATATAACACAATAGTCATATAGGATAAGGTTAGATTTATTTATATTTCACTAAATTATGACCTCAATCGACTTTATTATCTCAATAATATTTCGACATCCACAGTCTACAATCAAATGAGGAGTCTCCGGTTCATCACGGTAGATCCACCTCCTTAATACAAGTATGTTATATATAGCAAAATCAAAGATATTGTGAGCCAAATTATTTATTTACACATGTCATTATCAAACCTTTATAGGTAGTAAATATTTATGTATCCTTACGTTTAGAATGTTAGGAAATACAATGGAAAATGGTCTGTTCGTCGCGGGAGTCGAACCCAGCTATTTTTACAAATTAATACATATGAAATACAATGCTCACAGTCCATAAAGGATCGCGTAGAGCCTCAAGTGATATTCGGCTACGCCCAAAACCACACCTGTCAGTGTGAGTTAGATAACACCAGTTATTAAATATGACGGACAAGTCGACCGTCCAGAGCGGAAATCGAATCCAGCTCCTTCGACAATAGAGAATATTATGTTAAACACATAAACACATCTGTCAGTATGAGTCAGTTAACATCAGTTATTAGAAAATACGACGGACAAGGCGACCGTCCTGAGCGGAAATCGAATCCAGCTCCTCCTACAATAGAGAACATAATGGAGAAATCAGCCACCAAGATCGGGATTCGAACCCAGTACCTTTTAGCTACTTAGGCTGTATTACGAATACATTATAACTCTATCACCAACTATGATACCTCCTGAGGGTTATATTTAAATAACGGGCCACGGGTTTTAATCGAAATTGAATTGATATCTGTGTCTAGATTAAAGCAGGCCTGGAATTACCATTACACTACCATAAAATTGTGCGTTTGGTTATGTTAGTTTACACAATACATTTCGTGTCATCTATTTACTCACTACCAGGGCTTATTTGTTTGGGTTTGTTTAACATGCCAGATAATAATATTGTACTTGCGGCGTTCGTTAATAATGCAATGATGGTGACAGTGAATTCGTTCTTAATTCGTCGTTTGATAGTTGCCCATTCTACGTCAAAGTTTGACCCTTTCACCTCAACGACATCTTCTCATTTTAGATAATTCATTTGATAAATAATGCCATACCGCATCTTCCGTGACTGATATAATCTAAGCACAAAATTGTGTAACTACAGATAAAATACCCGTACTCGCCTATGCCCCTGAATATTTATTATAAAAGGGTACGTTACCGATATTCTCCCGCGAGTAGCACTGACTCTATTTGTTAATTTAATATTTCAAAAAATCAACACTGCTTCTAACTTTGTACCATAGGTGATTTATATAATCAACCCACGATATTAAATCTCGTTGAATGCCTTGCTGTTATCACGGTCAACTCCCGAATGCCAGACTCTATCACCACATTATTCGTCATTAGTTCTAGCCCCGCCTTAGACACGCCTAATTTCTATCTGTCATTGGCTACTTAGATATTCCCACGCCTCCTTTAAGTTTTTTTTTTTCAGTGCACGTGCAAAGAGAAATTGAGATTTTGTCAAGTTTAAATTTCTAAGGATTGTAGGTTTCTTTTGGTCATTGACACTCTAGATTTATGGTATTGAAACAAATGCCAATTTGCTTTTAAAATATTTTAACAAGTGGCTTCCTTGTCTCATATTACAACTTTTTTTCCCGAATCAGTTTTCGAATTGCTGTTAAGATAAAAGCCAAGGACCATAAACCCTAAAGTTTACGACCCCCAGATGTCAGTCATTTCAATTGCCCTTTCACGTTTTTTCGGTCTACGATTCCTTTTTCTAAATTTTAGATTTATTGTTTAACTTCAACCGTATTTATTTAGTTAGCACTTTTGTTTAATTCCGAAAAATGTTTTATTTTTCTATTGTCTAACATCCTTTTTGTCTCACGAAAAATAAGCATGTAGCATTTTACTGTAAGAGATCGAAATTTATAATTCATAATTAATTAGTCTCATATCAGTGAGTGCCACCTCACTAGATCAAGGTTCCCAAGTCAGCTTGCTGACAGAGAACGCAGCGCAACTGTTGCTTATTCCGAGGCAGAAATTGAGCGCCGTTGTGTCTGGAATCGGGACTCTATCTGGAAACTGTAAAGCGTCGGTAAAGCTGGACTGCAAATCAACCAACTCCGATTACACTTTCAATGTGGAAGCACTAATTATTTTCAAAATGAAAGTCGCTCTTAAGCCCGGTGCTGTCGATTCTTCTTGTCATTGTCTCTTGTTTAAGTTTCAACATGTCGTCGGTCTAATTATCAGAGTTCGTAACTCCAAAAATATCGAAATTAGACTTTTAATGCCATCTGGTGTAGATTTTTGTAACCTATCCGTTATAAAAATGCGTAATTCATACGAATTAAATACAACTCGCTAAGATCAAAAAATAAAGACGCGTATCTCCTCGCTGCCATTTTGTAATAAGCAACATGCGTATCTCCCGCGCTCAGTACCAAAGAGTATATAATACACTACGTTTACTCAGTACCGCTTGGACACTCCGCGTAAGAGGACGTGTTGAAGTTTTCAAAAAACACGGTATGTAGGTAATGGTTATAGTTTCTATTATTATTTTAATGTTAGTGTTTAAAATAATCAAACTTGTAATTTACACGTAAATAACCTAACATTATTGAATGTAATGTTTTATTAACCACAAAAATATCATAGTGGAGTTACGAAGTTTTATTTACTAACGCGAGTAAAAACTAAGGAGTTACGATGTTTTATGTTTCATATTAACGGATTTTATTTAAATTTCATATACACATCAAAATGAATAAAAACCCCAGAATATTAAAAATATTACGAAATGTCAAATCTTCTAGGACCTTCACAGGACAGTTTGATATCGTAAGAATTCGATATGCCTGATCTCTCAATAACAACGGGAACTTATGTTGTACAAGACAATAGTTCTCTAGTATTGAAAAAAGACTTCAGTGACAAAAAATATATTAGCGGTACTCCTACTAATATTATTTTGTGCAATGATGGATCTCTTCGAAAAATGTCAACAAGCTCATCGGGTAGCGTTTCTTTGTAAGTAGGCACAGGTAATCACACTCACACATCTAGTAACGAGGTTGCAGAGGCTACCACTTCATCAGCATTAGGCTTGGCCAGTGATCGTAACACTTCTTCTTCTTCGGGTAACGTTTCTATATTAGTAGACACAGATGATCACACTCACACATCTAGGAACGAGGTTGCAGAAGCTACCACATCATCGGCATCAGGCTTGGCCAGTCATCGTAACATTTCTATTGACCAAGATATAACTACATTGCAGAAAAAGATAACAAAAAAAGAGTAATCCACAAGATTGGATCGTTAATAAAAACAAAGAGGGAGGGAAAACCATATTTTGGAAAAAAGAAAATAATAATAAATGGAGTTTTATTGAACCTAAGAGTGAAAGAAAGATAAAAGATAGGTGCTACGGCAAACAAAGCTTGAAGGGTGATACAAAGTTACAATGTGATAAAATTTTAGAAAAAGAACGAAGATATGCTTTATAAAATTTTGGAATATGACGTGGCAAGAAAAAAAAGTCTTCTACCTGTAAACCAAAACAAAAGAGAAGATGTGCTGGTACTTCATCTAGACGAGAAAATTCAGTAGAATTGTACCTTACCGACAGCAATAGGTGTGGATGTCGAGTATGAAAAAAAAATTAAACAGTTTGTTGGTGAATTCGCCAAAGAGAATAATGCCAAAAATGAACCTCAAAAGGTAGGTTAAACGTAGGTTCCTAGATTCTTTGCCAAAGTTTTTCATTACAGTCGGAAGGACACTACCAAATTGTATTTGGAACCATTTTGAACATCAAAATCGCAGTTGTATAAAGTATACAAAAACGAATTCTGTCCTAGAGACAAAACGCATAACGGTTCAGTTATGCGTCGCAAGTTTCTCAAGCCTATTTGAAGAGTTGAATTTGTCACTGTTTAGACCTAAATGATTTATGCGATACTTGCGAGTCGTTTATAACAGGTAATACGACAGAATCTGACTACAAGATTCACCGAGATATGAAAGAGGAAGCACGAAGAGAACTCGCAAAAGATTCTGCCTCAAATGATGAGGTTCGTACCATGGACTTACAATCTGTACTTTTGAGCCCTCGGTCAAATGTGTCTTCTCTTTATTATAAAACGAAACTTATCACTGATAATTTTACCCTTTATGATGTGAAAAGAAACAAAGGCTACTTTACATCTGGAATGAAAGCGAAGAAAAACTTACTATAGTAACGAATTTTCCACAATAATCGTCACTGCCCTGGGAAACATTCACTCCATCATGATCAAGAATTGATTATTTACAGCGACGATTGTACTTACCAGAACCGAAATGTAGTCTTATCCAATGCATTACTTAACTTTAGCATGCAAAATAATATTAGAGTCACTAAGTAATTCCGTTCTTACTTCGTAACTCCACAAAGGCTTAGTGAAAATAGTTCTTATCTCCATTTTTTTATTAATATAATTAAAATATTATCCAAAACGCTTTAAAATTTAATTCTGAGAAGTGCATTAGTTTTAAATTCATCATTATTTAACAAATATTACTCTAAATGATAAAAATAATTGGTTTTTACTGGCTCCTGTAAAACTCACCCAAAAGGAGTTACGAACTCTGATAATTAGACCGACGATGTGTTGTTTCGTTTCCTCGTAAAGTGTTTTTAACTTCTTATAAATATCGTCTTTGAAATAGCTTATGTCCTTGTCAGCAATTTCACATAGTAGCTCATGATTTTCTTCAAATTCCTGCCAGTGGGAGTCCATAGCTTCAAGTCTCGATATTAAGTACTCCAAAGTCTTCCTTGAAGCGGTGTCTTTGCGGTAGTTAGTACATATTTGTTTTATTTTCTCAAAGCTTGCTTCTTGGCGTACTAAGATATGTTCGTAGTTGGTAGCCATTGTTTATGTTGTTTTTTTTTTTACGACTGGATACTGTTCGATTGTAATTAGTTGACAGTAAATCCTTCCTCCAAAATCCTTGATTCCGTGACCAATAGTTGTAGTTAGTTATAGTTGTAGTCACGTATCCCAGGAACTGGAGTGGTCGCTGGTTGTTGTAATTGACGTCTTCAAACCCTCTCTGCGGTATGTGCGAGTATCCTTCTCAACTTAGCAGGTGAGTGCCGCTTGTGGCAGGCCTGTTAAGCCGATTCGCTACCACACAGAGATGTTCCGAAGACACCAAGTTCTTCTCAAAGGACCACTTTGTACGGGTTTTAGTGGGCCCGTACAAGAGAGTTGTTTGTAGTGATAGTAAAATGTCGCACAGGGAGGAAAAGTTAAACACTTATTCCCGTAAATAGTTGTAATTCCCCAAAATAACAATAAGTTGAAAATAGTAGATGCTTGTCTGTTTAGTTATAGTTAAAAGTGCGCGCTGTATTAAATGAGTAATTGCTTATATTACGCGAGTCTCGTTTATGTCAGCAATATGTGCGGTGAATAAACCGTACAACCCTGATGAGCCTATAAAAACTTATCAGCTAAATACAGTGACTTACGGAACTGCATCAGCCCCATATTTAGCAACAAAATGTCTGGTTAGCTTGGCAGACAGCACGTCAACGGATGAAGTTAGGTCCGCTATATCACGTGACTTTTATGTTGATGATTATTTAGGAGGCAGCTCTAGCGTTCATGGGGCAATTATTTATTTATTTATTTGGCACAGTAACAACATACAAATTAGAAAAATGCACTGAAAAAAATCGACTTGCCTCAGGCGGGTCGATTTTTTTCAGTGCATTTTTCTAGTATTATATTTACGCGTTTGTAAACGCAAAAATAAAATTATTCCATAACATACAAATTAATAAGTAACCATAGAATCTAAGAATAATAACAATTTGAATTTGTACATCGATTATAACCGCGCACAACATTCAATTAAGCTCTTTGACAATTAAAATTTGAAAGGTAGGTATTTTACATTTTTGTTAATAAGCCACTTACTACAGTTTTAAATTGGGCAAGGCTAAAGTGGAATATGTCTAGTTCTTTATTAAATTCATTATATAATGTGCACATGCGTGGTATTGGGCTATGGAATGTGACATTATTGGTGGTGAGAGGAATTGAAAATAAATGTTGTCTACGGCTAGATTTAGTTGGCATCTTGAGTGAAACATGGCTTAAAATGGTTGTATCGAGTTGGGAATTCATAATTTTGTATAACGTGAGGAGGTCTGTAATTTTGCGTCTGTCGTCCAATGTCTGTAGTTTAAACTTAGTTAGTCTTTCGTCATATGTTTTTAAATCCTGTTTTAGTCCAAATTTTCGACAAAACCTATACATAAACTTCTTCTGAACCGACTCAACCTTTTTGATGTGTACGTCATAAAAGGGACACCAAATGATGCTACAGTACTCAACTATACTTCTCACTAGAGATGTATAGAGAGAAAGTATACTGGATGGTTTACGGAAAGGTTGTGCTATTCTAAAGATAAAACCTAGTGTTTTCTTGGCCTTTAATACAATCGTGTCATAATGATGTCTGAATGAGAGTTTAGTATCAAGTATAATTCCTAAGTCCCTTATTGCTTCAACACGACTCAACTGTACGTTATGTATCTTATTAGAAAATATTAAGGGCTTTGTCTTTTTGGTAAATGTGATGCAATGACATTTGTTCACATTCAGGGCCATATTATTTTCGTTACACCATCTCACAAGTTTATCGATATCAGATTGTAAGAGTAAGCAGTCTTGTTGTGAGCGTATCTCTCGATAAATCTTTAAGTCATCAGCATACGCAAGACATTCACTGCAAAATATGTCGAGTAAGTCATTTATAAACACGTTAAACAGCAATGGCCCTAAATTAGAACCCTGAGGAATTCCAGACTTATTTTTAAATGGTAAGGACTCGTAACCTTGTACAGTGACCAGCTGATTACGGTTTAAGAGATAAGACTCCAGCCATCGGAGAAGGGACCCATGTATGCCAAGGTGCTCCATTTTATAACACAGCACCAGATGATCGACGCGATCAAATGCTTTAGCAAAATCGGTATAAATAGAGTCTATTTGTCCTGATCTACCAAAAGTGTCGCTAATATCATACGTATATGCTAAAAGGTTTGTTGCAGTTGATCTAGAGGAAATGAATCCGTGTTGTTTTACTGATACCATTGTTCTGAAATGATGATATAGATGTTCATAAACTAACGATTCGAAGACCTTGGCAAAACAGTTCAAAATGCTTATAGGTCGATAGTTACAGACATTATCCCGACCACCAGATTTGTGAATTGGAACTATCTTAGAAATCTTCCATAAATCAGGAAAAAGACCGTGATGAAGTGATTTATTATACAGGGTGTAAGGGACCCGCTCTCTAAAACGAAAAATATAAAGTCTACTACCTCAAAGTAAATTTATGGCATAAGCAGTTTTTTTTTAAATTGAATATTTAAAGAGTTGGTAATTTTACAACGCGCAATGTATTACGTACGTGCGGGCGGCCCGTAGCGGCCCGACGCAAGCGGCGGCGGCGCCCCGGCGCGCAACGCGTATCTTAAACTGAACAGGTTCGAACGCCCGCAGACTAAGCCCGCAGATCATGAAAACCTCTTCACAAATCTTTAGTTTAAGAGAGTTAAAGTCATTTTCAAACGAAATTGATAAAAAAATCTAACATGATAAAAGCCCGAGACAGGACTCGAACCAGGGACCTTTCGCGATCCGGGCGAATGCACTCCTCTAAGCTACACAGGACTTGTAAGGTCACGAGTTAGGTACAACGAATTTATTGAAGACATTATTTTACACACACACAATCAGTATACCGATTCGTTGGTGTCCCTTTTTAATCCTTGTAGTCTTAATTGATTTAATTTCTAGGCACGAGTAATAGTTTAGCTATCTACGTTTAAAAGTAAACAACAACAAATACCTAGATAGGTGTACGTGAACGGAGAAATAAGCCAGATTTCAGATCCAGATTCGATTCCGCACTAATACTAGAAAAATAACGAAAATGACAAGGAAATAAATAAAACTAACAATTTGATAAAAACTACGTACCTACCTACGTTAGGCATTTCGTCTAATGAGGTGCAATTAGCGCTCCCAGATTTGGATACCTACGCCGCGATATCCTTAATGCAAGGAAGCATTTCATCCAGCTTCTCTGAGGCACATCCACTTAATATTGCTTCGTATTCGCAAGCACTGTACGCCTAATTAGAGGCAGTTTACACAACTCATACACAACTCACACACACACACAAATGAACTAGGTAGGTAATAACACATGCGTTTTTATTGCAATAACACATGTGTTCGTTCGTAAATCACATGCGTTTACGTTCGAAGCTAACAGCGAACTGCGCGTGCGTCCTGCGCCGTGCACCGACTGGGCGGCATTTTCATTTGTCCTTTCGGCAAATACAAAGAAGCCGCCTGTGATGCCGGTGTCTTTGTACTATCCGCCAAAGAATGCTGCCGCCGCGTGTTGGTGGTGCCGCGCAGAATAACAGCTGATCGGCCAAAAGTGATAGAATTTCTCCAAAAAGTACCTATGACTTTAATCAGTATTAAGTTTATAATGATATTTTATGTGTGCAAGATGCATTGTACTAAAGGTTATTTTTGTAGCTACTTTTGTTTGTACAGCGGTTTAATTGTGTTGCACAAAGTTCTCGTCAATACGTGAGTTATGAAATTTAGTTTGTTGAGTTTGCGTGAGAGTCTCCTAGCGCGTGTTGAGTTACTGATGACGTAGATGCCTACATTATCTTGTTTACTAGGTAACATACCTAATAGCGGTATTTTAAAACTTCGTAATAATGATGTAGGTATCCCCTCAGTAGTCTGTGGAAGAGTGGATTATTATGATGATATTTAAGCACGTAGGCGACACTGTATAATGCAGTACCTACCTACGTTATTTTACATGGGCTATTTTACATTAGAAGCCTACTTTAGTCTGTCATAAAATTTAAGAAACGGGATATCTGTTATGCTTGTGAATTAGGATAGGTACCTATCTAGCAGGTGTGGTAAAACATACCTAGCTTCCCTATCGTCGGGGTGCGTCAGAAAAGTTTAGGTAGTAGATGAGTAGGTAATTATTGGGCATTCTAATTCACTTTTTCTTCACCGTTCGCTCACTTTGTTCGCTCTCTTGAAAAAGTGAATTAGAATGCCCAATAGGTTTTTCTGAAAACAAAAGTGAATTAGAATGCCCAATAGGTTTTTCTGAAAACAAAAGTGAATTAGAATTCCCAATAGGTTTTTCTGAAAACAAAAGTGAATTAGAATTCCCAATAGGTTTTTTGAGGGATACATTGTTGAGGGAATTAATCCAATGCGTGCGCTTTACTGAAAACATGAAAAAAAAATATACCAAAACAGGCCAGTGTGAGAACGACGCGTGCCGTTCCCCGGCTAATTGTTCGCTTTGAGTAGGGTACTAGGCACATCATCACTCAACACACGCTGCCTGATGCAAAGTGTCAAAACCGAGAGTGACTGAGCGAGGCTGGCGCCTATCGAGCAGCCCAGAACTCTTATTCCGGGAGACCTACTGCGATACTCATGGCAGTGACCAAGCATTGTCAATCTCGTTGAGGAAAGGAGTTATTTCACAAGCGTTGGGAACGGCTGGGAACGAACCCGGTGCTACGTGAAAACGCCCGCCTTTCGCATTAGCGCAGTTCGTGTCCCAGCTGCACGCCACTATTCGTGCCACGAACTTTGCTTCAGCTACTAAGCAACCTCGACGAGTATAATGTGTTTTTTGTATATATACTAACGGTCAACGGAAACTTCGTTTGCGCGATTCAGGACAAAAATCAAATCATAATTACTTTAACTTTACTATAAATATTGTTCTTGTATATTGCGAGCTACGAAATGTAATACATACTTTTATCGTGTTCTGGCGAAGGTAAGTCAGCCGCGTTAGTTGCGGTTAGATTTACAAGCCCACACATCGGGAGGTGGTACGGGTTCGAATCCAAAAAAACAATGTTTTTTTTCATATTTTTTTTTGTAAATAATTTTTTACATCGGGCGGTACGGGTTCGAATCCAAAATAACAATGTTTTTTTTTTCATATTTTTTAATAAATAATATTTAATTATTTTTAAATGTATCTTATTAAATGTTTTACTTGGGTACCTACTTACTTTTTACGAGAAATGATTTGGTTGACATACTCTCCATTCCACATTGGGCGGTACGGGTTCGAATCCAAAAAAACAGAGTTTTTTGTCATTTTTTTCATATTTTTAATTGTTGTATCTTCTTATAGTATTATATTATCTGTGGTTGTACTTAGGTACTTACTTTTTCGGGAAATTATTGAAATAAAGGATCAATTAATTGTAAATACTCTTAGTTGCATGGATGTGGGTAATTTTTTAATTTAATTTAATTTTAGTTTAATATATGTATTTATACGCGATTAAATTGAAAAGAAATGGGTCGATAAAACTGTGCTATATTTTTTGGATTCAGAATTTTTTAAGCACATAAAATTAGTATTTAAAGAATTTTATTTACAGTCGAAGTTAGAACTCAAAAGCAGGTAAAACTTTAACACCTTGTCAAACTAATTGCGATCTTACAATAATATATTTAAAACCATGCTACCTATAAAAATGTATTTTTGTATTACCTAGTAATTTAAATTATAATAATACCTATATTTTCACGTCCACACCAATTATATCTATCGTTGAGAACTTAATTCAATTCAATTATTTATTGCAATCCATAATGTTACAATAATATTATGGATATAAGATAAAGGACAGATATGTATACATAATTAATCTACACATTTTATAAATAAACTTAAATAAATATAATAAACAACCATGACCATGAACAAACATTTGCCACTGCCAGGATTCGAACCCGGACCGCCCGATGTGTAGGCAGCGTTACAGACCACTCCACCACGACGGCGTCACATAATATGCGATATCATGGTACTAATATTGTTCAACTTCTGAATTCAATCGTACAACAGTAATATAATTTTTAGGCCGACTGTATTAGAATGTTCTGCTTACGCTGTATCCGTTCGCTGTAAATTGATACTTTTGTTTTTCACAATTTAATTAACTAATTAATACTTCCTAATTTTCAATAATGCTGATTGTTAGAAAAATATTTGGACAGTGATCGTAAACCATTTATTTGGTATCGTTTCGAAATAATTCATAACTAAAAGTGATGTTATTTTTCAATGAAATTGTTGACAATCCCTGAACGGAAAGTTTGCTTATTGTGGTATAAATTGTTGGTTAAAATCATTCAAATAATATTTCAAGACGTAGTACCTACTAGAGTGCCAACAGGCTGCTGCAGTGTATTATTTATCAATTTTGGGATCACGAGAGTTCGCTGCATCATAAATCATGTTCGTAAGTTTTCTAATCGATTTATTATATTTGTATACATTTGTGAAAGTGTTTTAATTGAGTATATCTGAATATCGGCAGGTCTGACAACGAATACTATAATAGCAAGGCTGCTACCAGTTCACAAAAGAACAACAGGAGAGTCGAGTCCTACTTCGAGTCGGAAGACGAGCCAATAAACAAGCAGTAAGTTTTCTATTACGTACGTGTTTGATAAGACTGTTACTATTCTCATTATAGTTAATTATTTATGTTTAACGTGTCAAGTTCATAATATCTTATAGTATGATAATGTTCTATCTTCAGGTTGGAGACGGTACATCGTCCTCGAAACGTTACCAAGAAAGCGGTCTACGAGCACGACTCTGAAGACGAGCAGGTGAATAAACGGTAAGTTATATATTTTATTAATACGTAATAGTTAAACATAGTCATATTATCACATAGCAGTAACTGTTAAGAAGATATATTAGCACAAACTTACCTACCTACTGTTATAGGTAGTTTAAAAAATAAGTAATTATGGTATTTTATTTATTTTTTTGCCATGTTCAGTATAAGTCATTTTAATTAATGTATTATCGTTCTATTTTAGGGTGGAGACTGCACATCGGCCTCGAAAGGTGACTAAGAAAGTGATCTGCGATTCTGAGGGCGAGCAAGTTAAACGGTAATTTTTTTTTATATGTTTTGTAGTAGGAATGGAATTATTTTGCATCTATGAGTGACAGTAAAGTTTTACCTTAAGGCGGTTCGCCCACCGAAACTAGCGCCACGATAGACTTAATTTAATTTTTAATTATCCTAAACGTGGAAACTATGCTATCTATTTCTTAGAATGATCACAGACCAATGTAATAGCAACTTATAGAAATCTTAAACTATGAGCCCAACAAATTTCACGTTTATTATAATTATGCAAATAGAAAATATTAAATTAAATGTATTGCGGCGCTAGTTTTGGTGGGTTAACCGCCTTGACAATTATGTAGATATTTTAGCTAAAAAGTTAGATATTAGGTACCTACCAGTTAGATAAGTTAAATTACTATCTATTCTATTTCTAAGTTTAAAGGTTTCTATGATTAAGTTTAGAGATTATTGAAATAATGATGTAAGAATGACATTCAACTCTTGTTTAACTTATAATTTCAGACCAATTAAACCGGTAAAAAAACCCACAACATCTAAGCGCAAGTTAACTGAAAACGTGGGAAAACGAGCTCAGCCTACTGGGTGGGAGTTCGAGTTTGACGACGAAGAGGAGATCGAGGCCAGCCGCCGGCGCGCTCCACCCAACTATCTGCAGTCTGTGCTGGCTCGTCGAGTGGCGGATGGCACCCTGCGCCGTACAGCGAACCTAACCGGTGACCTATTCGTAGAGCTTCGGCTCTATAACACAGAAGATATCAGATCTGTCCCTCCGAAAGATCGTTGGGAGAAATCTGTTTTATCTCTTAAGTACCAGACGGATTCCAACGCGGAAAACCTGAGTCCACTGCGTCAGTTTATTAAGCGAGCGCGAGAGGAATTTGTCGAGGAGGGCACCTTTTATGCCGATAAAAAATAGTTAAAGTTATTAATAACGTTTAGTTATTTACATGTTTTTAAAGTTTTTGTAATAGTAGTATATTAGTCAGTGCCCAGTCTATTTAACTTTATTAGGTATTCAAAATTTTCTCTATAAGTAGGTATTAATTCCTTTCCATCTAAACTTTAACATTCCTTCAGAATGTCAAAAAGGACAATATATTGCACAGTTTGCGATGTGACTGTCAAGAGTAATGCTTTCTCAGGCCATTTAAAAAGCACCTTACATAAAAACAACACTACCGTCGACATAAGCGACGATATTGAAAAAATAAGTAGTGCATTCCGTAGTCGGATCGCATCTTACCGATTGCGTAAAAGCGATGATAGCGGCACACAGATGCCTGGCGAGTACTTGCGCGACTTGCGCGCGCGCATTTTTCAGCTGCTAATAGCTCGCCAAATGACTTATGATAGTATAAAAGTCAACTTTGAGTTATTTGCCGAATTTACTTTAAGCAATAAAGATACTGTAACGTCTGCAATTAAGTCTTTTGCTACAGAAAACGTTATCATACACAAGAACTTTGATTTTGATAAGTTTTTTTCCAATTTAATAAGTACTATCTCAACAAAAATTGATGAATTTCAAGAACGAGACAGTGGTTGGTCGTTTTTGAGAAATTCTCATTTAGAAATTAATATTAATAAATATAATCCTCTTAGAGCTTCTAGATTCATTGATTTGCCGAAAGATTTAAAACTTAAACGTGCGTGTATTAACATTCAAAACAGAGATCAATTTTGTTTTTTGTGGAGCATAATGGCAGCATTATTCCCTGTTGAAAGTAATGCACATCGAACTTCTTCGTATCCGCATTTTCACAATGTACTCAATATAGATAACATGTCATTTCCTGTAAGTTTTTCGGATATAAAGACTTTTGAAAAAAATAATCCTAATATAAGCATAAATGTTTATGGGATTAAAAACAAAATAAATATTGTTGGTCCATTATACAGAACTCAGAATAAAAAGAAGAATCACATAAACCTATTATTTATAGAAAAGGGAATGCTCACACATTATTGCTTGATAAAAAATTTAAGTCGGTTATTGAGATCACAAATAACAAAACATCATAGCAAAATACATTTTTGTGACGATTGTATGATATTTTTTCAGGAAGAATCTAAGTTAAATTCTCATGTGTGTGGTGGTGTCGCAACCATTTTGCCGAAGCCCGGCACACTTATACAATTTAAAAACTATGAAAGAATGCAGGACATGCCTTTTGTGATTTATGCAGATTTTGAATCACTGTTGCAACCCTGTCAGGACGAACCTCGTTCGAGTTGTACAGAAGTGTATCAGAAACATATCCCGGCTGCATTTGCTTATTATGTTGTATGTTCGTACGATAGTTCCTTCAATCGGTATGTGTCCTATCGCGGTCAAGATTGTGTAAACATATTTATTAAAAATCTTAAGACAGATATCACTAAAATATTAAAAATTTATAAAAGCACAATTCCCATAAAAAACTTAAAGGCGGAAGAAATAGAAACATTTTACAAAACTAAATTATGTTACCTTTGCGATCAAATTTTATTTGATGACAGAGTTAGAGACCACTGTCACCTAACCGGCAAGTATCGCGGGGCCGCACATTCTTATTGCAATCTCAAAAATCGTTTACCTCAATTCGTACCTATATTTTTTCACAACTTGGCTGGCTATGACAGTCACTTATTTATACGTCAATTGGGTCAAACACCAGGCTCTATAAAAGTTATCGCCAAAAATAAAGAAAACTACATATCATTCACTAAGTTTTTTTCAGTCGGGGACAATGAATATATAGCAGTTCGTTTTGTAGACTCTTTTAAATTTTTGGGTACAAGTCTTGAAAAACTCGTTTGCAATTTAAATACAAAAGATTTTGCACATTTACTACATTTTTTTCCAGAAAAAGAACAGTTTGAATTGTTACGAAGAAAAGGCATATACCCTTATGAATACATCACTAGCTGGAAATCATACAGTGAAAAAAAAATACCCCCACGTGAATGCTTTTACAGTAGTTTGAGTGATTCTACTATTTTAGAGTCAGATTATAATCATGCTGAGCGAGTCTGGAAATCATTTAATTTAAATAATCTGGGTGAATATACAGATTTATACCTGAAATCAGACGTACTATTACTGGCGGATGTGTTTGAAAAATTTCGTCAAACTTGTAAAACGAATTACAATTTAGATCCTTCGTTTTATCTTACAGCCCCAAGTTTAAGTTTTGATGCCATGCTTCTCAAAACGAAGGTTAAACTTCAATTGATAGAAGACTTGGAAATAATTCGATTAATTCAGAAAGGTATCCGCGGGGGCGTTTGTTTATGTTCTACTAGATATGCAAAAGCAAATAACAAGTACTTAATCGATTATGATCAGACTCTTCCGGATAATTATTTGTTTTACATAGATTGTAATAATTTGTACGGCTACGCAATGTGCTCGAATTTGCCTCATTCTGATTTTCGTTTACTGAATGACTTTGAAATTAACACAAGTGAAATCCTTAAAACACCCGATGACTCCGAAGAAGGTTATATTTTAGAGGTAGATTTGGAATATCCAGAACAATTACATAATTTACATAACGATTTGCCTTTTTGTCCTCAAAAATTTACTCCACCTGGTTCAAAAACGCCAAAATTAATCCCAAACTTATATGATAAATTTAACTATGTTGTACATTATGTGCATTTAAAAACGTGCTTAAATCACGGGTTAAAGCTAAAAAAAATACACAGGGTGATAAAATTCAAGCAAAGTCCCTATCTAAAACAATATATTGATTTAAATACCACATTACGGCAAAAAGCAACGTCTACATTTGAGCAAGATTTTTTCAAACTATTAAACAACAGTATTTTTGGAAAAACTTTAGAAGACACTGAAAAAAGGGTAGATGTGAAGTTAGTTAGCCAATGGTCCGATAGCAAAAATACAACAAAGAAACATTACGCCGCAGAACAATTAATAGCGAGACCTAATTATCATAGTTCAACTGTTTTCTCTGAAAATTTTGTTGCAATTCAAATGAGACCTGAGTCTATACTATTGGATAAACCGATTTATATAGGATTTACTGTTTTAGAAATTTCTAAAAGTCACATGTATAATTTCCATTATTCTGTTATGAAACCCTTTTATGGTAATAATTTAAAACTTTGCTATACAGATACGGATAGTTTCCTGTACTCTATACAGACCAGTGACATATATAATGACTTGAGACTTAGATTTCAAAACTATTTCGATACAAGTAACTACGATGACAATAATTTATATAGTATTACACGTCGAAACAAAAAGGTTCCTGGTTTGTTTAAGGATGAGCTAGGCGGGCAACTTATTACAGAATTTGTTGGTTTGAGATCCAAATTATATTGTATCAAAACTGAAAATAAAGAAATTAAAAAGGCAAAGGGAATTAAGAAACCCGTTGTGAAGCAGTTGTTTTTCAAAGACTATAACAAAGTCCTACTTCATAATGAAATTATACGGAAAAAAAATGTAGTTTTTAGATCTTTCAAACATCAAATATTTACCCAATCTATAAATAAAGTGGCCTTGTCATCTCATGATGATAAACGAATCATCTTAAAAGATAATATCAACACATTGGCTTGGGGTCATAAGTTAAGCTTTTTTTAGTTATTTATTAATCACAACAATTTTATAAATAATTAATTACTAAATGTTTTTATTTGAATAGTTTTGATGTTTTATGGAATTAAATAGACTGGCTTATAAATATATCATTTATATTATTTTATATAAATTATTTTTATGATCGTCAATATATTATTAAAATAAACTCTGTTGTTTTATTTCATATTGCTCCAATACATTCCTGCACTCATTTTGCAATGAAAATTCCAACTCATTTCGCAATATTTGGTGTGCTAATAATGATAGTATAATAAGTAATTCATATAAAATACTGCTGACGAAAACATCTACTGGCTTGCTTACTTGCCGCGTGACTCGCTCGCCTGCGTGCGGGCGGGGTGAAGTACGCGGGGAGTTATTTAGCAATCAAGTACAGAATATACTACATAAACTGTATCGAGTGCAGTAGCTTCTTGATGTTCGAACTGATTGCTCATACATTATTAGTTTGTTCACAGCTCCATCGCATCCTTGATTTTATAAAATGTAAGTTTACTTTTATATATACATTCATTCACTAGTTTAGTATTTTATAAGATTTTAATTCAAAATTGTTATTACAGATCATGGCTGATACTCAAGACTCTTGCGGTATGTTCTCCCAATACGCACAAGACCCTGACGATGATCTTCGTGAATGTGTTCTAGCAGCTATGGCGAAAAAACATTCTGCAGCGCAATTGAAAAAGAAAGAAAGACGAGATGTTAGCAAGAAAATGAAAGGAGTGTCGTCGACATCTTACATCATTACCAAAGACCAGAGAAAAGGAAAAAAGCTTATCCAAATACAAGTACTAGACTTGGAAAAAGAACCAGCGTCTCCGACTTACACGTGTGCTTCATCAGACTCACAGTGTGATGAACCTGAAGACAACACTCTGGTCAGTGTTCAATATGTGGTGAAAGATAATATAGACGATATAACGGAACTAACTGAAAATTTAATAAATAGGATATCTCGAAAACTTGTTGGTGATTACTTTTAGTTATAGTTTTAATATGTGTAATTAGTGTATTAGTTTTATTTTATCTCTATAAATTTATATAAATCTATTAATGTAGTATGTATTTAATCTCATTTAAAATTAAATATAATAAAAAAATGTTAACTTTATATTTATTCTAAGTATCTACTTTAGTATTAAATTTGTAATTGTATTATTGGTATGTGTAAAAAATAAAAATCATATTAATAGATCAAAATTTTTTTTATATTTTTTATTCAAAATTAAATCAATATGATAAATTTATATTAAGCTAATACTAATTTTATTAACTGTAATTTGATGTAAGTTATAAATTTTATATATTTTAATAAATCGAATTTGTAATTATATTGTTGGTGTGTGTAAGAAATAAAAATCATTTATGGTTCAAATGTTTTTTTATTTAAAATTAATCACGATTACCTTATAAAATCAATACAATCATTTTCCAAACACCATTTTTTAATACACAAAACATTTTGCAAAGCACACTTTTTCTTGTGAATTAAACAATGATACATACTTTTACTATGAAATGAATGCAATGAATGCTAAATGAAGCATGCTCCTTCACCTTGGCTTACACAAGACATTAAACTGTTGATTGACAAGAAAGCAGCCGCAAAAACTAGATATAAACATCGGCCTAACGACAGTAACTGGGAAAAATATGTTACAATACCCAATCACTGCAACAAGGTGTGTAGGAATGCCCAACGCCAGTACTTCCACGCTTCTGTTGAAAACGGAGATCCATCAAAGGTCTGGAAATTTCTTCGTTCTATGGGTATTGGGAAGTCACGTCAAACGGCAACGCTTGGCGGTCTTGATTTAAACTCCTTAAATACACATTTTTCTTCAACGTCTGACTTTGATAGATCTACAAAAGTCGCTTCATTAAATTATTTGTCATCACTTCCCATCCCGAATCACCCATCTTTTTTCTTTAATCAGTTCCCGGATTGTGATGTTAAGAAGAGTGTACTGTCTATTACATCGTCTGCAGTGGGCTGTGACTCATTAAGTCGTAAGATGATAATCCCTATCCTTGATGACATCCTTCCTGTTATTTCCCATATCCTTAACTATTCCGTACAATCTGGTGTTTTTCCCTCAGCGTGGAAAGATGCCCAAATTACTCCTTTACCTAAAAAATCTAATCCTGAATCCTTCTCCGACTACCGCCCTATTTCCATCCTTCCATTTCTCTCAAAAGTTTTAGAGCGGTTAGTCCACGATCAGCTTATCTCGTTTCTTTGCCATAACCAACTCCTCAATCCTTATCAGTCCGGTTTCCGTTCGGGTCACAGCACTGCCACTGCTCTCATCAACATCACAGACGATATAAGATGGGGCATGGAGAAAGGCTTTATAACTATACTCTCTCTCCTTGATTTCAGTAATGCCTTTAATACCGTGGATTTCGATGTGCTCCTAGGTATACTACGCTCTATTAACATATCTCCAACGGCAATTGATTGGTTTCGTAGTTACCTGTTTGGACGCCGGCAGAGAATATGTACTGAAGACTCAGTGTCTGGATGGTGCTATACTTCTGCTGGGGTTCCGCAGGGTGGCGTTTTATCTCCCTTACTCTTTTCTATTTTTATAAACTCTATCTCTAATCAATTGTCTTCGTCCTACCACCTTTATGCAGATGATTTACAAATTTATTGTCAAGCGCCACCAGAGCAATTCTCAGACGCAGTAAACAAATTAAATAGTGACTTAGTTCAGGTTTGTAAGTGGAGTAAATGTTACGGTCTCCAAGTGAATCCTACTAAAACACAAGTAATTGTTATAGGTAGCCCTCGAATGACTTCTAGAATTGATGGGACTGTAGCGCCTAAGGTTGTCTTCGACGGAACTCACATTCCTTTCAGTAATACGGTGAAGAACCTAGGACTGTACTTCGATGTAAATTTGTCTTGGAGTTCACACTTACAAGAAGTCAGCAGGAAACTCTTTGCTTCAGCGGGTTCTCTTAGGAGACTTCGCAATTTCCTTCCCACTACTACTAAAGTTGCACTTGCTCAATCTCTCCTTCTTCCGATCCTTGATTATGCTGACTCCAGTTTCTATAATATAACCGAAGAACAACTAAATAAACTTGAGCGACTCCAAAACTTCTGCATACGGTTTATATTTGGTTTACGTAAATATGACCACGTTTCTGAATTTCGTACTAAACTCAAGTGGTTGCCAATTCGCCTTCGCCGGGATGCACACATTGTTTCCCTTCTTTATACTGTCCTGTTTTACCCCAACACTCCTTTTTACCTAAAAGACCGATTCAAGTTCCTTAACGACACGCACTCGCGAAATTTGAGATCGTCGGAGAATTTGAGGTTAGAGACTCCAGCACACTTCACCAGATTCTACAATAAGTCTTTTACTGTACAGGCTGTTTTACTGTGGAACTCCTTGCCTGTTCACATACGGCAAGCACAAACCCTGAACACCTTTAAAAAACTGGTGCATGAGTACTACTTATCACTGTAATTACCTATACAATCATTATGTATTATTATGTTGGCCAAGTATGTATGTATTTACAATTATGTATATATGTGTGTATGTATATATTATGTATATATATTTAGTATATATAGTAAGTATATATTATGCTTCATGTATGTATATTTGTATTTGTTTATGGTAAGTACTAGTATATGTATGTTTATGATATTTTACTTGTTTTATCTTAATTTGATACATCGCCATCTTCCCACAAATTCTGTACATTTTTGAAATCCTGTCCATCCTAAGGTTACCTGGAAGAGATCGCTTTTAGTGATAAGGTCGCCCTTTGTACAAATCTTTCTTAATTGTTTTGTCGCATGTCTATGTCTAATTGGTTGATGTACAATAAAGCTATATTCTATTCTATTCTATTCTATACAGTTCACTCAGTATATTTAGATTTGGAATACCTATATTAGTCATGTCTGTAATATTATCATGATCACATAAATCTTGCACCCACTTAATCTTTTCAACGCCTTTTACAAATATTTTTCTGTCTTTTAAATAAGGTTTGATAATTCTACGAAATTCCCTGTAGTCAATATATCCATCACTCCAGCGATATCCTCTATTCCTTTCTATCCACAGTACTTGTTTCTTTTCTTCTTCAGTTAACTTAGAGAAGGTATAAGGAGGTTTTATCACAAATATATGAGTGAAGTCTTTGGTAGCTATAGCGAATTCCTTTATAATAAATTCATTTTTATTGTTTTTAAATCCTTGTAAATCGACGATGATTGTAGTACTCATGATATTTTTTTAACAATGTTACTTAAAGGCTTATATTCAAATATGCAATCGTTTAATATAAGACAATATGCGGCTGTCTGATCAGGAATCTCCTGATCTGCTTCGATTTCAACTCTTACATCAATTGATCCCTTTAGTATTTCTTGTTGGCGAGAACAGTCAATGACAAATAAAGGAGCAATATCTTTGAATTCTTTCAAGCTCATCAACGGTTCTGGTCGGCGTCCGTGATAAGACTGTTGAAATCTTGCATACTGTTCGTATATTAGTGAAAATTTATTGCTAGTGAAATTAATATTAAGTCCTTCATAAGGGTAATACGATGAATTTAAAAAGACTCTTACATCTCGTATATTGCAATGATCGAACTCTGCCATTGACATTTCCGCATTATGCTTACGGTTGGTTTGTAAAGCAATAACTACAAATCGTGGTTTCTCGATCTGTGATGAAGTTTTAATAGACCAGGTATGTTTTCGTGTTTTGGGTAGTAATGGATATTCATATAAGTCCCAATTGCGAAATGCTAATGTTATTGCTCGATCTTTTTCCAAATGCTTTAATAAATTAATTCTTTCACGATCTGAGACCTTAATGTGTGGAACCCGCCACACAATTTTACTTATTATTATATCCTCTACAATTTCACCGACATTTAATTTTAAGGCATTGAGATTCGTGTTGCTTCGTAATAACACTAATTCATGTTTACAGTTTATTATAATTTTTTCATAATCTTCTGCAAAACCTAATATTTTATTCAGTGGTATAGACGCGGAAAATACTCCATTGCTAACAGTAGATGAACCTGTAGGTGACCAGCCCCAAACTCTTGCACATTTAGATTCATTTTCATTTAATGAAAGATACGATTTCATTGTTGTTGTTATTCCTGCATTTTTTATTTTATCTATTTCCACTCCATTTAACTCGTATCGAATGTCTTGAAACAAAAATAACGCAGGGTTATTTACAAAGCGTGCACTCGTTATTCTTTCTTTTTGTTTAGTAGTGCTGTCATACTTATGCATATCGACTTTGCCCTCAATATATAAAGTGCTGAATGAGGGCAGTACATATAAATCCTGCTGATTAATAGGTATTCGTATTTCATCGTTCTTGTTAAAACTTGTTACGTACGGTTTATACGAATGATATTCAAAACTTTCAATGCTGTTATCATATGAGGCTGGTTGAGAAATATTTAAAATCTTCATTTTAAAAGGCCTACTAGCTTAAGAAATTCCTTGTTGCTTTTGCTTAGCTTCTTTTTTAACTGAAGCGGTGCTCCTTTATGTGGTGTTCGTCTAGAACTGACTTGGATGTAGGAAGCTGAAGGGTTTTTATTGAAATTTATCATTTTTTTTAAAGTGTAAATATAGCTGTACTTCTTCACCGCGCAAATTAATTTGATTATTTTCAGCGTCTAATAACCTGATATTTATAGCACTTATGGAACTTTGGTTAACTGGAAAGTAAATTAAGTTCTTCGGTGATTCAATAATTCGATAACCAGGTGGTACGTTTGGTACAAATTCATAAATAATATGACTTGCTCTTCCGTTCACAAATGATCCACTAACTACATCACATTCTATGCGCACGATGGTTGTTGGTAAAATGCTTACGGGGTGTTGAGACTCTGTACTTATATTAGCTTTTATTTTTTCCGTCCCAAAACCTAAAATTTTACCAATTGAATCACTTTTGTCAAAGTGAACATCTTTGGAACAGAAAATATGGGTCTTCAATGTATTGTTATTGCATGTCAACTTAAGCGCAGTATTTTTGATGTTAGATTTTAAATAATCACAAATATCTTGAAGCTCATACGATCCTTCAGGTAATTTGATGACTTCATTTTTACCATAATAAAATTTATTATTTCTTTCATCTATATTAGGAATTGAATTAAATGTAGAAAAATACAATAGTCCACACTCATAACCTCCACGCAATTGTAAAGTCGGTGAATAGTTTGTTATTAAAGAGGCCCCCGTTCCAGTTATCGACACAGTGAAAGACATTTTTATACTGACAAATGACTTTAATTTCATTACTTATATAAATTATTTTTCCAATAGTCTCTTAAAAATTTCAAGCAAAGGTGACCACAGTTAACAGTGCCGAATGTTTGATGCTGTACATAATTATAATTAATAGAAATGTATCTTAAATAACTTACTAATTCTAAAGGTGGTTTGAGATTACCAAAACTGTCAAAATATTCACAATAGTTATTTTGCTTCACGTAAGCTACCCAATGAGTTCCCGGATTACTAGAACTATCCAAATTTATTATAGCACATTCATTCTTTTTTGGTTTCAAAGGTAATTTATCTCTCATAAAAACACCACGAAAATATGGAATATCACTTGCGTGTTCTAATATATCTAAATTGGTGAGAGGTCGTTTGGGTAGCCGTTTAATTAGTTTTTTGGAGGATTTAAGTACAATCCAGCGCCTTTTTTATTAATCCTTAATTAATATAATATAATAATAATATAATAATATATTTTCACGCTCACACCTATTATCTAGCCCGAAGTAGGTATCATTAAGAACTTGTGTTACGGATACTAGATAACGGACTTTTTTTTTTTTTTTTTTTCTTTCATATACATAATAATTTTAGATAATTTTTATAAATAAACTTAAATAAATATATAAACAACCATGACTCGCAAACAAACATTCGTGTTCGTCACACAAACATTTGCCGCTACCAGGATTCGAACCCGGACCGCTTGATGTGTAGCCAGCTATACTGACCACTCCACCACGACGGCGTCAGTATTAGTATAGTATTAGTATAGTATTAGTCTTAATGAACAGTCCTTTTCCCAGAGCAACAGCTTCCATCATCTTGTTATGACGTTCCGATTCTTGAAGATTTTTTTGAGCAACCTTGTAATCATTTACAGCCTTTGCTATGCCTGCAGCACCTCCAGCCAGGGAACCTAAAGCTGATAGTCCAGCAAATATTGGGATAAGAGGGAGTAGACCACCAGTTTTCGGAATCGGTATATACCGGGGCAAACGTATTCCCTTTTTATTGGTAAACAGTTTTTTTGCAGTTGCGTGTGCATATTTTATAACTGTACCATTGTCTTTAGTTTTTAATTTTTTTAGTTGGGATTGTATTTTTTTTATTATCTTCTTAAATGAACGTACTCCTGCACCAGCTTTGAGCTTAGCTTTCATTGCGTTTTTGACAATCCATGAAGCAACTTTTTCTCCCTTTCTTGCATCTTTTGATTTCAACCTTTTCTTCGCCATATCCAAAAGTTTCAAATCAGCTTTATGTCTTACGTTCAGATCCTTATTAGTGTAAGCAATATCGTGATACATACAAGCTTCATCCAATTTATTTATGCCTCGCTCTCCCTTCAGTAACCTTTTCTCGAGTTTTGTTCCGGGACCACAAAATCGATATCCAGGTAAGTGTAACTCAAACGGCAAACGATTTATTAGGCTGTTTATAATGCCACCTCCTTCCTTCATTGATATTCTTAAAGTGACTGCATTGATATAAAATACTTAATTTTATATTAGACAACTAACGCATTTTTGTTAACCCAGCTATTCTCTTTATCACTAAGACCCAACCACTTTACAAAGAGTTTATTTGAGGTGCCGCCAATGAGACCTGGTCATCTCATGTTTTCTTGAACTTTTTATTTTTATTTGATGTAAATGTTAGACAATGTAGTTGTTTATTCTTAGATGGATAATTGTATGACACATGCCATTAATAGGATAATTTTGTTTGTGTTATGATATTGTGTAAATAACTAATGTATTAGGTATTGGATTTTTTTATTATTATTTTGGTATGCACACATTGTATTCTTATAGATATATTTATTAACCAAAGGATCATAAATGTATGCTTAGCACCTAAATTGAGCAAAATCTATCTAACAATAACAAAAAATGGTGGTGGGTATCAAGACTTAAATTAATTAGTTCATTAATGTGATTAGTTGAATTATATAGAAAAGCTTTTACAACATAAATTATTATTATAAATGAACCAAATGCGTGGGAGTAATAACTGCCCAAAATTTACGCATGTAAAACTGTAATTTTAATTATATTATTATTATCTATTGACCTGTAATGATGCTTTGAAATCATTACCAAATTGTAAGCTGTGGAGTTTCTTTCGCCATTTCTTCTCCATCTCAGCATAATAATATTATCGTCCCGAAATGGTGGTAGGGTTTTGACGATTTAAAAGTACTTAGCAAAGTCCATTTAAATAAAGAGCTTTTCATTTCATTTCATTTTCATTTCATTTTCATTTCATTTCATTTTCATTTCATTTCATTTCATTTCCTTTTCTTTTAATAACTTTTTCTATTAGATATAGGTCAGGATATTTAGTTTTCTGTAATTCATATTCGTAAAAAGAACCCAATATTCTCTGTTTGTGTTTATCTTCTATGTGGTAAGTTGGTGGTTTCGTATGATTAACTTTGATTATATTAAATATTTCGGTAGACCAGTTTGGGGTATAACCTTTGTAAAAATCACCCTTATGTTTACTTATACGAACATGGTCTCCAACGTGGAACATAGGTGTTCGACCAGTGTTATTATTTTGTGTTTTGATTAAATTAGACCTAACCATCATCTGGTTTGCATGATTAACATCAATAGGTTTATATTTTGTTATTCGATGAATAGTGTTATTATAGCTTAGCACAACGAAATTTAAATTTTTTTCAAACCATTGATATTGACCATATAAACTAAATAGCTTATAAAGCTGACATTTTAAAGTTCTTATCACTCGTTCTACAATTAACGCTTTCTTTACAGAATAAGTGGAATAATGGTTTATACCATATTTATTCATCAGTTGTTTAAATTCTTTATTATAAAACTCCTTGCCTAAGTCAGTTTGCAAATTTTTCGGCTTTCGCGATGCATGAATTAATATACTTCGCATTGCATTTGTAACACATTTCTTTTCTTTTGATTTCAAAGGATTAACCCATACATATTTTGATAAAGCATCAATAACTACTAAAATATAATTGTACCCTTTATTGAATTGCGAATATTTTTGAAAATCAATGAGATCTGCTTGCCACAAATCATCTAATCCTTTTATAACTGTACATCGACGTGGAAAATTTCTTCTCGCCACTCGATGGAGTTCCTCAACTATGTCTTTTTTACTCATTTTGTCTTTGCTACAATCATGCGATCTATTTCAGATTTTGTATAATACGTAGTACTAAGACGATCTGATGTCACTTTTTCCAAGTTCTGAAGGTAAACTTTAATACCATTAAAATATTCTTTTATTTCATTTCTCAGTTCTTGAACTATATTATCCAAATATTCCTTATTCACAGCTTCATCATCTTCTTCCGGTGACGTCAGACCTTTCAATTTTGATGACTTCAAATTGTAATGACCTGTATCTGTCTTCGTTAAGGCGTCGTTTAAAGTATTAATGTATTCTGATATTCTTAAACGCTTATGCACGTGATGACCAAATTTGTCTATATTCATTGCAGTGTTTGTGGGTGGTTTACTGTAAGTCGACTGCTCAATTTCATTATTGTATGTTACTTATATTTTTATTTATGATGCCTGCTTCGTATAGTTCTTCAATTATTGCAATAATTTCATTATCAAGGCCAGTGTTACCTGCATCTCGTGATGCAAATAACAGTTTTAACCGTTCTACTAACTCATTTGGATCATCCCAATATACATAATCTGTGTTTTTCTTAACTCGTTTTAGAAGTTTAATACCTTTACCTTGTGAAAGACTCTCAAGACTAGTAGTTTTATTTCTCGAGAATTTAAACATCGGTTTGATTATATTCATATATTTATATCCTTTGTTACTATTTATTGGTTTGGATGGGTCACAATTGCGCCTATGTGCATTGGTATCGATAAGCAGTAATTTGTAATTTTGTAAGTCATCGTCTGTAACAACGTCTAAATCAGGTTTCTTCCTGTACAATAGTTCCTTTAAACCGTTAGTTTTATTTAAGGAATGGTTTCCAATTGTCAAAATATTGCCATCATCATGAACGCGTGTTTTACCGAGCATAAGTTTTCCACGTTCATTCCTGATTCCAAAAGGTATGTGAGTTACTTCAAATGATGTAGACTTTCGACTTTGTAAGGTCGGTGTTGATTGAAGTGATTTAAACGATCTCTCGCTTAAATCGTGATCTTCAGTGGGTGATGCAGTGAGGGTTTTGCTTGATTTTTCATATATTTCATTATCAGCATCTTCTTCTTCACTGATAGATTCATTACAATCTTCACTAGAAGAATACGATGCCTCACTTTCATCATATTTAATTTTTTTCACAGTAGGTATATATTCAGTTTCTTCCTCATGCTTCATGTCATTTTTATTAGTTAACTGATTAAGTGGGTCAACTATAGGCTTGAATATTGTTTCCAATGCCATATTGTTTGTATTTTTTGCATCCCTTATCATTTCAACCTTCCTTTTTACAGCTTTTGCGGATTGTACAATTTGTTCTTTAAGTTTTGTATCCATTCTATGAGAATTCTATTCGGTTCCAAATCAAAGATTAAACTGAATAATTTGTATAATTACATCTTCATAAGTATGTTAATCCACCACTATAAATGTATCAAACGTCAATCTGTAACATCCTTTGTTTCTTTCGCAATCTTTATTTATAACAAGATAATTGTAAGGCTTACTCCAAACAGTTGAACACATTTCGCGGAATTGAGACCATGACATATCAGACGCTACATGCTCATCATAGACGTGTTTTAAATTGATATCATCTTGCTTAAACAATATTATCAAATTAGAATTGTCTCTAACAAGTTGTTTAGGTATTTTTGTATATGTTTGATTAATATAAAAACAATCAATATTCTTATGACGTCCCATAGCAAAATAATTACGAATATTGTTTTGATTTTCACAGGCAACATCATCAAAAATAATTATTGAGTCTGGTGACGCTTCGTGAGGGCTTAATATTTCGCTGTTATGATTGTATTTGTAAAACGATATACCTGGAACCATATTTAAGACCTTTTCGAGATAAAGGTATTTAGGCTGATATAATGATTTTGAATATACGTAAAGGTTTTGAAATCGTGGACCATCTTTATGTAATAATAAACTTATTACTAGGTTGGTCTTCCCACAATTAGACGGGCCGCAAACAATACAACGGATTGTATTTGGCAATAACTTTCCGTGTCGCCTTGCTTCTTTCGTTGACGTAGGACAGATGCAATCTAATTTTAAGGATTTTCTTTGTTTCAAGAATTTCATAATACGTTAATAAATTTGACTGCAGCGTTCAGAAGGTTTCTGTCAAATGACTCTATCACATTACTGCTTTGTTTAAATAACAACAACACCGACTAATTAAGTTCTCACATCCTCTGAAACGCTTTATTACTCCGACTTGCGAACGACAAACAATGATGGTATTCCAATTAATTACCTATTACCGTTTGATCATCACGTAATTATACATATTTCCAACGAACATAAGAATTCGGATCTGTCTCATATGGGTTCTTCTATCCATAGTGATTATTGAGGCATTCACTTTTTTTCAGAAAAACCTATTGGGCATTCTAATTCACTTTTTCAAGAGAGCGAACGGAGTGAGCGAACGGTGAAGAAAAAGTGAATTAGAATGCCCAATAATTACCTACTTAGATGGGATGGCGCGGCCGGCCGGTATCGCTCGCGTGCGCTGACCTTGGTCAACGGGCGCGGGTTCAATGGGTCAACAACGGTCAGGGGCAAGGCCACGCAGCGGCGCTAGACGTTTCGCTCGCCCGCCGCCCGGCCCGTAGACTGCGCGTGATATTTTTTAGTACATTGCTTTTATTGTAAAAAAAATGAATTTGCGTTTGTAAATTTTAAATTATTGTTTTATTTTGTTGTCCTGGCATGATAATACACAAAATAAGTGAAAAAAAAAGTGTTAAAAATGTAATTTATTTTTGAGATTTTACCTATGACATCGTATTCAGTATCACTAGGACTACCTCCTGTTTTCGTTTTAGGGAGCGTTTCCCTTACACCCTGTATAATATAACAAGAGGTGTAATTAAGCCTTTTGCACATTTATTGATGAAGATAAGAGGGACACCGTCTGGACCAGCTCCTTTGTTAATATCAAGTCTCATGAGTGATTTTTCGACTTCATCATTGGTTATGCAAATATTTGCTAGTGAGGTATGTGATGGTTGACCTACAGGTTTATAATCATTTTTTTGAGTAGGATTATACACTGAGGCAAAATATTTTAAAAATAAATTAGCTAATCTATTACCATCATCAGCATGTTCACCGTTATATTGCATGTGTTGTGGATATGTGTTAATTTCTTTTTTAGATTTTGCATATCTCCAGAAGGCTTTGACATGAAGATGTAGATTATTTTCGACTGTCGTAATATATGTTTTGAAACACGTGTCTAGCCCTAGTTTGGCCCTTTGTCGCAATAGAGAGTAACAGTCAAAGTCACGAGGGTTATTATATTTCATGAACTTAAAATGATATTTGTCCTTTTCTTTGAATACTTTTATTAAAGACTTAGAGAACCAGCTAGGATAAGACTGCGTTTTTCTCAACGATTTAGGTGTATGTTTATCAATTATAATCCATAATAGGTAATAAAATTTTTGCAAAAAGTCGTTGCAGTCGAGGTGTGTATGTTGTCTCCAGTCAATTTGCTCCAGATCATGCAAGCAAGCCGCATAATTGCTTTTGTTAAATAAGTATTTTTCTGTTGCTTTAGTATTTAAAGTTTGCGTTCTTTCACATTGCAATAAGATAAATAACGGTGGATGGTGTTCATCGATTCTACTAATTGCTTGAGATCTATTAATTGTACATTTTAGTGTGGGATAAGTGATTATGAGGCCTAAAATACGGTTGTTATGATTTAAAATGGTGTTATGTTGCAATAGATTTGAAGATGTTAAGAATTCGATTAAGTACGCTGATTTAGCAGAATTAAATTCTATTGGAAGACTAGGTACACTATTCGCCCATTTAATATCCTCCAAATTAAAATCTCCAATCAGAAGACAGTCACCAACAGAATCCGCTAAGATATTTTCACAGCTATCCAGGAATTCCACAAAGTGATCATAGTCAAGATAAGAAGGAAGGTATACTGAACATATGTTTATCCATTTATTATGAAGCCTAACTCGAACCCACAAGTCCTCCACCGTTGACTGCCAGTCATATTTAATTTCCGAATAAATTGTATTCTTTACTGCTATTAACACGCCTCCACCATGATTTTTTTTATATCTTTGTTTAAAGTTAATTGGTCTGTCCCGTCGATAAGTCGTGTACCTATTATCAATAAATTCATTCGTCTGAACATCATCGTCAAGCCAAGTTTCACACAGACATATTACATCAAAATCATTACATAATGTTTTTATAAATATTTGATAGTTTAGATTTCATGCCTCGTATGTTTTGATAATATATACACAAATTTTTAAATTCCATGAATGTTTAGTGTTATTTATTACATTTTGTTATATAATAATAATAGAGAATGAAAAGGTCAGAGAACAGCCTAGGTTAACAAAGACAGTGTTTGTTCATTCTTTAAATGGATGAAGCGCGAGGTTTCGTCTTTGCGTACAAATATTTGGCCATTCCTGACCCATACAAACTTAAAACCTATTTCCCTGGCTTTCAAACGGGCCAATGCGTGTAGTGATTTATTGGCAGGAGAGAGGTGCTCAGACACATATATAGGGACCCTATCCCCTGTCATGCCTATCAAGCCAGAGTTCAGCTTCGAATTCGGATTTGCTTTGTTGTATCTCGACACCGAAGAATATATTTCATCGCGACAACGAGGACTTCTCAACTTTATGACAATGGCTCGCGGACGGCCATTTTGCTTGTTTAGGCCGGCAACTCTGGAACAGCTCAATATATCGTCATCGTTCAACTTGAATGATACTGCCTGTGCTATCTGCTTAACTAAGGTTACAACATTTTCCGTGCGATGTTCCGGCACTCCTTGAATTTCGATATTCGAGTTTCTCATATGTTGTTCCATTGCATTCAACCGAGCTTGCAAATCAGTCACAACATTACGAAGGCCTTCACACTCAGTCTGTAACTTTTTATTTTCTTGCGAAATAGTTTTCATCTTCAAAGCGATATCATCAAATTGAGCACTGGTAAACGAGGCCGAAGCCTCAATATCTTTCAATTTCTCTCTTATCGGCGCCAGTTCCGATTCAAAGAATCTTTTTAATAATATCGGAACTTCAGTCTTAAAGGCAAGTCGAATTTCATTTTTGATAATACGTGACAAATTACTGGTGTCTTCGGTATTATCTTCTTGATCGTCATGTATGTTTTCCTCGAGGATCGGCTGCGTACTGTGAGACATAACCCTCGTATCCATCGAGTCACCACCACAGAATCCTCGACCGCGGCGCTGAGAGTCGCGTAATGTTATGTTAGATATGCTGTCCTCCGGCGACGATCGACTTTCACTCGTTTTTGTTATATTACTCGCACTCGAACTCATCGAACCACGTACTGGGGTATAGTTATAGTAAAAGGTACAATTAAGTTAGTAAAAGAAATAATTTCAATTTTTTTTAAGAAAGTCGCAGTCGAATAGCCCTGAAATTCTAAAGGCCATTTTAGGCAATTCTTATGTACGAAATCTATCCACTTCCTTGAAGCTTACAGACCAAAGTAAAGCAAGCAAAACCTTAGGTCTACATTGGTTATCTGACTCGGATACACTGTCGTTTTCTATTGATATTCCGTCGGTAGAAAAAATAACAAAACAACACATTTTGTTAATAATCAGTAAAATTTTTGATCCTTTGGGAATTGTAGGCCCCTGCATTGTAGAGGCTAAAATTATTATGCAGCGATTATGGGTTGAGAAATGTGAATGGGACGATGAGATTCCCTTAGATATTACTGAATTATGGTCTAATTTCGAATCAACTTTGCCTTTTTTAAATAATTTAAGAATTCCACGTTGGATCTCAATTACCTCAGCTGTTAATCACGAGCTCCACGTTTTGTGTGATGCGTCTGAAGGGGCGTATGGAGCTTGTGTGTATGTTCGTTCCATTGATTATAACGGTTATATTAAAACTCAGCTTCTAACATCAAAAAATCGCATAGCACCAATAAAGGCTGTGACAATCCCGCGCTTAGAGCTCTGTGCGGCGTTGTTGGGATCAAGACTGTGTACAACTGTAATGGAATCGTTGACGTTAGGTCTAAGTAAATGCTATTTTTGGTGTGATTCCATGATAGTGCTTGGTTGGCTAAATACGCCACCAAGTCAGCTTAAGCCTTTTGTACGCAATCGAGTGGACGAAGTCCAAGAAAGCACTGCTGGTCAAAAGTGGAAGTACGTACCGTCAAAGGACAATCCGGCAGACCTTGTTTCTCGAGGGGCGAAGGCCGATATGATCGGCGATTGTTCATTATGGTGGTCAGGCCCTAGGTTTTTGCAAAATTGTGAAAGTGAATGGCTTGAAATGCCCTCTAATAGCGTGAAGCAGGATCTACCTGAAGTAATAACACACTTTGTAGATAGTTCTGCTAATAACTGTAGTAGTAGATCAGTAATTCAGTCATTTATTCATTACCATTCCTGTTTTAAGCACTTACAGCGAGTTGTTGCGTACATTAAAAGATTTGTGTTTAATTTAAAAAATGTTCAAAGTAGATTACTAGGGGAGCTGACTGGTAATGAATTAAATAATGCTTTATCGTGTTTGCTACACAGTGCCGAGAGGAATATACTATTTTAAATTCGGGAAAATGTTTACCGCGTAAAAATCGACTTTCTTTTTTGTCACCGTTTTTAGATTCTGAAGGGTTACGCGTTGGAGGTAGACTAGATAAGTCACCATATGATTATAATACAAAACATCCCGTATTACTGTGTAGTAAACACCATTTTACTAAAATATTGTTTCATATGATACATAAAAATTTATTACACGCCGTTCCACAATTGTTATTGGCAAATATAAGATTAAATTGGCCTTTAGGCGGTCTAAATCTTGCTAAAGCTATTGTCAAAAAATGTGTTAAATGTTTTATTTTTAAATGTCAAAATATACAACCAATAATGGGCCAATTACCTGTTACCAGAACCAAGTTAGAGTACCCTTTTTATAATTCTAGTGTAGACTACTTTGGCCCAGTACTTATAGCTGACCGGAAGGGTCGAGGTTGTAAGCTTACTAAGTCATATGTGTGCATTTTTGTTTGTCATGCCACAAAAGCGATCCATTTAGAGGGTGTCACCGACCTCACAAAATAGGCCTTTATTGCAGCGCTTAATCGCTTTATATCCCGTTGAGGTAAACCTTATAGTATATTGAGCGACAATGGAACAAATTTTGTTGGAGCCAATAATGAATTGTAACAATTTTTGACCGGTTGTGATGTTGCATCAGAAATTGCTGCCGAAGCCATCAGATTTGACTTTGCGCCACCTTATTCCCCTCATTTTAATGGTTTTGCCGAAGCTGCTGTTCGTTCCACTAAGTACCATTTTAAAAGGTTATTCCATCTTACTAATTTCACATATGAAGAACTAGCAATCTGTCTGTGTCAAATAGAGGCTGTTTTAAATTCTCGTCCCTTGACTCCTCTTTCCACAGATCCTTCAGAATTCTCCGCTCTCACCCCATCCCACTTTCTTATTGGACGACCTCTCACGTCTATACCGTGTTCACAGCCTTCAGAAAGACCCATCAGCAGCCTGGAACGACACAAAAGGATCGACCACATTCGACGACACTTTTGGCAGCGATTTTCTAACGAATATCTGGTTCTTCTGCAGAAAAAAAACGAAATGGTCGGTCTCCACAGGGCATCTGGCTGAGGGTATGCTGGTGCTGGTGCGAGACAAGGCGCTTCCTCCTCTGGTATGGGCGTTGGGTCGCGTTGTGCGGACCTACCCAGGCGACGACGGCATTACACGGTTGGCAGACATCCGGACGAAGAAGGGGGTCATCACGAGAGGGTTCAACAACCTTTGCCCTCTACCCTTTGAAGACGTCAACGGGCGGGAGGATGTTCCCGCGCGGGATGCGTGAGCGGACGGCGCAGCGGCGGCGGCGCCGGGCGGCGGCGAGCGGGGGGCAAGCGGTCCCCGCCGCACTCCACTATTTACCGGCTGCGAGTACGGACGCGTCATAACTTTATTTTACTTTGTTACTGAGACCGAAATATATATATATTATTGAAATACAGTCCACATTATTGCTCCACCAAGGCCATCCTATACAGTAGCGATTTCTAAATTAATAGACCTAGGTGCTATATCTGTTTCCAAACGTTGAAATGAAATGAAATGAAAATGAAATGAAATGAAAAAGCTCTTTATTTAAATGGACTTTGCTAAGTACTTTTAAATCGTCAAAACCCTACCACCATTTCGGGACGAATAATTATTAATATGCTGACATGGAGAAGAAATGGCGAAAGAAACTCCACAGCTTACAATTTCGTAATGATTTCAAAACATCAATACAAGTCAATAAATAATTATCAATATAATTTAAGTTACATTTTAACATGCGTAAAGTTTGGGTAGTTATTACTCCCACGCATTTGGATTATTTATCTTGTGAAAAGCTTTTCTATATACATAATTTAATTAACCATATTATTGAACTAAGCAATTTAAATTTTGATACCCACCACCATTTTATGTTATTGTTAGTTAGGTACTTACAGATATTCCTTTCAATATAAGTGGTAAGCATACATTTAAGATCCTCCGGTTAACAATACAATGTGTGGTATACATAAAAAAACAATTATTACATATTATTATTGCATGTGTCATACAATTGTCCATCTAAAGATAACAACTAATTATAAGACCTACGTTTACATCAATCAAGAAAACATGAGATGACCAGGCCCCGCTGGCGGCACCTGTTCACAGGCATGACGCAAGAATCAGCCATCGCTTCGCTCAACCATATTTTAGGGAACGTAACGACCCGACGCAAGACGACACCGTTCGGGAGGTGATTTTATATCTAGTATATTTCTCACCCCAAAACCTAACGGTGGTAAACGTTTTATACTTAATTTAAAACCACTCAACAATTTCGTGCAAAACTCTCATTTTAAAATGGAAGATTGCAGCAAAATTAATACCTAAAAACGGCTTTCTAGCCACCATTGACCTCAAAGAGGCATATTTTTCGATACCAGTTTACGAGGCACATAAGAAATATTTACGTTTCATTTTTAACAAAAAAGTCTATTTAATGCCATTCCATACGGTCTCTGTACTGCCCCAAGAGTTTTTACAAAAATCTTGAAGGAAGTTATAAGCTACCTCAGGGAAAGAGGATATAAATCGGTGGTATATTTAGATGACATTTTATGTATCGGAGATACTTATGACGAATGCAAATTAAATGTAACTAAAACTATAGAAATATTACAATGCCTAGGATTTGTAATAAATTTTGAAAAAAGTGTATTAGCACCTCGGCGAACTTGCAAGTTCTTAGGTTTCATGCTTAATTCCACCGATTTATCTCTATCTCTTCCGCCCGATAAGAGAAACAATATTTCTAAATTAGTCCAAAAATATTCTACGTTACCAGTGTGTACCATTAGAGAACTCTCACAGCTGATAAGGACACTGGTTGCAGCCTGTCCAGCAATCAAGTTTGGCTGGAT
This sequence comes from Elophila nymphaeata, assembly GCA_955850985.1. Classification (NCBI taxonomy): domain Eukaryota; kingdom Metazoa; phylum Arthropoda; class Insecta; order Lepidoptera; family Crambidae; genus Elophila; species Elophila nymphaeata. Next base: position 13,243,643 of record OY039071.1, on the reverse strand, counting down.
GTGTACTAAAACTCTCGAACGCCAAAAGTATTTAGCTCTCTTAAAATATAACAATTTTGTAACAAAAATCAAATTGTCCACTCTCATTTTACGAGACCTATTATGGTGGAAACATAATATAGCTAAATCATCAAATCCCATGAGACCTGATGCCAAATTTTCCCTTGAGTTGTTTACAGACACCTCCAGAACTGTGCATACTGTAACGGTAAACGCGTTAATGGGGGATGGAAAAGTGAAGAACTTACCTTCCATATCAACTACTTAGAGCTTTTGGCTATTTTTATGGGGTTAAAATGAAGCGTTTAACTGCGCCATCTTACTACGAGTTGACAATACAACCGCAGTAAGTTATATTAACCGCATGGGTGGGATACAATTTCCACACCTCAACGACTTGGCTAAAAACATCTGGCAGTGGTGCGAAAAGAGAAATATTTGGCTTTTTGCATCATATAATATATCAATACTAAAGATAACGTTGAAGCGGATGAAGAGTCGCGTAAAATAAATGTTGACACGGAATGGGAACTGTCCGAAGAGGTTTTCCAGATGATAGTTCAGTAACTTGGCAAACCAGATATAGATCTTTTCGCTTCTCGCACAAACGCCAAATGTGATGTATACGTCTCTTGGAAGCAAGACCCGGATGCTATAAACGTAGATGCCTTCACAATAAACTGGCACTCACGACGCTTCTACGCATTTCCATCCTTTTCCTTAGTACCAAAGTGTATTAGGAAAATTATAAGCGACAAAGCTACAAGGATATTAGTTTTCCCATACTGGACAGGACAGCCATGGTTTCCTCAATTAAAGAAATTATTAATTTCTGATATTATATTATTAACGCCTAATAGACATCTTTTGCGCTCTCATTACAGATCGCAACACCCACTGTACAAGAGCCTTACCCTGGGTGCCGCGAAGCTCTCCGGGCCGCATTTACACGACGAAACATCCCAATAGTAATTTCAGAGCTTATGCTATCTTCAGTTTCGAACAACACTCTCAAGCAGTACAACACGTCATACAAACTCTGGTGGCAATTTTGTAACACCAAACTTTTGACACTCACTTACCAAACATTTTGACCTTTCTGGCTCAAGAATTTAATAAAGCAGGATCTTACGGTACTATAAATACTCACCGATCAGCACTGTCGTTGCTTTTAGACGGAAATGTAGGATCTCATGATTACGTTAAACGCCTTTTAAAGAGTATTTTTAAACAGAAGCCCTCTATTCCCAAGTACGTAGGCACTTGCGACCCCCAGATAGTGCTTAACCATATTGCCAATTGGTACCCTAATCAAAATTTACCCCTAGAAAAAAAATCCAAAAAGCTTTCAGTTTTATTAGCGTTTTGTACTGCTCACAGAGTGCAAACCATATCACTGATTAAAATATCAAGCATAAATAAATGTACCGATTCGTTACAAATTCCCATCAGAGACATCATTACAACTTCCGCTGTAGGTAAGGACCAACCGGTCCTGGTCTCACCATATTTCAGAGAGAATCTCTCAATATTTCCAGCTACGACTCTAGATGATTACATTCAAATGACAGAAAGTCTTAGACCTGAAAATGTTGACCACCTTTTTATCAACTACAAATAACCTCATAAAAGAGCTTCTTCACAGTCGATTAGTAGGTCGACTAGACATGCATCCCAGAGGCGGCCGCAGATGTGGATGCATTTAGGATACGATTAGGAAGACTGCTGGCTGGTCTAGCTCATCTCAAATATTCGCTAGGTTCTACAATCGGCCTATCCTAGACGAAGGTGTTTTTGGGTGAATTTCCCGGGACCAAAAATTGCGCGGCATCGATGAAATCAGTATTAAAAAACAAAGCTATAACGTTCCTATTTTTTTTCTAGATACATGAAATAGTTATCTATGTGGGGCACTAAATATTTTAATAATAGGAATAATAGGCACTTCAAAAAAAATTATTAAACCTCGAAATCTTTCATTGCCGTGTTTGTCCACACGTCACCTTGATGTATATTATACCTCATTGCTAAAAATCTATTGATTATTTATATCAAAACTTAGTTTTATTTGATGCGTGAATAGTTAAAGTATTGTTACGGAATACATTTATTCAAATTATTAAACAATACAACGAATGGTTATCCTAAATGCATTTGTCCCAGAACAAACTTTCATCGCCATGTCCTAAACATGTATAAGAATATTGTTTTATCTAACAACCTGCGGCCCCCTCTTTGTGTGCTAAGCGTTGCATATTAGTGTCGCCTAAGTACTCGACGTGGAAGGACGTACACTAGTGCATGCGTTTTTGCGGTATAAATAAAAGTATTCCATTTTTTATGTTATGGTCATTTTTTCTTTCATCGCCGTGGATAGGTATAACTTCTATATGAATAAGTTTGTCCTCATGATTGAGTTTTCAATAGAATGACATTTCTCATATGTTTATTTGTGAAGTGTTTATTACCTCGAATAACTAACAGATTTTTGTTATTTTATATTTTTGCCTTGATTTTCATTGCCATGCTTTCATTGCTGTGGTTTCCGTGGCCAAAATTTGCTATGGCAATGAAAAAAAAGACACGGAAATGAAAAAAATTTCATTGCCATGCCTTGTAACATAATTTAGTTTCATTGCCGTGGCCAGGTGTTTCATTTCCGTGGCCAGGTGTTTCATTTCCGTGGCCAGGTGTTTCATTTCCGTGACTTATGTTTTTATTGCCATGATAAGATAAGGCAAAAAATACATCTTTACCTGTACAAGTAGTGCCGAGTATTGACTGCAACAATATACATATATGAAAATAAACTCAAAATACCGTTTTCTAAATTGAAATTATACGTCTCTGCCCCACATACAATGTTGATAAAAATATATAACCATATCCCAAAAAAAAATTAAAAATATTAAAAAATTAATCAGTTTTGAGAATCACCAAAACAGCTTTTAATTACAAAAAGTTATAATGGCATTAAAGAATTTTTTGATAATGAAACTAAATACCGAATGCTGGCTTTTCTCCTGCAGCTGTGCTTTCGTGGGTCGGTGTAAGGGATAACCTATATTTCTTAAAGTCTAATCAATGTATATTCAAAATTTTATCAAAATAGGTTCGGTGATTTAAGCGTGAAAGCATAACAGACAGATAGAAGGAGTTACTTTAAAAATGATGGTGATAATACTCCGGTAAGTACATATATAAAACTAGCTTTTGCCCGCGACTTCGTCCGCGTGGAATAGTTATTTTGGGTATAGCATTTTTATTTTTTTGGGTAATTATTTTGCAAAAGATACACATACAAACTGCTGTGCATTACTGTAAATAGATTATTTTAATACATTTTTACAAACTTAACTTTTTTGTTTTTCCATCCTTTGCTAGCTTTCATGAGACCTTCCATCCCCTATTTCATCCCCACATGGGTCAATATTTCAAAAACGCTTAAACAAATATCTGTATACTTTTTGCGTGCTATTTAAAATTTCATGGTCTTATCTTTGGTAATGAGGAATCTCATAAAAAAATTTCATCTCTTATTTCAACCCCTTCATTCCCATTTTTACAAAAAAGGAGCTTTAATTCTATTTCGAGGTTTAGTCTATTTTTGTACCAAATTTCATCAGAATCGGTTCGGGAGCGATTAAGCGATTAAGTTAATAAATCGCGTCCACCATCTTGGATCTCAAAATGGATGTTGTGTTAAGAATCAGGACCCCTACAAATATGATACCCATATTCATATCAAGTTTAAAAAATGCGTCCGCTATCTTGGATCTGAAAATGAATAATCCGACCTCTGTAAACCACGAAAATGATACCCATATTGATATTAAGTTAAAAAGTACAGTCCGCCATCTTGGATCTAAAAATTGATGTTGTATTCGGAATCGGGACCCCCAAAAACCTCAAAAATTATATCCATATTGCTATTAAGTAAAAAGTCACGTCCGCCATCTTGGATCTCAAAATAATGTTGTATTCGGAGTCAGAACCCTTAAAAACCACCAAAATTATACCCATATTGATATTAAATTAAAAAGTCGCGTCCGTCATCTTGGATCTCAAAATGGATGTTGTATTGGGAATCGGGATCCCCGAATACCATAAAAATGATACCCATTTCGATCTTATATTAAAAAGTCGCAACCGCTATCTTGGACCTCGAAATAGATTTTGTATTCGGAATCGGGTCCCCTGAAAACCACGAAAATATACCCATATTGACATTTTGTCAAAAAGTCGCGTCCGCCATCTTACATCTCGAAATAGATGTTTTATTCGTAATCCAGACCCACAGAAACTACGAAAACGATACCAGTATTGACACTATGTTTAAAAGTCGCGTCTGCAATCTTCGATCTCAAATGGGTGTTGTATTGGAAATCGAGACCCCCAAAAACCAAAAAAATGATACCCATATCGATCTTATATTAAAAAGTCGCAACCGCCATTTTAGATCTCGAAATAGATGTTTTATTCGTAATCCGGACCACGAAACCGATACCTATATTGACAATGTTTAGTGTGTGGTGTGTTAGACGTAAATGTGTGACTTTGTTTGGATTTCCTTACGAACTTTCATCCCCTATTTCATCCCCACATGGGTAAATATTAGGTTGGGGAAAAAGTCTTTTCGCATTATAGTATGTATAAACTTGTAATAAAATCTCTTTGGCTATACTATTTGTATCTGGCTGGTTTTGGTATCATTGAAAGTTTAAATTTTAAAAAACATAATTCCAAATTCAAATTAGGAAAATGTGTGATTTTCATTTGTTTTTCGTACCGCCAAGATGAGTGAATCTAATGAAGAAATTCGATACATTTTAAAATTTTACTACAAAAAAGGTAAAAATGCAACGCAAGCCGCGAAAAAAATTTACGATGTTTATGGACCTAGTGCAGTGTCTGTGAGAGTAGCACAAATTTGGTTTAAGCGTTTTCAATCCGGAAATTTTGATGTCAAAGATGCACGTCGCTCTGGTCGCCCTATTACAGATAAAATGGATGCCATTTTTGAAAAAGTGGAGCAAGATCGGCATGTCAGTAGTTACGACGTAGCTGAAGAACTGGGAATTGACCACAAAACAGTTTTGGCGCATTTGAAAAAAACTGGGTACACAAAACAGCTCGACATTTGGGTACCTCACGAGCTCACTGAAAGAAACCTAATGAACCGTGTACTCATTTGTGATTCTTTATTACGACGTAATGAAACCGAACCATTTTTGAAGAAGCTGATAACTGGTGATGAAAAGTGGATCACGTACGACAAGAACGTGCGAAAAAGGTCGTGGTCAAAGGCCGGTCAGGCTTCACAGACTGTGGCGAAACCCGGGTTAACTCGCAACAAGGTGATGCTGTGTGTGTGGTGGGATTGGAAGGGCATTATTCATTATGAGCTGTTACCACCAGGCAGGACCATCGATTCTGAACTCTACTGCGAACAACTGATGAGATTAAAGCAAGAAGTTGAGAGAAAGCGGCCGGAATTAATCAACAAAAGGGGTGTGGTTTTTCATCATGATAACGCTAGACCTCACACATCTTTAGCCACTCAGCAAAAATTAAGAGAGTTTGGCTGGGAGGTGTTAATGCATCCGCCGTATAGTCCTGACCTTCAGATTTCCACCTGTTTCGGTCTCTTCAGAATTCTTTAGGCAGAGTCAGGTTAACATCACGAGAGGACTGCCAAAACCACTTGTCGCGGTATTTTGACCAGAGGCTTTAGTACGAGTTTGTTAGTTTTCGAGCTCGATCAAACAATATTCTACCATACCACAAAAACTAGCACATTAACGTAGGCATTTTATGTAACATTCTAACAAACAAGGATATCATCTACAAAATGACATCAAAATCATTTCTCTAAGTTGCTAAACATGAAAATGATGGTCTATTGAACATGACCATTACGCGAGTTCCCTTTGTTGTTACGTCTTTACCTGCTCCTATGAATAGGGTCGGGTCGGGTGTGTGAATAGGTAAGAGAACATTTGGTGTTATTGTAGTGGCAATGAGTGAGCACGACAAAAGGTCCTTCCTGTTTGTGAGAGTGACGTCATTCAAAGCTGGCTTCTATCACAAAAAAAACTAATATGTAACTCAGTTGGCCCTCGCTCTGCGTTGCGATAGCACTTTGAGATCCGTTACGACAGTCTGTGTACGCATTGAGTTATTCGTTCGTGTTTGTGGTTATTATGGCTAACAGGAACTATTCGTCTCGTCACATAGCCGACATACATTTTGTGTATGGTTTATGTAACGGAAGTGCAGCTGCCGCCGTACTAATGTATCAACAGAGATTTCCAAACCGGCCTACAACCAGTCGGCAAACTTTTGTTAACGTTCATTTAAGACTGGCTGAATATGGCATTCGAAGGTCGACAAATGAACGCTCGAGTATCGTGCCGGTGCCAGATGAGGAACAAGTTCTTCGACTGATTTATGAAAATCCCGGTCTCATAGCATTGATGGTCAATATGTATAAATGGACTGTGTGGAGAATATTGAAACATGAAGGCATGCATCCTTACCATTTTCGACGTGTGCAAGACGTTCGAGAGCCAGATTGCACTGTGCGAGCCACTTTTTGCTCGTGGCTTGGCGGTCGTATACGACGTAATCCGATATTTTACAAAACAATTATGTGGACAGACGAGGCGACATTTACGAGAGCTGGCATCCCAAACCACAGAAACCAACATTTATGGATGCAGGAAAATCCACACGCTGTACGTCCCAGTAAATTCCAGTACGAGTTCTCAGTGAATGTGTGGGCAGCCATTATTAATGACAAATTGATTGGACCTATCGAATTGCCAAACACCATGAATGGTCAAAGATTTTTAGACTTTTTGGAAAACCAGTTAAGGGACGTGATAGAAGAGCTACCATTACTCTATCGAAGGCGTGAGTGGCTGCAATTGGATGGTGCACCAGCACACTATGCTCGGGCTGTGAGAGAGCATTTGAATGAAAATTATTCGCCGTGGATAGGGCGTGGTGGAACCGTAGCCTGGCCACCACGTTCTCCAGATTTAACACCGCTGGATTATTTTTTATGGGGATGGATGAAACAAAGAGTTTATGCTACAGTTCCAAATAGCAGAGAAGAGCTAGTGCAAAGAATTATGACGGTTGCAGACGAGATTAGAGCAAATACAGAAATGATCTCAAGAGCCACAAGACAAGTAGCAATAAGGGCCATAGCCTGTCTTCAGAACAGAGGTGGTCATTTTGAACAGTATTTAAATTAAGTTTTGTGAAAATAAAAATTATGACAAACCACACTTGTGTTTTTTTAATTAATATCAAAGGTTTGGCACTTATGTAGGGCAATATTCAATAAACCATAATTTTCAAAGTATGCAACTTAGAGAAATGATTTTGATGTCATTTTTTAGATAAAATCCTTGTTTATTATTGTATTTGTACTTGAATATAACAAAAAATACTTACGTTAATGTGCTAGTTTTAATGGTATGGTAGAATAATTGTAAAAAATAGTATTTTTTTGCCTATAAACAGTAATAAACATTTTTTTTGCACGTTTTGTAGTTCAAAGTTTAAACATAGATCTCTTTTACTTGAAAGACGGTATTGTTACCTTACTAACACATTTTTTTAAATGTCTGTAGTACCTTTGTGTCCAGAGAAATTGATATTTTTAAGAAAGACGAAACTAAAAAAAAAAAACTAAAATGGCCGCTATTCCAAAATGAGTGGGGGTTGACCACCCTTATGGGTGTTTTTTCGATAATATTAGGTAAATTTGACGTCCCTAAATTATCGCTAGTCCATGACCAGACACACTGTATAAGTAGTATACCTTTCCTTAAAATTTGATTGATTTACATAATCACATTTTAAAATCAACATGAAGATTGTTATTTTGTTCCATATTATGAAAATTCAAATTTATTTTTGACTATACAAGACTTGTTTATTCCAAACGTTTACAATAACTCTGAACATCTACCTGTTAAATTAAACATATATCTGAAGAATGAAGTGACGTAATATTAATAGATGATCAAACGAACTTCTTAAGTGAAGTTCGATCACTATTATATGAGTCACTTCATTCGAAGATATAAAATCACCCACCCTATTTACACCCATATTCCACTCAAACAAATTAATAAAATTTTAATTTTCTCTCTAAAAGAATGAGATATCTACGCTGCGGCTGGTGTACGGTAAAGTATAGAGCTACCATACAACAAAAAAAAATTGAGGCAAAGGAATCATTGCCATACTTACAATCGTGCCACTGCCTTGTAGGTTTAAAGGACTACCTGTTAAATTAAACACATATCTTCGAATGAAGTGACTCATAAAATAGTGATCGAACTTCACTTAAGAAGTTCGTTTGATCATCTATTAAATAAAATATCAGTTAAAAATAAATGATTTTAAAATTAATAATTATAGCTAAGTACTTTATTTCTTTATATTAAAAAAAACGGCAGTTAAATAACATTTTATAATAGAGATTTGATAAATGGTGCATAAGTTTTGTATTAAATATTTGAATTTAAATAATTCTGAGAGTGATGATTTCCTATTTTATTTTGGCCTAATTGTGTTTTATGTTTTGATCTACGCGTCTTAATCTTCAAAAGATTTTTATTTCTCCATCAAAGTGTCAGTTTACATTTTAATACCTTTTCTGTTCAATTTTTTAAATATTTACAGTACTTTTATTGATTAACTCAATTCAATTTATTAATTTGCATATTAAGTGTACATTATGGTCTAAAAGCAACTTAGTTCTTACAACTTAATGACCCGGGTATTGGGTATAGCAAAGGTATTGCCAGGTATTGGACATTAATAAAAAATATATAATAATAATGTTAAGATTATTACAATTTTTACAATTAGTAGATTATTACAATATTAATTTTAATTATGATTAGTCTTTACAACTTGTGTCATCTCGTTTTAGTTATGAAAATTTAAGGATAAATTATAATTGATAAAGAATAAATAGATTTGCAATGCCACTTAAAGTAGCCAATTTAAAAAAAAAACAATAATGACATTAAGATATTTGTTCAGTGCATTGCATGTAACTGAACACCTCAGCAATTAGTAATTTGCACTTTTTAGGTCATGTTACTGCATGACGATTAATTATAACTCAGTACGTATTTCGCCACCATAGCCGCGACGCGTGCTCGATAACCAATTATTATAACCATAAATATTATTACCATTGTCACCATATAATTAACCATAATAATTACCATAGATTGTTATCGATCTGTAAAGACATTAATACATATTATTGACTCTAATAAAAGACTCTTCATTTCATCTCCAACGTAATCAAAGTGGACTGAAAGCCAACCAGTAAGCTAGAGGTCCTCTTTTCATGGTCCTTCGAGTTTTTGGACCTTGGTTCGCGAGTTAACAAATTCAGTGTGTCGTGACGTCGAGGTTCAACCAGTGCCTATATAGAAACAGTGAAAAATTGGATTGCAGTGATTGTAACAAGGAGCAGATATCGTAAGGGGTTCCCCTTTGGTTGACCAACAGTTATTAAACAAATTTACAGATAACAAGCAACGAAATGCAAAGTTATCATTTCGCAAATCAACGTTCCATTTATTTATGTTTCACAAACTTTACATCTCATAAAGTAATTTCACTCAATTCAATTTGCAAAAGAACATTAGTAAACTTTTCCTAACACAAATATGTTAAACGACAAAGATCTATTGACCAATTTTTCTTTAATAATATGGTTACTTAGTCTAACGACATTAGGCAATTTATGGTATGGCACCGTATCATTTCTTAACTTTTCATACTAAAAACATAACAATTGAACAATTTTTCTTTAATAATATGGTTACTTAGTCTAAAGACATTAGGGAATTTATGGTATGGCACCGTATCATTTCTTAATGTTTCATACTAAAAACATAAGAACTATAAAAATACAAAGAAATTCTTCAATCATAGTTTATTAGTGCCATTCGGTTCGCCTAAAAATTTTGCGATTGCTTCTTGAATTCTTGCTTGCTACATGGATGCTTGCATTGCATGCTGTATGCTTGCTTGCATTGCATGATGCATGCATGTGTTAGATTTATACCTTAGTTGAATCCAACATTCTTTAATGTATAACGTTAGTTTAGAATTTAATTGAACCTTTTACTATGTATGTGTTAGCACCATTCACTTCGATACCTCCCGCGTATATTGTTGTAAGCAACAAAATAGCATTTTCTGTTTTTTAACATAAAGAGGTACAACTATATGTATTTTATTGATTACTTGTAACAGATTTTAAAAAATGTCAATTTTACCAGGAGTTATGAGAAGTAAATTGTTATATGTTTCAAATGTGCACCACGTAGCGTGTTGCAAAATGCAATATAACAAAGTACGTGGTGCGGGAAGCGGCGCGCGCGGCGCAGAGAGCCATTGCATGTAATACATGCAACAGTTCACGCCGGGCGCTTCAACCGCACGCACGAAAAACTGATACAGTAGGTTATTATTGCAGAAAATACTAAAACGTGTTTTTATCACATTCTTTTACAATGAGTCGTTAGAAAATTCAAACAAGAGCTCAAAAACTATATGATTTGGCCAATACTAGTGCCGTAAGAAGTGATGAATCAATTGAAATATATCACAACCAGCAAGTTCTCGCAAAGGAACAAGCCAGTTTCGATAACATTAGTGATATTAATAATAGAAGTACGCAAGGTAAGTAGTATTGAAATCAGAAGTGTATTGTATAAGATTTTTTATATCCACGTCGACCAAGAATGTTGTATGTGATACATGCAACATTTTACATGGGAAAATCTAGTATTGATTGGTAATGTAAGTTGACATACAACAAGATACGTCGGAAGACTAATCATATAATAATGTTAAGTAGTACATGTAGTATTTTACATCGGAATTGAAAAAAACAAAGTTTGTCTTAAAAATACATACAACATTTTACGTCACGAATACTTTAAACATACAATATTTTACGTTGAAATTGCTCACAAAGTTCAAAGTTTTAGATACTTATTCTGTTATAAAATTACGTATTCACATTTTTTACGACTACGTCATAATATTCTTGGAGCAAAACATAATTGGGTATTGGCTAATCTTACTTAATCTACGTTCTTTTATGGAGCACTGACCATTGATTGGCTCTTATCTTAACTGGCGATAGTTGATGATGAGGGTGAAGATGTTGCTCGTTCCAAATGATGCATAATTAAACTAGCATTAAGGGGATTTTAAAAATAAGGTATAATTTGTATTCTCAAAGTAGTTTCTATAATATCAATTTAATTGAGTATTTTATTGTTGTTACAGAATCTCCACTCCAATCGATTTTAAATAATCCGAGATTAACGAACTTGCAAAATTAAATGAAGATGACGTTTTTGAGAGTTCTGAAGCTTTCTGTACCCACGAAATAAGCAAGAATAATCCCACTCCTAGTATTCCGAGTACATTTCATCCTTCCTCATATTGCAGTATAAACCATTTAGATTATGATTGCAATAATTACTTGCACCCGTATTATATCGGAAAAGAAAATGAGTTGCCTTTTGAAGCTGCAACTTGTATCAATACTCCTGCATTTCAATCGGAGTGTTCAACTCCTCAAACATTCACTCCACTACCTTGATTTTCAAATGATAGCCCTCAGCCTTAATCTATAATACGTTCCAGAAAAGACAAGGGTAACGTTAGAAAGTGGCATGTAAAAGACTGGCTAGATGTCAAAAGGAAAACTCTCAGAAATTTGGGTAAGGAATATGTAACCAGAAAAGAGATTGTCAAAGCAAAAAGAGAAATGGGCCCGCCGTGTTCTTGCCGCATGAAGTGTTTCGATAAACTCAGTCAAGAATAAAGAAAGAATTTTTTTGACAAGTTTTGGAGTTTAGGCAACCTACACAAACTATGACTAGTCTCGACATAATATTTGACTAATCTAGCCACGAGAAAAATAAAGCGAAGAACGTTTACACATTTTATATCAAGGCGAAAATTTACACTCAAATACAGATTGCCAACTTCTTCTGATGATAAAATAATTAATTGTTTTAATATGTGTAAGAGGATTTTTATAAATGACGCATAGTGATTTTTTCGAGTTTCGCTCATTTTTAGCTGACCAGAATAGGACGAAAAATATAAAGGTGGAAAATATTCACTGGAAAAAAATAAAAGAAGTACGAGTTTGCGTTGGCGATCCAACACTGAAACTGCTAAAACAGCTAAAAGTGAGCGAAACTCAAAAAAATCACTATGCGTCATGGTATTTTAAAAAATCTTTTTACACACATTAACGCAATTAATGATTTTATTCCCAGAAGAAGTTGACAATCTGTATTTAAGTGTAAATTTGCGCCTTGATATAAAATGTGTAAACGTTCTTCGCTTTATTTTTCTCGTGACTAGATTAGTCAAATATGTTGAGATAAGTCATAGTTTGTGTCGGTTGCCAAAACTCTAAAACTTGTCGAAAATTTTCTGTTTTTGTTCTTGACCAAGTTTATCGAAACACTACATGCGGCAAGAACACGGCGGGTCCATTTCTCTGTTTGCTTAAATAAAGCTTCTTGGCTTTGACGATCTCTTTTTTGGTTACATATTCCTTACCCAAATTTCACGGAGTTTTCCTTTTGACATCTAGCCAGTCTTTTACATGCCACTTTCTAACGTTCCCTTGTCTTTTCTGGAACGTATTATAGATTAAGGCTGAGGGCTGTCATTTGAAAAACAAGGCAGTGGAGTGTTTGATTGAGGAGTTGAACACTCTGATTGAAATGCAGAAGTATTGGTTGAAGTTGCAGCTTCGAAAGGCAACTCATTTTCTTTTCCGATATAATACGGGCGCAAGTAATTATTTCAATTATAATCTAAATGGTTTATACTGCCGTATGTACTCGGAATACTAGGAGTTGGATTATTCTTGCTTATTTCGTGGTTACAGAAAGCTTCAGAACTCGTTAATGTGTCAAATAATATTTTATAAAATACCTACGCTGCTGATTTATAGTGACTGTTAATTATATGAAAAAAAAAGATTTTATTTTGTTAATTTTAAGGAGAATCTCTATTTATTGTAATCTATCATTAAAGTTTTTAATACTAAAGTTACCTCCAAAAATGTGACTAGTATTCATATTTTATTTAACTTGCTACACATTAAGTATTAAAATAAATTTTATTTTTAAAGTAAAACAGCTATTTCATTTATTTTTGTTCTGATATCGTAGACATACAATAATTTTTGTCCATTTACAACCACGTAAATTATAGTATGTAGTAGATACAATAGAATCTTCCTTTGTCAGTCCAACCTAAAATGTTGTAAAGTACACATAACATAGTAGGCGTTCATATTATTCCTTGATAAAGTGTTGTATGTGCAATATCTCAAAAACTAGCTATAATTTAATAAAATCTTTAATATAGAATTAATACTAAAATAATTGTAAGCCTTCAAACGAAATTTCATTTAAATACAATTATAGTTGTAGACTTTATTCATAACTACAACTTTAAATCTCTCTCCTGTAAAGTCCTAGTTTTGAACATACAATAGTTTACTTCGGAGGTATCGACTTATTTGCATAAATTGAAGACGACTTAATGTAAAACAACTCGAGTATGAAAAGCGGCGAGCCAAGGGTAGTGCCTGGTACTTGTGACCCCAGGTGTAGATTTACCGGGCCCATTTACATTGCAACAACGCTCACCGTTCTCTACCCCAGCTTCTCTTTCCACCTAGCTATAACTTTCTGTAATACAGCGTAATTGACTACAAAACGTTTTGTCCGTCCGCTCTTACATAGTTATTGAACCATACACTATTCTGTTTATATATTACTATATTTGACGTTATATACTGTTCATATAGGTACCAGAATACATTTATATACGGTCCTACGTTAATTACATCCAAACACAAAGTCACAGATACTCCATGTAACTATTTATATAGTATATAATTGACATAAGCACAATAATCATTTTATAGTGATATAATTATAACGTTATATACTACATAGTATATAACGTTATATGTATACTAGAAGCCACAAAGTATATAAGTCATGGATGGGTACCCACATAACAACCTAAGTACTAACGAAAATAGTCATACCTTGTTCTCCGATGCTTACACCTCGCCGGCCCAAACGCAACTGAGCTGTCGCTTCGCAGCGGCCCTCTTTTATATAACCGACCACGTGGCGTAGCTTAGCCACGTGCTATTCAAACTATGACTTTTATGGTGTTAAACTGTTAACTATTATTATTTTATAATAATAATCTAATCGAATATGATAAATACATATTTTAAATATATATCTATACTAATATTATAAACAGGAAAGACCTGTATGTCTGTGATGAATAAACTCGAAAACTACTGGACCGATTCTAAAAATCCTTTCAGCATTAGAATGGTACATTATTCCTGATTGAAATAGACTTTATTTGATCGTAAATTTGCGTATAATCTATCACATGCTTGCATTGCATGCTGTATGAATAATTGGATTGCATGCTGTATGCCTGCCTCCGAGATGCTTGCCGGGGGGTGCAGGGGGGCTGGCCTGCCTGCTCGAGGGGGTTGGGGGGCCTGAGGCCCCCTGCTATAAAGAAAAACCATAAGTACGAAAATAAATGTTGGTTAGGTTAGGTTAGACTTGTTACCACGCATAACGGAGCGAGCGAAGCGAGAGGAGCATTGTATTGCTTGCTGCATGCTTGCTTTGCTGCATGTTTGCTTGCATGCTGCATGCTTGCTTGCACGCTCCATGCTTGCTTGCACGCTGCATGCTTGCTTGCACGCTGCATGCTTGCTTGCACGCTGCATGCTTGCTTGCACGCTGCATGCTTGCTTGCATGCTGCATGCTTGCTTGCATTTGCTTGCATGTTGAACAACGCATGAATCACGTTCCGTTTTACTTTAGCTTAAATGGTTAGAGGCGCATTGTGAAAATTATTATATTTTAATGGTAATTTATAAATTAATAATATTTAATTTGAAAAATAGCCAATTGAAATTTTAGTAAACAAAAAGTTTGTAATTGAAATTTAGTCAAACAAATTATTTGTAAAATATTATTTTTGGAATTTTTGAAATGCCTTCTTGTCATATGCATGTTTGCGTTTTGATGTCCTTGTTAAAGCATTAGTTTTCGTAATGAAACATTGAGAAATGTTGCTTGTGAAATAGTAATTTGCTAATCAATTGTGTACGAAACATTAGAGAACCATGGAGTTGTTGTCGTCGAATGTTCTCAGAAGTCATAAGATACATTGAAACAATAACAATGTTCAATAAGATATTCTATTTCATTTATGTGGTAAAAATAGACTCTTTGAGATTTAAGTAATGAAATGATTAACAACTTTCGTAAAAATAATATAAAGTATTGTTTATTTGAAAGAAAAATATATTTATTGTTTTTGAAGGTTCTAGTCAATATTTTTACATTTTTATACTTTTGAAAGTTTTGAATAAAATGCATAGAAGTACATAAAAGAAAGATAGATACATACTTCTATATAAAATGAAAATATTATAAATAGTTGAAAAATAAGTGGAAGAAAGTATTACTTACATACAATTATATTTTGAAGCTTCTCGTCGTGAGTTAATTTTCTTATGAAAAGTTTTAAAGGAAATAGGAGCATAGAAAAGTAAAAAGAAGTATAAAATAAAGAAAAGGAAATTATGAAATTGTAGTAAATAAATAAAGTAGGTAAATGAATGTAGAATAGATAGACTGAGTGGATAGTACTAAATATCTTTTTGTAACTATGATTACAATTAGTTACTATCTTCTGAATACGGATAAGTAAGTTAGGATATTTGTTTGTGTTTTAACAGTAGGCATTGAATAGAGGTATAGGAAATTTTATAGAAGTAGGCAGATAATTTGGTTATTACGACATCGATATGCGATTGGACTGATCACCCAAAAGAAAGTCTCAGATCATATTAACCAAATTAATCATAATAATGGTATGTAGAATAAATAGAATTGTTTTGGAATGAAAGGTTTTTAAGAGATGAGATATATAAGTATACGGTACACAAATAAAGGGGTACTATAGGGATCAGGTCCTTCAGAATAAACGCGATGTGACCGAGAGTCCACGCTGAAAGCTGTTGGAGACCAAAAATATGTCTTAATTCATGACCCTATAAATAAAGTATGGTACAAATATGGTACGTGGAGGGTCAGATCCTTCTATCGATCATGGTGTGAACGAGCTTTCCTCTGTGAGATAAGTTGGAGTCCAAAAGTGGCTTAAAACATATGACCCCATAATATTAAATAAGGGCGCGCGCGACCCATTAAAGACACTGGGATGCCTAATTATATAATATAATAAATAATGTGAGTCGACTATAAATAAAATATGTACCAAGTGATATATTTATTTATTTATTTATTTATTTAAACTTTATTGTACACAAAAGGATACAAATGGCGGACTTAATGCCGTAAGGCATTCTCTACCAGTCAACCGGAAAGCTGGGTTCAGAAATATCAATAGGCGGTGCAGAAAGTGAATGCCGTTATGTAAATAAAAACAAAACCATGATTACTTACTTACATAATATTAATATACTTACATAGGTTTTTAACATACATAAACATATAGTAAATATATACATATATATAATTATAATAATATATACGAAATATAATAATACATATTAATATCAGATGAATAGATATAATGAAATTTATGTAGGAGATTCCAAATAGTAATTGCGAACCAGATGTTTAAAAGCGAGTTTGTTTTTTGCTCTTTGGATATGAGGTGGGAGTGCGTTCCAGAGTCGTATTGCATGAAGAGTGAAGGAGTTAGAGATAAAACCAGTACGGTGAAAAGGCGTTGAAAGAGTGAGTTTGCTGTCTGATCGAAGAATACGATTATGAGAAGCACCCAAATACTGAAACTTACATTTCAAGTATTCAGGCGCATATGGATCGTTAATAATGGAAAAAAGTGTGGATAGGATTCGTAAGTCCCGTCGTTGGCGAATTGTTAGCCACTTAAGCTTTCGTCTGTATGAAGATATATGGTCGTATTTACGTAGCCCATAAATGAAGCGAATACAATTGTTAAGAAGGCGATCCATTTTATTAAGAAGTTCCTGGGTAATGTCAGTGTAACACACATCAGCATAATCAAGGATAGGGAGAATAGTGGATTGAACCAAGAGAATCTTTGTTGAGATTGGAAGAAAATGTTTGAGGTGATATAAAGATCTTAAAATACCATTAACTTTTCGACTTATGCATTCAACCTGGGGCCGCCAACTCAAAGTACTGTCAATACATAAACCCAAATTCACGACATTAGGTACGAGCTCAATTGGCGTACTATCATAAGAGAGGGGCGCAACAGTAGTCATGTCCAGTTTGGATAAAGTACGAGAGCTACCCACTATGATTCCCTGGCATTTGCCCGGGTTAACACAGATGCCGAACTTATTAGACCAATCAGCGATTTTTAGGAGATCATCATTAATGGCCTGTACTGCATTAACCAAATCGTCTAACTCAGCTTGCGCATAAATCTGTAGATCGTCTGCATATAGATGATGAGAGTTACGGAGAATGGGAGAAATGAGGTTAATAAAAACTGAAAAGAGAAGAGGAGATAGAATGCCGCCTTGAGGAACGCCAGCTGCTAAGTCGCACCACTCCGACAAAGAGTCATTAGCGCGAACCGCTTGCTTGCGCCCCCGAAGATAAGAAGAGAACCAATCCAGTTCCGGAGAAGAAACTCGCAAATGTGAGAGGATAGCAAGGAGAATATCATGATCGACGGCGTTGAAAGCATTAGAAAAGTCAATGAGTACTAATACCGTTAATCGTGAATCCTCCATGCCCATACGCATGTCTTCAGTGACTTTCAACAATGCCGTTGCCGTACTATGACCAGGCCGGAAGCCAGACTGGTACTGAGACAGGACATTGTATCGAAAGAGAAAGGCAGATAGTTGGCGATGAACAACCGCTTCAAGAATTTTTGATAGAAATGGTAGTATGGAGATGGGTCTGAAGTGATTGAGTAATGTAGGGTTATTTCGCTTAGGAAGAGGCAGCACATGCGCCCCACGCCAAGCAGAGGGGAAAATGCCGGATGTGAGAGATGTGTTGATGATGTGAGTTATTATTGGGAGAAAACAATGTAAGCAGGATACAATCATCTGCCGGCTAATATCATCACAACCAACTGCCTTTGACTTAAGGGTCATAACAGTTTTACGAATCTCAGACTCCGAAACCGGAGAAAAAGTGAAATCATGGGATGGTTGGCTGCACAAGAAAGGTATATCATTGAAAGCCTTAACCCTATCTAACAAATTAGAGCTGGAACTGGCTGAAAAATATTGGTTGAAATCGTCGAGGGTATAAGAGGGAGGAATGGAATTTGTTTGCTTTTTAATTAAACCGAGAGATTTCAGAAATTTCCATGTGTCAGCCGGCGAAGAATTAAGTAGGTTATCGTGAAAGTAACGGCGTTTGGATGCTCTCACCATCTGATTACAGCGATTCCTGCTGGCCTTATAGTAAGCCCAGTTTTCCGCAGTTCTACAACGTTTAAATCTAACGAATGCTCTATTACGCCTTCTCATAGCTATGCGCACCAAGTCGGTGATCCAGGGTGCGGGCGGTCTTTTCAATTTTACTGTACGCAAAGGAGCGTGCTTATCGTAAAAAGATAGCAAGATTGTAGAAAAGTTAACAATCTTGTCATCCACAGTAGCGGCTGTCAGAACCCCAGACCAGTCAATAGAAGAGGCATCACGGGAGAGTTTGTCATGATCCAATCTCGCGAAGTTCCTCAACTTGATGAATTCAGGAGATCGTTTGGGAGGTTTAATTTTGTACGCCAAGAAGATGAGATCATGCCGTGAGAAACCAGGAGCGGGAACTTGACCATGTGACTGGACGAGATCAGGAGAGGAGACAATGGCGTGGTCAATCCACGTATCGTCAGTGTCGATGTTATGATGGGTGGCATTGTACTTCAAAAAAGAGAAATCGTATGACTCAATAGTTGTTCGAAAGTTGCGAGAAGCATGAGAATTTTTAAGAAGGTCGGTGTTGAAGTCGCCCATGATTATGTGATGCGCGTAATCTGTAGCGAGAGTGTCTAAGACAGAAGTAAGAGATGAGATGTAGTCGACAGCAGGTGGGCAATATACGACTCCGAGAACAGCTTTAACCCTGGATACCGCGATCTCCAAAAACAGATATTCTATACTGTTTACAAGATGGTCAGAGACTGAGAGTATTCTAAAGGGTATATTATTTCGGAGATAAATGGCTACGCCACCACCTCTCTTTGTAACGCGGTCATTGCGAATCAGAAAATAACCGGGTAGGGCATAAGTGGCAGAGTCGAGGCAAGGTTTAAACCAACTTTCAGATATCAAAACTGCGTGTATTGAGTCTAAGCAAAAAGTGTCGAGTAATTCTGAATAGTGGCTCGGTACACTCTGCGCGTTTATATGGCAGACATTTAAAGTTAAAGATGTGCAGCCAAACGCTTTAGAGACCCTAACACCCAGGGTCTCGGCCTCCCCCTCTGAGTCAATGAGAGAAACGAAAGATTCATCTGAGCTTTCACAAGATTGAAAAGAAAGGTTTTCCAGATCTGACATGTAAATAATATATAAATAATATAAATATAATAATAATTTAAATACTAAATGAAATAAATTTGAGTAATTACTAAAGTTACCAATATTAGCTGTGCCCAACCCGCCAGCCAGTACAAAAATAAATTAATTTTATTGCCTAAAAATTAAACAACTAAAAAATGGTCAAAGGCACAAAAAATAATTCAAAAACAAAACAAAAAAAAAAAGACAAAGCGAGTTACACCGTCGTAACCATCAGACGACCAAAATAATACGCTGATGCGGCTGATGCCGCAACTGCAGAATCGAAGAGTCAGCGAATCTATTTTATAGTTCATTTTAATTAATTAAATAATGTATTCAGTCTTGTTCGGAAATCCATATTGTAAACATCTTCTAATAAACTTCTTTTGTATTAAAATTAATTGTTTTTAAAAACACAATTTCCGATCGCCGATACATAAGTGGCGCAGTCGGTAGGATCGCGCAACTTGGACTTCGAATAAACTCTTCGAGTCAAGTAGACGGTTTCAACCGTTGTTAGGCGCGATCGTATAAGAATCTATATCGGCGGTCACATCGACGCGAGAGTTGAAGATTCCGACAAGACCCGGCTGGAGATGCAGAGGCTGATCTGGTAAGTACTCTCGTTTGCCAAGTGTTCCTTTGCTATATTTCCAGTTGTCTAATCTAAGAAAAATTTAAGTGTCCTTCGTAACTAGCAAGGCTCAATATCGCTATAATTAGTTACGTTAGTTAGAGTCAAATAATATTCTAATATAATAATTTACTGTAATTTCTTATAACACGTAATAGGTAGCGTACGATTACACCAAGGCTCAAATTGCATTGGGATCGTTTGCGCTAAGTAATAAACAAAGCAATTAACTAATTAGCAATTTTAAAATAGTTATCGAAATAAAATTAAAATGTCTATTACAGACTGTGATGCGTATTTTAAAATGATTTCGGAGATGATGCCTCGTTATGATGGCAATCCAAAAACGTTAAATTATTTTATAAGAGAAATAGAAAATATATTAAAGTTGCTACCGCAAGCTCAGGATGCTTCTCATCCTGTGTTAGTATGTCTAATTAAAAGTAAGTTATCCGGCGTTGCCATAGACGCCATAGCATACGAAGAGTCGCTAAACAGTTGGTCGAGCATAAAGGAAGCCCTTTTACGTAGATTAGGCGAGCCGCGTAATGAAATCCAAGTCATGCAGGAATTGACTAGGTTGCATAGGCAAAAGTCCGAAGACGCCGAATCCTTTGGTAGAAGGTTACGGGAATTATTAGATACCTTATTCTCGATCGGAAAGCATTCAGATAAATCTTATTATGAATGTATGGCTATAGAACAATATGTTAGCCAATTAGATTTTCAAGTCTCAGTGGGGGTGCGAATAACGCAACCTAAAACCCTTGAAATGGCTATCGTAACTGCCAGACAGGAAGAAGCTAGATTAACTTATAATAGAAATAATACATTGAGTTTACCCTCGACATCACAAATAAAGCCCAGAATGGATGTTCCGAAACCTTCACCCTCAGGGTTCAACCCCATATTTAGAAATAGTCAATTCCAGCAACAATATATAGATCCCAATCTAAGTTACGTACCCAAGCCCAATAATATGTCCCCTGAACAGCGTCAGCAACTAGTCCATGCTATGTTGCCATGGAAACAGCGACCACCAGGTAACTTTAGACCATCAGGCAACATCAGACCACCAGGTAACTTCAGACCATCAGGTAATTTTAGACAGAACAACTTCCAGAGCCACCAGCAAAACATCCCGAGGCAACAGGTGAACCCTCCACAAAAGGTATCTGACGTCACTATGAGATCAGCTTACAGGCCTCAGAACCAACAGTTTGCGTCGCAGCAACTATTCTACACGCCGACGTATATGCCAACACAACAATATGATGAAATTGAGGTTAGTGATGATCAGCAATTTTACTACGACTACGACACGAATTCCGACAGTGCCCGACCGTTCGACGCGCCGTACGAACGTGAGGAAAGTAACAGCCGCGAACCCGTGAGTGTACAGGATTTTCCCCAGGAAGAAGGAAACCACGACGAGAGCTAGTGAAGCTGAACCACCATGACAAAGACCATCTCCCGTACATAGTTCTGCCCGAATACCAAGGTAAATTCCTTATTGACACAGGCGCTTCACGTTCCATGATTTCACCTAACACCATAATAAATCATAAAATATTTCATCAATATATCGAACGCGAACCATTTGAAGTTAAAACTGCACACGCAATAACACGTCACGATTTAGTTGCCCACTTACCATTACCACCCATCTTTCATTCTAACAAAATTCATAAATTCTTATTATTTGATTTCGATCCTAAATATAAAGGTTTAATTGGATTAGATCTATTAAAATCACTGTCTTGTAACATAGACTTACAAAATAAGGTGTTACAAACCCCTAATACTAGCATACCTATTTATTTTGACTACCCTGAAAAAAATATTAAAATAGATCCTAGATGTGAGAAAGTTGTTACAATAAAAACAAATTATACAGACGGACAATACATCCACGACGAATTCGTCTGGATGACAGGGGTAGAATCACCCAACGCAATAGTACAAGTAGAAAACGGCTTGTTTAGAACCACGGTCATAAATTATAATACCGAACATAAAATCATTTGTAATAACACATCATTCACATTACAACCTTACGTAGAACAGACGGACACCCATTCTCAACATAAGTTAAACTCCTATGACGTACAAACTGACATTGACAAAGAATTACGTAACAACTTGACCAAAATTCGGACAGACCATATGAATGACGAGGAAAGACGAGAAATTGACAGACTATGTTACCAATATCGAGACTTATTCTATTCAGAAAACATCCCACTTACCTTCACCCATGCCGTCAAACACGAACTTAGACTATCTGACCAAACACCAATATTCGTGCGCAGTTATAGACAGGCCCCACAACAAAGAGATGAGATTAAAAAACAAGTCGATAATCTCTTAAAGCAAGGCATCATAAGAGAAAGTATCTCGCCTTGGTCTTGCCCTGTGCATATAGTACCTAAGAAGCCAGACGCTTCAGGTAAAGTAAAATGGAGGCTCGTGATTGACTATAGACGACTTAACGATAGAATAGTTGAAGACAAATATCCACTTCCGAATATCTCTGATATCTTAGACCGGTTAGGGCGCGCTCAATACTTTACTACCCTTGACCTTACGAGTGGCTACCATTAGGTAGAGATGCACCCTGATGATATAGAGAAAACAGCATTCTCAACCGAACGTGGACACTATGAATTCTTACGCATGCCCTTTGGCTTAAAGAACGCACCAAGTACGTTCCAAAGGCTGATGGATCATATCTTAAGGGGCCTAGATAACGTTTACACTTATTTAGATGACGTCATCGTGGTGTCTACGTCACTACAAGACCATATAGACAAACTTAAAAGAGTATTCGACAGATTTAAACAACACAACTTAAAAATACAACTAGACAAATCAGAGTTCCTTCAGAAACAAGTGACTTTTCTTGGACATGAACTGACTGATCAAGGACTACGACCAAATAAGGATAAAATTAAGGCTGTGCTTAATTTCCCACTACCACAGACTCAAAAGGACATTAAATCCTTCCTAGGATTAGTAGGTTACTATCGAAAGTTTATTAAAGACTTCGCTAAGCTAACTAAACCTATGACTAAATGCTTAAAGAAAAACAGTAAAGTATTACACAGTCCCGAATTTTTAGAAGCTTTCGATAAGTGCAAACAAATCCTTACGAATGCCCCACTCCTACAATACCCTGACTTTACAAAGCCTTTCATTTTAACCACAGATGCTTCCGATATAGCCTTAGGTGCTGTCCTCTCACAAGGAACCGTAGGTTCCGATAGACCCATTGCTTATGCGTCCCGCACCTTATCCGACACTGAAACTAGATATTCGACAATAGAGAAGGAGTTATTAGCTATTATATGGGCTATCAAATACTTTCGTCCATATTTATATGGTCGTAAGTTTACTATATACACCGACCATAGGCCTTTGACTTGGGTGATGTCTTTAAAGACGCCCAACTCTAAATTAACACGTTGGAGGTTGAAATTAGCCGAATACGATTATAACGTAGTTTATAAGAAAGGGCGACAGAACACAAACGCTGATGCCCTATCAAGAGCCAAAATATTCCATAACAGCATAGAATCCTTAAACGTTAACTTTGACGACAATGAAAATGACGAACTTATAACTCAGATATTCGACGACGTACGTAGAGAGGCGGTGACAAATAATAGGAACATACCAGAGAATAGCCAATCCCTTAATGTAGAGACGACAACGATAGGAGGAGAATCAGATAGTATGAGTGTAATAACATCCACAAGTAACCAAGACCAGTTAATATCTACTAATCATACCCAACCTGACAACGAGAATAATGGCATACCAATAGTGGCAGATGCAATAGATAGACAGTTAAAGCAATTCCATATTAGATCAACACCAGGTTCTCAATACAGAGTAGAAGATAGATCCACTAATACAAAGTCAGTAATTAAAGATGTGTTCATCCCTGTGAACAACACAGAACAAGAAATAATAAAATTCCTTAAGGAACATACAGTAGCCAACCGAGTGTTCCATTGCTATTTTTATAAGGAAAATTTATACATTGACTTCTCTAGGGTATATACCAACATATTTAACGAAAGAGGTCCTAAACTTATTAGGTGTACTACACGCGTAACTCTAGTAGAAAGTAAATCTGAGCAACAAGAACTTATTAAGAAACACCATGAGGGTAAAACTACTCATAGGGGTATCCAAGAGACTTATAAACAGATACATAGAATCTACCATTGGCCAAATATGTTAACAACCATACAACACTATATTAACCAGTGTGACGTATGTCTAAGAGCTAAATACGAACGAAATCCTTTAAAACCACCCTTAGTTAACACCGAGACCCCAACCAAACCTATGGAGCACCTTTTTATGGACCTGTACTCTACAGGAGGGGTAACATTCCTTACAGTTATAGATAGCTTCTCTAAATTTGCCCAAGCTGTACCACTTAATGCATGTAGCAGTGTTCACATTGCAGATGCATTGTTACATGTATTCTCGATATTAGGTTTACCCCTAAAAATCACAACCGACTCCGACAGCAAATTCGACAATGACGTTATTAAAGAAATATGCGCATCTCACGATATTAATATCCATTTCACTACACCATACAATCCTAACTCTAATTCCCCAGTTGAAAGGTTACATTCCACTTTAGCAGAAATTATTAGAATACAACGCATGACTAACAAAGATGACCCAATACCACTCTTAATGAAATACTCAATTATTGCATATAACAACGCTATACACTCCACCACTGGCTTTACACCCCATGAAATATTATTCGGACACACAGCATCCAGAAATCCATTAGAAATCATGTAC
This sequence comes from Elophila nymphaeata, assembly GCA_955850985.1. Taxonomy (NCBI): domain Eukaryota; kingdom Metazoa; phylum Arthropoda; class Insecta; order Lepidoptera; family Crambidae; genus Elophila; species Elophila nymphaeata. Next base: position 13,218,479 of record OY039071.1, on the reverse strand, counting down.
CCCAAAGAGTTTTATCAAAATTATATACTTAAACATAGATCTAACGCGGAAGCCGTACAGGAATGTTTAATGGCACATATGTCTAAAAACAAAGAACAAATTATAGCCAGACGAAATCAGGAGGCGGAGGAAATCATGTTCAAGGTAGGTGAAACAGTTTATAAACAGGTAGCAAAAACAGCGAGGAACGATAAGACGAAACCAGTGTTCAAAGGTCCGTATAAGATTATACATTTGCACCCTAATAATATAGCAGAGATCGTAGGTAACCACCCCAACTCCAAGTCTATAAGAGTACACTTCAAGCTCCTACGAAGACCGCACCTTGTTCCAGGATCATCATCACCGGAGCCCTCTGGCTCTACGCAGCAGCCAACGTAGACATCATGCCAGTAGACAATAGCAACGGAGTCCTCCTTATAAAACAAGGTGAAGTCCTAAAACAAACGGATACGTTCAACTTAGCTTGTGTCTATAACATAACTTACCTGCAAATAACTTCGATCCAGTTAATGAACCTATATGAAACTGTTAAGCTCTCTGAAACAAACTCATCCACTAGCGATTCCCATAAAACTTTCAAAGATCAAATAGAACATTCAATTAATTTAATAGGTAAAAAGCTCATTTTCATTATACCGCGTGGTAATACTAGGATTAGACGAGGACTTATAGACGGATTAGGATCTGTAGTAAAATCAATCACAGGCAATTTAGATAATAATGACGCAATTAAATTCGAAAAGGAAATATTAGATATACGAAATAAAGTAAACGCATTACATAGTACTCAAAAGGGAACCATAGTTTTAGCACAAAATACTATCAAAGAGTTTAACAAGCAACTAAATAAGATTAACTCAAATCAACGGATGCTGTTGAACGTAGTAACAAACAGTACTAATAATGTTGATATACTTAGAAACGAGATATATTACTTAAATACTTATATACAGATAGATAATAGTATAAAAATAGAATAGAATAGAATAGAATAATCTTTATTGTACACCTTAACATAGAAACTACAGTTAAACAATAACAATATTATAATGTACAAAGGGCGGTCTTATCGCTATATGAGCGATCTCTTCCAGACAACCTTAGGATGGACAGGAAAGATTAAAATTAACGAAGGAAGCTGTTGGTGTATCTTCAAATACTTGTATCACTAATATTACAATATAATACCTTATGACTCTTAAATAAATGAATATAGAAAAATAAAAGAAGCAGAATAAATACCTCTAACACCTAAGATAATTACTAAATACACACATATTTACATACATACAAAAAATATATATTTATATATACATACAATACAATATATACGTAAACATAAAAGAATATATATACATATATTATATAAACATTATGGCAAAAATGTCACATTGCAAGATAGTGCTTTTTCACTTTGTCGATGAAGACATCACGTGATTGTGATTTTCTTATAGGAAAAGGCAATGCATTCCACAACAGTGCTGCTTGGACTGTGAACGATTTAGCGTAAAATTTGGTAGAATGCATTGGGATAGCTAAGCGTAAGTTCTCCGACGATCTTAATGTTCGAGAATGGGTATCGTTGACGAACGTAAAACGTTCCTTAAGGTAAAAAGGAGTCGCTGGGTTGAAAAGGATGCTGTAGAGTAGGGAGAGGATATGAACATTCCGGCGAAGGCGAATAGGCAACCACTTGAGTTTGCGGCGGAAATCTGAAACGTGATCATATTTGCGGAGTCCAAATATAAATCTTATACAAAAGTTTTGAAGCCGCTCAAGTTTAGCAAGTTGCTCTTCAGTGACATCAAGGTAAGAGGAATCAGCATAGTCAAGGATAGGCAAGAGGAGGGATTGGGCTAACGTAACTTTGGTCGCAGTAGGTAGAAAATTGCGGAGTCGTTTCAAGGACCCAGCAGACGCGAACATCTTACGACTAATTTCCTGCAGCTGTGTAACCCAAGATAAATTTTTATCAATGTGCAGACCCAAATTTTTGACATGGTCTTGGAAAGTTAGCGACACACCACCAAATGTAACTCTGTGTACTGCTGAAAAATCAATTTTGCTGCGCATTTTGCTACTACCGACGACAATAATTTGGGTCTTACTTGGATTGACAGTTAGACCAAACGATTTTCCCCATTGAAAAATTCTCTCCAAGTCAGTGTTTATTATATTTATGGCGCTGTTAATTTGATCTACAGGAGCTTGAGTATAAATTTGTAGATCATCTGCGTAAAGGTGGTAGGTAGAAGTCAGCTGGCAAGTGATAGATTTAATGTATATTGAGAAAAGTAATGGAGATAAAACGCCGCCCTGAGGTACCCCAGCGGAAATGATGCCCCACGATGAATGCAAGTCATCAATACATATCCGCTGTCGGCGTCCAGTCAGGTAACTACGAAACCAATCAATCGCCGTAGGAGATATGTTAAGAGAGCGGAGGATGCCGAGTAAGATTTCGAAGTCAACAGTATTAAACGCATTACTGAAATCAAGTAATGTTAATACAGTGACATTACCGTTTTCCATACCGTATCTTATGTCGTCTGTAATTTTGACTAACGCAGTAGTGGTGCTATGTCCTCGACGAAATCCAGACTGGAAAGGATTAAGGAGATGCTGGCGTAGAAGGAATAAATTGATTTGGTTGTAAACCAGTCGCTCGAGTACCTTGGCAAGGAAAGGAAGAATGGAAATAGGTCGGTACTCGGAAAAAGACTTTGGATGGGATTTTTTAGGTAAAGGAATAATTTGGGCGTCTTTCCAGGTTGTTGGAAATACTCCACTAGAGATAGAAAAATTTAGGACGTGGGAAACGACAGGGAGAATTTCATCCAGGACAGGAACGACCATCTTGCGACTAATGGAGTCACAACCCACTGCGTTAGAGGTGATCGATAGTATGCTTTTCTTAACATCACAGTCGGAGAATTGATTAAAATAAAACGAGGAGTGATCGGGGACGGGAAGAGATGAAAGATAATCTAGTGTTTTGTTTTTGATAGTACCATCATAATTAGGAACAGTAATAAAATGATTATTTAAAGAATTGATATCTAAAGTACTAGAAGGTGGAGTAGAGCGTTGTCTCCCAATCCCCATTGATTTTAGAAACTTCCAGACTTTGGCTGGATCTTCGTTTTCGATAGACCGATGAAAAAAGCGGCGTTGAGCATTCCTACACACCTTGTTGCAGTGATTGCGGATGATAGTATATTTTTCCCAGTTCGATGGTGTGGGACGACGGTTATACTTAGTTTTAGAAACGGCTTTCTTGAGTAGTAAATTTTTAATTTCGTCGTCCATCCACGGTGAAGGGAGATGTTTAATTTTAACCGCCCGTATAGGTGCATGTTTGTCGTAAAGTTGTGTGATATTCAAATTCAACATAGATAGTTTCGCATCTATACAATCTGAGGCAAGAACTGAAGACCAGTCGATATTCTGTGCGTCTATGCGAAGTTCCTCAACGTTCATGCTACCAAAATTACGCTGTAAAAGGATTCTGGGCTTGATTTTAGGAGGGCGGATTTTATAGGAGAGGAAAATAAGGTCGTGGTACGAGAAAGCATCAGCCGGAAACTGACCGTGCTTGGCGACATTGTTGGCTGAAGAAACAAAGATAAGGTCTAACAAAGAAGGAGTACAGTTAGGAAAGTGATGGGTAGCATTCAGAGTGGGGATATGCAAGTTGTTTGATTGTAAGAGAGAATAGAGCGAGGAAGAACGAGAATCGTTTTTGAGAAGACAAGTATTGAAATCACCCATAATAATACAGTGGTTGTACAAAGGAACTAGATTTTCTAAAATAGAATCAAAAGAAGAAAAGAAGTTAATGTGAGAGGAAGGAGAGTAGTATACACCGAGAAGAACTTTAGTGTGATTCAAAATTAGTTCTAGAAAGATGTGTTCGCCGGCGTTGGGTGGAGGTGGTTGTGGTGACATGTCAATGACAGAGAAAGGAATATGCGCTCTAATATAAACAGCAACACCGCCACCGCCGCCACGCACACGATCATTCCTAACCAATTTGAATCCAGGTAAAGAATATGACGTAGAAGGGAGACAGGGCTTCAGCCAAGACTCTGAAACAAGTATAGCGTGGATGTTCTTACAATCAAAGCTTGCCAGTAGATCAGAGTAATGAGCCGGAATGCTTTGGGCGTTGATGTGGATAACGTTAAAATTTGCACGAACATCGGAGAAAACAGTGTCAAGGCTATCAGCAAGCGATGGTAGGCTTCTAAAACTGTCGTCTGAGATATCACACTCATCATCACTACTAAAAGAAAAAAAATCATCAATATCACTATCTAAAACCATAATGTGACTAAAATAAAATAGTGGCTAAATAATAAACTTATTAATAAATAGAATATATAAAACGAAAATATAATAAATAAGTACAATACAAAAATATTAAATATATATTTAAAAAAAAAAAACTTTATGTATAGGGCAACGATACTGTCCACCCGCCAGTTTGAAATATAAAAATTAAAGCTAAATGGAACACTCCCAACATAAAACAAGTTACAGAGACAAAAAAAAACAAAAAAAATCACTTTCTGAAGAACATGGCTGTATGTGATAGATCTCTTTGCCTTTCGTTACAAGGGGGAATTTAAAAAACACAATTAAACAGAAAGTCATAGTGACAGTTGACATTGACAATTAGTTAGTGAAATGGAAAACAAATTACGATAAAACATACCAGAGATTACTAGAAAGATTACATTATATACAATAGACAAACAATATTAACCGATATGATATTTACTTGTGGGTAACTTTACGTTAGTGAGTTTACTGTTAAATATTGAAATTTGGGGTAAATTTGAAATAAACTTATGAACGATTGAAAAACCAAAAAACGAGTACGACAATTACTTTGTAAGACAACACGGAGAAAACAATGCTATTTTTTGATGGTAGCTGCACGCTTGGTCTTCGATGGCACCTTCGAAGAAACAATCGGTTGACGGACCTCGGGATCAATGGCATCAAGATCGCTAATTGCTGAGACCTTATGCCTTTTACTATTGGCACCAACAAGAAACACACAGCCACCCCTTGTCCAGCAATTGGACAACCCAAACCGCTCCCGTGCCGCCATGAACACCTCGTGACGCATGCGTGTCAGGAACTCGGACACAGTTATTCCGGTGCCTTTTAGGCATTTTTTGGCAAACCAAACCTTGTCCCGGAGATTAGTGTTAGTGAACTTCACCAGGATCGGCCGAGGCTTCTGGGAGTCGAGAACTCGCCCCATCCTATGGCACCGCTTAATGTCAGCTGTTGTAACACCAACCTTTAAATCATTAGTGATGGTACTGGCGATCACCGCACCCAAATCCTCATCCTTCTTCTCTGGGACCCCATGAACGAGCAGTATTTTACGTCGTCCCTGCATTTCCAATCTGTCCACACTGCATGCAAGGAGTTGGAGTTGCCTTTGAAGAGTACTCAGGGATTCCAGCATGAACTTCTTGAATATAGCAAAGTCAGCAGCGAGTGATCCGGGTGTTGTGCTTGAGGAAGATGATGTTTTGTGGAGCTCCGTTTCAAATTGTGTCATGCGGCTATTAAATGTTGACGTCATGTCAATGAACGACTGCTTGAGATCCTCCATTTAAACAGTGATAAGTGAAAAGTGTTCGGAGAGAGGAAATATTACTAGGCGAGTAAGAACCTTATGTCACCATATGATTGTGATCATAGAACTAGTAAAATTATACTTATAATAATTATAAATAAATTTTAAAACAAGAGCAAAAGTTTTTTGAACTGTCACCTACAACGACCTTTTTTTTTATTATTAAAAATAAATAAAAATAATATTAGATATTAGATAAATTGAATATGTTAGAGGAAGCAATGTCTTTCGCGCAATTAGGTATAATGCACCCCAGTATAATAAGCTCGCACCAGTTAATTAATGAAATTATAGATATAACTAAACAATATAAGTTTAATCCAGTAGTCCAAATTAAGATAGATAATATTCACATGATAGAGAGATCGATAGTGGTAAAAGCCTATAGTACAGAAAGTTCACTTAACTTTATTTTAGAAATCCCTTCTATTTCCCATAACTCCTATAATCTTATTCATATCTACTCTATCCCGAACCCTGAAAACCTTACTATCGTCCCTAAAAACAAATATCTTGCACTTGGTAACGATGAGTACGCTTACCTGGAAGAAGACTGCAGACTGCTGGCAGATGACATCCACTTATGCCATCTGGAAGACACGAAGTCCCTGGAAGACGACGCTGACTGTATTACATCTTTGATTCAGCATCAGAAGACAGCAAACTGTACTTATGCCAAGATCTACATGGAGAAGAAAATCCAAAAGCTAGCTGAAAACAAATGGCTTATCTTCAACAAAAGGGAAGAGATCATCAAGACACAATGTGGAGCGAAGAGTGATTACAAGAGTATAATTGGAACCCACATGATCACACAGGACGACACCTGCGAGACTCATGTACTGAACACAACCTTAAAAGTACATAAGAAGAAATATAACATTAGAGAGATCATCCCATTACCAACACTTCAGAAGATCCCGCCAGATGCTGCTAAATTTGAAATAAAATTAGAAGACATTTCGTTAGACAGTATACATGAACTTATCAACAGAGCTGAAGAGATCAAATCAACTGACGATTACATCGAGTGGCCAACCCTGATGAGTACACCAAGCTGGACATCCATACTGCTGTATACAATCTTGATGTCCATTGCCTGCGTGAAGATCTACAAATGGAGAAAGCAGCGTTCCAGGACGATCGAGACAAGCGAGGACGCTTGTGGAAGCTGCTCATCGCGCTTCTGTCTTAAGGGGGGAGGAGTTACACCGTCGTAACCATCAGACGACCAAAATAATACGCTGATGCGGCTGATGCCGCAACTGCAGAATCGAAGAGTCAGCGAATCTATTTTATAGTTCATTTTAATTAATTAAATAATGTATTCAGTCTTGTTCGGAAATCCATATTGTAAACATCTTCTAATAAACTTCTTTTGTATTAAAATTAATTGTTTTTAAAAACACAATTTCCGATCGCCGATACATAAGTAGCGTAGAGAAAAAAAAAAAAAGTACATACCTTACTTAATCTTAAAGGTGAACATTGTTTTTTTAATAAACAAAATAGAATTAAATACGGATTAAATCTGTACAAAAATTAGTGCCTTTGCCTTAAAAGAAATTATATTTAAGCAATATTTAAGCACCGTGCACCAAACACAAACATCGATAAAAGATAATGCTGAAGACATGGCTGTATGGGCTAGATCTCTTTGCCTTCCCTTAATAGGGAGAATTTAAAAAACAGCCCTGTAAAGAAAAGAACAAACTGTCAATGTCACTGTTTGTTTAGTTTTGTCATCACAGTTTCGTCTTTCATTCAATCAAACATCGAGTACCTAGTTATGAACCCCCTACCCCTGAGGAGTGTGGTGGTCAATGGCTAGAAAGCTGCAAGACCAGCACATCCTTTTAGAGTAAGCACTTTTTGATGATAGAGCATAAGTTAGTCATAAGATCAGTCAGTACGCGCATCCAACTCTGTGCGTACGTCTCTGTAGCTTAGAATAAGTTTCATTATAATTAAATTAGTTAAAATAAGTAATTTTGATTCTTTTTAAAAAGACTTCAACCGCTCCTCGAAACTTGACTGGCGCAGCCGGTAGGATTCGCTCTATCGTGGCTGTGTCGTCCTTCGCGCGAGCTTTTGGGCTAAAATCGTTCAAATCGCGGAAAGTCGGCGCGTCCCTGTGCGAATCCTGCGAACCAAAGAAATAAGTCTACTAATTCGAGAAAGTGATCCAGATGGGTGTACTGGCTGGCTGGTGAGTAGAACTTTTCACCTTCCGTTCCTTGTAATCCATCCTTTCGTTGTATCTAGGATAAAACTTTTCCTATTTCAAAACGTAATCTGATTTTGCTAATTAGTCTATTAAATAAGTTATTAAATAAATTTATAGGAAGTAAGTTATACTGTTAAAATAGCAGTTTTGATATTCAGTCATTTATAAATAAGTCTCTATACTCTATATAACACAATTGATTTTTCCTATTAAAATTAATTTTCTTAAAATAAATATTACCTATATAATAGAGTATATAGAAATAAAGTCATTAAATAACGAACACTAAAGTACCTAATCACGTGTTAATTACTATAACCGAGAGTCACTAAATTAGTTTAAAATAAAAATAGGTAACAGTGTATAAATATATAAATAGGTATAAAATTATTAGAAGATTGTGTCGCTTATATCACAGTGTTTTAATATTATATTTTAACGTCAGTTTAATTTCTTTTGATTTTTGTGTGTTAATTTTAAGTGTAATATTGTAAAATGGCGGAGATCAATTTAATCCCAGGTGAATTACTTAAAATTATTCCATTATACAATGGCGACAAGTGCCAATTAAACTTGTTTTTGCGAAAATGCGAATATATAATTGATAAATTTAGAGGTAATGAAGTGCAAAATAGTTACATCATGCAAATCATAACGAGCCGTCTCGTAGACAAAGCAGCGGCCCTTATCAGTGAGCGAGCAGACATCGAGACATGGGCCGAGTTCAAGGATTTGTTAATCCAGCACTTTGGCGACCCACGTAGTGAGGAATGTATCGCCATAGAATTAGAGAGTTTAAAAATAAAATCGAACGAAACTTTTTTGGATTTCTGTAACCGCGTACAGTCGGTCCGTTCAAGTTTAATATCCAAAGTAAATCTATTACAAGACGAGAATATGCGACTAAATAAAATTACGATATACAATAAGACGTCACTCAACGTATTTTTATATAACTTGCCCGAAAATATGGTGAGAATTGTAAGACTGAAAGCCCCCGAGTCTCTTGAGGCAGCCCTCAGCATAGTATTAGAGGAGGTTAACTTCTTAGAACAGTATAATTTAAAAAATAAGAGTAATAACCAGTTTACACATAAACCTCAAAATCCATTTAAATTCCCTTCAGCTAATTTTACGAACGGTCAATTTAGATTTCCCGCGACTTCTCAACAAAATAACTTTAAGTTTGGCATGCCACAAAGTAGGCAAATGAAGGTAACGGCCCCCTATACCGGTCAACCTCAACAGCAATATTATCGCCCTCAACACTACCCCTCGCAATTTGGCTATAGACCCCAACCGCAAGTGGGCCAGAGGCCACCACAGTTTGGTTATAGACCTGTAGGCTTACAACCTCAGCCACCAATGCGTCCTCAACAATTTGGGCAGCAACAACAGCAGCAGGCAAGCAATAGGCCTTATAACACAGACGTTTCAATGCGCACCGCACCCCCAATTAGACAAGGATTTCGTGTGAATGAGACTGACCTATATAATAGCGAGGAATACGAAACACAATATGTAGAGCCAGAACAATATTTCTATCCTGACCATTATGAGGCGGAGTACTACAATGAATTTAACCCATATTTTGAATACCCTCCTATGCAAGTAAACTATGACTATAATCATCCATCACCATCAACTTCTTCCGTTCAAACAGAGGATTGTGAACAATCCCCCAAAGCAAAAAAGGCTCAGCCTCCGTCACAAAATGAAAATTTTTACATAGATGCCTCCATAAAGACAAGGAAACCATAGAATTAAATTGCGATATTAAGTTAAAGTTACCTTACATATATATACCCGAAATAGATTCTAAACTTATGATAGACACTGGTAGCACTCGTTCCTTTATCAGCTCACAAAAAGCACAAGAGTATTTTCTACCATACATGTATCACGAACCGTTCGAAGTAATAAGCACGCACGCTAGTTCCTCACACGATAAAGTCATTCAGATTCCACTAATGCCCACTTTTAATAATAACAATCAGCATAAGTTTTATGTTTATGACGTAGACTCACGGTATGATGGCCTAGTGGGAAATGACTTACTAAAACAGCTAGATGCCATTATTGATTTGAAAAATAAAATTTTAATAACTAAATCTACAAGCATACCTATAATTCACAATTCACCTAATTATGTAATAAAATTACCTGCTAGATCTGAAACAAGAGTTAAATTACCTACCAATTTATATAAAGGGGAAGCCATACTAAATTTTAAAGAACTTTGCCCAGGCGTTCGAATGCCAGATGCACTTGTTAGTTGCAATAGTGGTTATGCTACTACTGTCATACAAAATACCCTAGACCAAGACATGGACTTGACTGTAACTGGTCCCTTTGAAACTACAGAATATAAGACAGATGACTTAGAAATTAATTTTACTCATGACAGGACAGACATGGACATTGACATGTTACTTACTGAAAACTTATCTAAAATACGCCTAGACCATATGAACACGGAAGAAAGAGAGTTAATTTTAAAACTGTGTAAGGAATATAAAGAGATATTTTACTGTGACCAACTGCCCCTAACATTCACAAACCAAGTTAAGCATTTTATCAGAACTAAAAACGAGGACCCTATATATACAAAACCTTACAGACAACCCCCAGCTCAATCTGAAGAAATTAAGAAACAGGTTTCTAAACTCTTACAAGATAATGTTATTCAAGAATCATACTCCCCCTGGAGTTCACCAGTACACCTAGTCCCTAAAAAAGCAGATGCTTCAGGCGAAATCAAATATAGAATGGTTATTGACTACAGACGACTAAATGAGATTACAGTTGACGATAAATACCCATTACCTAATATAACTGACTTATTTGACAAACTAGGCAAAAGTACATATTTCACTACAATAGATTTAGCAAGTGGTTATCACCAAATTGAAGTAAACGAGACAGACAGACAGAAAACTGCCTTTAGTACGCAGTTTGGACACTACGAATTCCTTAGAATGCCGTTCGGACTTAAGACAGCCCCAGCGACATTCCAAAGAACTATGGACAATATACTAAGAGGCCTACAAGGCATTCACTGCCTTGTCTATCTAGATGACATCATTATCTTCTCTAGTAGCCTTCAGGAGCACTTACAGAAATTGCGAAACGTATTTGACCGATTGAGACAGACTAATTTAAAAGTTCAACTTGACAAAACAGAATTTCTTAGGAAAGAGATTCTATACTTAGGGCACACTATAACAAAAGACGGACTCCGACCTAATGATGATAAAATAGCAGCTGTTCTGAACTATCCTCTCCCCAAGACTACGACAGAGATAAAAAGTTTCCTCGGACTTATTGGCTATTATCGGAGATTCATTAAAGACTTTGCACGAGTAACTAAACCACTTACATCTTGTTTAAAGAAGAAGAGCAAAATTACACTAGATCAAAATTATATTGACTCATTCGAAAAATGTAAAGAACTCCTGACCAGTGCCCCGCTTCTCCAGTATCCTGACCCTAGTAAGCCATACGTACTAACGACAGATGCATCAGCATCAGCTTTAGGTGCCGTGTTATCACAAGGTCCTATTGGACAAGACAAACCCATAGCGTATGCTAGCAGAACATTAAGTGACACTGAATCCCGTTACAGCACCATAGAGAGAGAATTACTAGCTATCATCTGGGCTGTAAAACATTTTAGGCCATATCTCTATGGAAATAAATTTTACATATACACAGACCATAGACCATTAGCTTGGTTGTATTCACTGAAAGAGCCCAACAGTAAATTAACGCGTTGGAGACTACGGTTGCAGGAATACGACTTTGAAATAATCTACAAAAACGGCAAACAAAATACAAACGCCGATGCACTATCAAGAATAAAACTTAACGCATTAGACTCTGACGACGACGACGGTGACGTATCAATGAGAGTTAATATTGACAGTAAAGACGAAGAACTTAAAGATTTCATGAAAGAATTAGATAATAAAATAGAAGAATTAGCTAAAGAACACTTACCCAGAAACACTGACATAATAACGATCTCTGACTCATCCACAACTATATCTTTGGACTTAGACAATAACGAACCAAAATACCCCATTCCTTCCATAAGCTCTAGTTCTACGGAAACCGCTCATTCAGGTCAAGAGTTAGAATCATATGGCATTCCTATCCTTCACGAAGCAATAGATACTAAACCAAACCAAATCATAGTCTACTATTGGTTTAAGAATGAAATGCAAGTGCAAGACTTATCCCGAGATAAGCAGAAAGTACTAGAGGTGTTCTTACCAATTGATAACGAAGAGATAATTAAAACTTTCCTTAAAGAGTACATTAAACCAAAAACCAAATATTTTATTTACTTTGAGCATGTTAGTCACAGAAGAGATTTTTCTAAGGTAGTGATAGAGTTATTCAAAAAGGGAACAGTAGAATTTTTAGAATGTACCGAAAGAGTAGTATACATAGAAGATGAAGGGGAGCAAAGAGCAATTACTTTAAAATATCATACAGGTTCTACATGCCATCGCGGCATAAAAGAAACCATGCTTAGGATACGCAGAAATTACTTTTGGAATAATATGATAAATATAGTAGCTGCAGTTATAAACGGATGCGAAGCTTGCAGAAAGATGAAGTATGAAAGGAAACCTCTGAAACCGTTTTTACAGCTCACTCAAACACAATGTGCCCCCTTTCAGGAAATATTTATAGATCTGTTTAGCATTGAAGGGAAATATCACCTTACGGTAGTAGATGCCTTCAGCAAACTTGGTCAAGCATTCGAAATTTCCAATCGTTCAACCCCAGAAGTCGTAAGAGCGTTAATTAAATATTTTTCAATCTACGGTATACCCAGAAAAGTTTCATGTGACCCTGGTACCGAATTTAATAATGAATTAATGAGAGAGATCATGGATATGTACAAGATTAATTTTCATATCACCACACCGAATAACCCCAACTCTACAGGTATAGTAGAAAGATTTCATTCCACATTAATTGAAATTTATCGTTTAGCCAAATATGAGCAGAAATGTACAGATGCCGCTACAATAATGACATATTCGATACTGGCATACAACCATACTATCCACTCCACTACTGGACTTACTCCTTTTGAAGTAGTTTTTGGGCATACTGATGCAAGCAAAGGTTTTGATATTGACTTCGAGAAAGCATACGTACAGCAACTTACAAAAGACCATGCAAAGCGCGTGAAATATCTTTATCAACATATTACTAAGAACATGATAGAGAGCAAAGAGAAAGCAAAAGAAAAGAGAGGTGGCGAAAGCGAACCACCATTAGAAATAGGTGACGTAATATATTCTAAGGATATTAATTTAAGAAAAAGTAAAGATAAGGCTAGGTATAAGAAAGCTATAGTTATAGGAAACCCAGAAAGAAATGTAGTTCCGGTTAGAATAGGCACAAGGGAAACCAAAGTACCAATTAAAAACATAAAGCGTCCTCCACAGGTGGTGTCTAACCCTGATCCTAAACCAGGGGATCCTGGGCCTTCAACTTCGAGACATTAATCAGAACCCTGGCCTCTTACCAGTTAAACTTGGACAAGCTTACAGACAAGAAGATAAATGGACAGTCGTTAAGGTCTTAGACTTAAGTGCTACACAAGAGTACTTGTTTTATAACATTTTAAAATATAAAGAATTTGAAAAATTAGTTGATGTACATAAACCATACATCTATGAATTCCATAATATTAGAATACAGACACAAAACATGCATGATATGACTATAGAAAAGTTTAGGCAATTAGTTCCTACCCTTAGAGTAAGAAGGGGTCTTTTAAACCCGCTCGGATCATTAATTAAAATAGTTACAGGTAACCTAGATCACGAAGACGCATTGAGATATGATAGATTGATCTCCCAAGTTAAAAATGGTCAGATTATGAATGATAAAAGGTTAACAATTGTCACGAAAATGTTAGATAATATGGTAAATAATACCGGGATCTTATATAATAACACTCTAATCTTAGATGAACGTATAAAACGTATAGAAAGAATAGTAACTAATATAGCTACAAAAGAAAATAACTCTATATACGCTACGTATATATTGAGTATGTTCAATTTATTCATTAATAATTTCTATACTCTTTATATATCACTTAGTGAAGTTGAAACGGCATTGGCACTAAGTAAGGTCTCGATATTACATCAGTCGATCATTAACTCTACTGAACTGCTTGTTATACTGGAATCAATAGAAAAACACAATAAGTTAATATACCCTGTTAGTTTAAGCAATTTAGTAAAAATAGAAAGGTCTATGTCAGTAAAAGCATATGTAAAGAAAAATCAGATTACATTTATTATGGAAATACCATTAACAGACAATAATGTATATAATTACTATAAAATATATTCCGTTCCTATTTATAATCCATTATCAAACCTTACCTCAGTAATCATCCCACGTTATCCTTACCTTCTGGTGAAAAATTCGAAGTTCTTACCTGCCGCCAGCCCTTGCGACGAAGTAGCAGCCGATCAGTTCCTATGCAGTGATGTTCACATGGTTACTTACCCTGAACCTACCTGCGCAGAGCAGTTGATGAAGTTTCAGTCCAACCTGACCCTCTGCATTCAATACCCAGTAGAGTCTGAACGCATAAGAGTTCAACGTATTGGTCCGTCCAGTTGGATAATTTATACCCAAGTAAACAGCGTGTTAACAGAGAAATGTCACGATGACGCCACCAAATATGAATTGAGAGGGACTTACCTTTTAACCGCTGACGAAGCCTGCGAACTCTACCTAGAGAATATAAAAATTGATAGACACCGATCTTCTGCTGCCGACCTGCACGTTAAAATCACATCTGTTGCAAGTCTACCTGAACTAAAGAATATACCAGCTAGTGAACAAACCAAACTTAACATAAAAGGAGTGAATTTGGACGACCTGAAACATTTATCAAGTGTACTAAAAGGTGCAACCCTATTTAGTGAAAATAGTGCGAGTGAAAACGGAATTGTGCAAACGCGGAGTGTTAGTGTAGCCACCATTTTTCTCTATATAATTGTAATTTTAATTTGTACTATTTTCCTTGTATGGAAATTTAAGGTTATCTCTAAGATGCGAAATCATCTAGACTCCAAATCGTCAGATAATTTCGCTCTTGAGGAGGGAGAAGTTATGAACCCCCTACCCCTGAGGAGTGTGGTGGTCAATGGCTAGAAAGCTGCAAGACCAGCACATCCTTTTAGAGTAAGCACTTTTTGATGATAGAGCATAAGTTAGTCATAAGATCAGTCAGTACGCGCATCCAACTCTGTGCGTACGTCTCTGTAGCTTAGAATAAGTTTCATTATAATTAAATTAGTTAAAATAAGTAATTTTGATTCTTTTTAAAAAGACTTCAACCGCTCCTCGAAACTTGACTACCTACATAACTCAAATAAAGAAAAATACCAACATTATAGAACTATATAACACTACCAACAATAAAGAACTATATAACACTAAAATATTGATGTATACCTACGTACAGTAAAAAACAAGACTTACAATGTAGTACGAAAGGTAACCAAACTGTTCTGTAGGTACCTTCGTGTTAATTAAGTGACTAGATTCACCACAAAGTAAATAAAATAGTGAAACACAGTGACGTTGAGAAAAAAACAAAAGATAAACATGGATATGAAAACAAGTACCTACTTAAACATGAAACCTAGGACTTATTTTTCACTACACGCTTTGTTCTAACATTCGCCGGCTTGAGCGTTGTTGTTGTAGTCGACGCAGATGCTTGCGCTAACGCTGACGGTACGGCATGTCCTTCAGGAAGTGGAGACTCAACTTGACCGCTTTGCGGGTGGCGGAGAGTCAGCTTGTCAAGATCCTCTCCGTCATGAATGCGGGTCAGTTTCCCATCAGGCAACTTCACAAGAATGTTCCCATCACTGGTCCACACACTACGGACGCCAAAATGTCGACGGGCAGAGGAGAACAGATCCTGCCGATGACGGGTCAGGAACTCAGACAAGGCAATAGATGAGCCCTTAAGCTTAGTCTTACTGCTCCAGACTTCGACCTTAGTGAATAGATCCGTAAACCTTACCAAGATGGGCCGCGGACGCTCTCTTATTTTTGTCCCTAATCTATGGCACATCGTGATATTTTGCTTGGAGATGTTATTCAGTCCGAGCTTTTCCTTACAAATTGAGATTATGGAAAATTGGAGATCCTCACCTTCGCGCTCTTCAACCCCATTGAAAAGGATAGCTTTTCTGCGATGCCTAGTCTCTATGACATCGACACTTCTCACCAAAACTGCTATCTGCTGCCGAAGTAGACTCAGTATACCTCCAACCATGTCTTTAAATTTGCAGAACTCGTCAGCTAATGTCTTTATATCACTAGTTTGAGATGTCGATGGTGATACCTTTAAATGGGCCTCAAACTCAGCCATCCGCTGCATTAGAGAATCTTCTACATTCTTCTGATTCCTAAGAACGTCCAAAATGCTCGCCATAGTGACTAGGATGATTTGCCAAAGTGTTGATTGCAAGTGCAGTGTTATGTGTTGAGAACAGCTGGCGTTGGCAGGTTGGTGCACTTAATATTTCTTCACACACATGTATAGCTTTTGCCCACACAGTATGTTTGTAATTAAGCAATAATATAACTTTTTATCCTAATTTTAATCAATAATTCACTGTATATTTAATTAAAATACAATTTTAAATGCAGAGGTTGTCTAACTTATTTCACACCTACCCGCCAAAAAAAAAAAGTAGTATATTATGGAAATAAAACAACTGGCCAGATCGTATAATAATTATAATAAAAAGTAGATAGATAGATAGAATATTCTTTATTGTACATCATCAATATCAGGAACATACATAAAAAAAAAACACCAGTAACAATAATTAAATGTACAATGGGCCGTCTTATCGCTATATGAGCGATCTCTTCCAGACAACCTTTGGATGGACAGGAAAGACGTGGTATTTATTATGAGGGAAGTCATTGATGTACCGTGCAATAAATAGATACCCTAAATAATATATAAAATACAATATAGTTATAATATATACAATATACATACGTAAGCTATATTTATAAAAATATATACATATGAGAACACAAGTACATTCATATCTTATATTTATACATATTTAAACACATACTTTACTATATTTTACTTATAAATATAAATACATAAAACTAAATTACATTGCGAGATAGTGATTTTTGACTCTGCTTATAAATATTGCCCGTGATTGCGCTTGCCTTATGCAAGTAGGTAATGCATTCCATAATAGGACTGCCTGAACCGTGAACGATTTACTATAGAACTTAGTAGAATGCATTGGAACTGCTAGTCTTAGATTCTCCGATGACCTCAAAAACGTAAATGAGTGTCATTCACGAACGTAAAACGTTGCTTGAGATGGGAGGGAGTTGCAGGATCAAAAAGGATATTATAAAGCAGGGAAAGGACATGTACATTTCGGCGAAGACGGATTGGCAACCACTTGAGCTTACGGCGGAAATCTGAGACGTGATCATATCGACGGGTCCCAAGAACAAAGTCGTATCTTAAAAATTAACTAGTTGCAGTAGGAAGCATTAAAGTTACGGGAATCAATTTCGTAACCAAAAATAAAAAAAATGCAGAAAATTATAGTGAAAGGTATGTTTTTATTTCGTTTACTTGTGTTTGCTCGCTAATATTTTATTTTAATTATGTTTTTTTTATTAAAAACGGATTCTTATATAGAGATAAGACTTTGATTTTCGGAATAACCTAAGCCTTAACTACATATACGATTTTGTTTTATGAAATATTTACTAAAACAAAAAGTTGCATGTGTACAAGGGATTGTGTACATCGATGTTTGGCTAAAAAATTAAGTCGTATGTTGCAAATATAGGTTCCTATACCGACTCAGTACTATGAAAGAAAATCATTGATATGATCACTTATTCATTACTTAAGTTAAATAGCTTATCTGTGAAAATATTTTTCCAATTAGGTATTTAAAAATATGTTAAAAAGTTAACAATAAATAAAAATCACAACATTTTTAAAAATTCTAAATAATATTCTTCATCAATAATCTGCTTTTGACATAATCTAGTTCCTAAATAGGTATAACAATAAAAACATACAGAAGAAATCTAACAATTAAGTTAATATCTAGAACAAGTGCGTATGTAATCCGCTCAGAAGCTCAGAAGAATCAATTTATATGAAATAATTTTCATTATAAATACCACATCTGAGATTTCACGTCGCTTATATAATGGAAGAAGGTGGAATCTTGAACAAAGTTGTAAATAAGTACTAGAACTATAGGGCAGCCTCAGACGATAACACAACAATTTTACGAATTTTTCCTGTAGGTACATGTTCAATTTGATTTATGTATTTGCTATAACGCGGATTCCAGATCTCAAACCCATACTCCAGAAAACTTCTTACACCTTTGTAAGAAGTGTTCTGGAGTATAAGATTTTAATGTCGTTAAAACAGACTGACGTTTTCATCACAAATTTTATATAACCGAGATCTCATACTTTTATAAGTCTTTGTAGGTTTTCTTTTTTTAATTTGTAGTCTGAATGTAAAGTTACATTTTTGCGGCTGAAGGTTACAATAGAACATTTAGAAGGATTAAAATCAAGCATATTGAACTCACAATAACGTTCAAGCCGTAACAAATCAGATAGAAGATCATGAACATCTATCTAACGAACATCTAAGTCTATTTCATCTTAATCTAAATGAAATAGACTTGAACAACTTCATATCATCCGCAATAATAGCAATGTAGAAGGGTGTAAACAAGAGCTGATGTCATTCACAAAGATTAAAAACAAAAGTGGACCCAAAATATACCCTTGGGGCACTACACTAGGTACCAGTACCCACCTGGAAATGTAGTTGTTGATTACTACAGCCTGGAATCTGTTAGATATATACGATTCAACCCAACTAAATAGATCACCATGAAGACCAATATAATTAAACTTTCTGAGCAATAGTGTGTGGTGAATTCTATCAAAACATTTGCTGTAGTCTGTGTAAATAACATCAACGTGCTTCCCATTTTGCATACTGTCAGTGATAAAATCATTCAATAAAACAATATTCTAAACTGTTGACCGTCACTGATGAAACCCATGCTGAGTCTCTTTAAATAGATTAATTAATGACGTAAATAACTGTTTATATATGATTCATTCAAGTACCTTGGCTATGATGCATAACTTTGAAACGGGCATGTAATTTGTCACATCGTCTTTCACACCTTTTTCAAAAATTGGGGTTATAAAGGCGGATTTGCAGATCTATCCACATACTTCATGTTTACTAGGTGGTAGACCCATCCAAGGTCGCTGCCAGGGATAGGTTCGTAGCCATCCTTGACAGCGACCCCTGGGGGAGGCCGTACAGGACGGTGAGGGGGAAATTCGCTTCGGCGGCCCCCTCCACGTCCTGTATGGAGCCAGGGTTGCTGCGAAGGGTGCTGGGGACACTTTTTCCCAACCCCGGACCCTTTGCACCCCCTAGAATGCCCTCCGGTTCCGCCCCGGAGGCGTGGGCCGCAGGTCCCTCCGTGTCGGACGCTGAGTTCGACATGGTGAGGGACCGACTCCGGAGCCATAACAAGGCTCCGGGGCCAGATGGGGCCCCAGCCAAGGTGATGGCGATCGCCTTGGGCCCCCTGGGAGACCGATTCCGCGCGGTGCTGGATGTGTGCATCGCGACGGGTCGCTTTCCCAGGCGCTGGAGAGTGGGGCGGCTCTGCCTGCTCAGTAAAGAGAGCCGCCCGGCGGACTCTCCAGCGGGCTATCGGCCGGTGGTGTTGCTCGATGAGTCCGGGAAGGCGTTAGAGAAGATTCTCGCCTCCCGGATCATCGAGCACATTGAGGGCACGGGGCCGGACTTGGCAGACTGCCAGTACGGCTTCCGCACCGGCCGGTCCACGGCGGACGCGGTAGGCCACCTCAAAAGGTGGACTGAGGTGGCCACAGCACGGGGGGAGGTGGTGGTCGCGGTGTCCTTGGACATCGCGAACGCGTTCAACACCATCCCCCACGAGTGCATAGAGGCGGCGCTCAATTTCCACCGAGTGCCCCTCTACCTCCGCACCCTCGTACAGGACTACCTGCGAGACAGGATGGTCCTCTAAGAGGATGCGGAGGGCCGCGTCCAGTCGTGGCCAGTGGCGGCAGGTGTGCCCCAGGGTTCCGTATTAGGCCCTCTACTATGGAACTTGGGGTACAACTGGGTCCTGCGTGGCTCGCTCTTGCCGCGGATGGAGGTCGTCTGCTTCGCGGACGACACCCTTGTCGCGGCGAGAGCGAAGGAGTGGGAGGAGGCGGTCCACCTTGCGTCGGTCGGCACCTCCATGGTCGTCCGACGCATCCGCCTCCTGGGGCTGGAGGTGGCCCTCGAGAAAACGAGGGCCATGGCGTTCCATGCCCCTAGACGCAGGATCCCACCGGGGCTCCGTGTCCGGGTAGAGGGGGTCCAGGTTCACGTCGAGATGCATATGAAGTATCTCGGCCTGACCCTGGATCCCCGGTGGAGCTTCGAGGAGCATTTTAGGCTCCTCGCTCCCCGGCTGTGCGCCGCCGCAGCCGGACTCGGTCGGCTCCTCCCCAATGTGGGGGGGGCCGAAGGCGTCGTGCCGTCGGCTTTATCACGGGGTGATAAGGTCGATGGCACTATACGGAGCCCCGGTGTGGGCGGAGTGCCTCTCGTCCCGCACGAGGGCCCTCCTGCGGAGACCGCAGAGGGTCATCGCGGCCCGGGCCGTGCGGGCCTACCGCACGGTCAGCCACGGGGCTGCCTGCGTACTCGCAGGCACGCTCCCGTGGGAGGTCGATGCCCTGGTTCTGTCCCAGGTGCATCGACACAGGGCCGCGGCGAAAGAGCGGGGCGAGCGACCCGTTCGAGAGGAGGTCGAACGGGCCGCACCCAGGCGCAGAGGGAGGCTCTGCGTCGATGGGATGAGGCACTCGCCAACCCAGCCGCTGGCCACCGGACGATCGAGGCGATTCGTCCGGTGTTGGAGGAGTGGGTAGGGCGCCAGCGGGGTAGCCTCACCTACCGCCTGGTACAGGTACTGACCGGACATGGGTGCTTCGGTCACTACCTGTACCGTATCGCCCGTCGGGAGGAGTCACCGCGGTGCCACAACTGTGACTCCCCCGACGACACGGCCGAGCACACGCTTGTCGAGTGCCCGGCCTGGCGAAACGAGCGTCGCACGTTGGTAGCGGCGCTCGGCGGAGGAGCGCTCTCATTGCCAAGCATGGTTAGAGCCATGCTTGGTAATGAGAGGGCTTGGAAGGCTACCGCCTCCTTCTGCGAGTCTGTGATGGGGCAGAAGGAGGCAGCGGAGAGGGAGCGGGAGGAGGATGCTCTAGCCGCTCCCCTCCGGCGTAGACGGCAGGGTCGGAGAAGGCAGGCGGCTATGCCCGCCGGTCTTCGTCGGCCCTAAGGTGGTCTGGGCGCGGCTTGGCAAGCCGCGCGCCCCTGGTGCCAGTCGGCATAGGCCACCCCGTCTGGGGATTACCTAGTACCCTAGCGTAATCCCCCACAGGCGCGTCGCCCGGTCCACTGTTGGACCGGGCCAGCCCGGGGACGCTTTGGTGAAATGGCGCACGTATAGTGCGTCGATCCCAAAGCGCCCCCATGAGGGCTTAGGAGGGTACCGGTGGGGTTTAGCAGGTAGTACTGGCGCTGTTCCGCGTCGGTGATCCCTGCACACGTCGCACGCCTAGCCAGCGTGCGGTATGGCCAGTCAATTGGTTCCCCATCGACATCAAAAAAAAAAAAAAAAAGGTGGTAGACCCATATGTAGGGTCGTCTGGGTAGGTACCACCGCCTTTCTTATTTCTGCCGTGAAGCAGTTCGCTGTGTTCCGGATTGAAGGGAAAGGTAGATAGTGTAATTACTGGGCATGGAGGGCATACCATCTTAGTCCCCAGGATGGCAAACGCACTTGCGGTGTTAAGTGATTTACACTTAATATTGCAAGTGTCTATAGGCGGCGGTGACCACTTAACATGAGGTGGGCCGCAAGCTTGTTTGCCATCTCGTAACTTAAAAAAAATGTTATAATATATGTTTGAATATTTTTACCGCGATTTAACAAATAACTTGTTAACAAAAGAGGAATATTATTTTCGGTAGCTTCAAGTTGAAGATCTGATATTGCTGTGTGATAATGTGTCATCAAATACGGCATGATAGACATCTGCCATTTCGGTGACAATGTTTTGGGCTTCTGACGGTAACGGGGAGCTGTCACGTTCATATGCAGAATCTGTAATAAAGTCAAATAAAAAACAATATAGCTACAAAATTATATAACCTTACTTGAATACTAGCCTATCGCCAGTAATAATAAATCTTTTCAAATTAAATAGAGTGTTATATTGTGTATTTTAGAATAGAACAAAGTCTGATGTAAAAGTTCTCACAAAGAACAAAATCGTACTATCACATACGACTGTATTTTTTTGTTAAAAATAAGTGGAACAACATCCTATGTGAACATGCGTTTGATAATTTAAAAAAAAATGTGGCTGAACAACAACTTATGTGAAAACAATATGAAAAAAAGTAAATACAACGAAATTAAATGTTATTTTGTAGTTTTTCTAAAGAATCAAATTCCTACATTAAAAAGCACAAAATAATTTTTTTTTCGTTATCGTAGAACAACATACTTAAGTCACAAACGATGGTAACTATAATTTTTTCCGTATTTTTCTTAAAATATTTACCATTATGTAAAAAGTCCCTGAGGTATCTTTGAAACGCGTGTAACTTAAAAAATAATTGCAATTACTCACCAAGATTATGATATTCTTCATTGTTATTTCTGTTTGTAGTAGAATCACAACAATCATTTTTAACCATTTGTAGAGCTAAATTCAAAATTCTTTTCTTTCTTCATAAATCAGACATCACAGAACATACACGGCAACTCTGTATTCACACCTTTTATCATTGATTTCGCTCAAAATTAAGAAATAATTTTAACTACTAAAATCGACCCTCAATTCGGAGTACAAACTCGTATCTGACGCTAAGTCGCGGTGCGCGTGGTGCTTGCCGCGTCAAACAAGTTCTTACATGTCGATGCGTGATTGTTCGTTGAACTATATTTCAAATAAGGCATTGTTCAATTGGTTATTTAATAAAGTAAAAACGTTATTTAAAAAATAATTACACTAACATATAGCTAATATGATACTCAATACATTTGATCAAAAAACTAAAAATCGTCGTATATTTCCATAAGTGTTTGTTCTACGGACTCGTCGATATTTGCGTAAACCAAATATAAATCGAATACAAAAATTTACCAACAAGATATCAAAATCAACCGTATTAAAAGCATTACTGAAGTCGAGTAATGTCAAGACTGTTACAGCACCCTTCTCCATACCGGATCTAATATCATCAGTAATTTTGACTAATGCAGTTGAAGTGCTGTGACCTGAACGAAAGCCTGACTGAAAGGGATTTAGGAGATTGTTTTTATTTATTTATTATGATAGATACACCATCGACAATATCAATGTACATTAGAACAAGATCGTGTGCATGTATTTTAGGTTAAAAGATATGTCTTTGCAGGTATATACAACATTATCAATAAAACTACTAAACTAAACATCATTCTAAAAAGATTAACAGTAACAAATTAAAATATTTTAATTACTAACTAGATTAAATTTCTACAATTAGGTAAGTATATGTTGTACATGTATCCTGTCATTATTTTTGAGGTACTGTAAGGCCCTTACTGCAAGATGTGGCCTCATGTGTAACCAAATGCTATCTAAAGCTCCGCTCAACCCTTTTGGGATTATGAGCGTAATTATATGTATATACAATTAATAGTTGTGCAAGGCGAGCAATTCCTTGCACTTTCTTCTAAATACTCGTTCGGGGTCGCTAAAGATATCGATGTCATGATTGTTCAGGCTGTTGTAAGTTTGCATACATCTATTTAACGGTGAAAACTTACCCAAATTAGTTCTATTAAAGGGAATGTTGAAAACATTAGTCATTGGGTGTCTAGGTATATGATAAGGAATTGTAAGGCACACTTGCTGCAATAAATTGGGTGAAATTAATTTGCCATGAAGAAGTTTGTGCAATGACATCAAATCCAAGAGTTTACGCCGGTCAGCTAGTGAAGTTATGTTAAGATGAGAAAGTCTGGAGTTGTAATCTTTAGGGCATGGGTAACTTCGAATTCTGTATGTGATGTAACGAGCGAAATTTTTTTGAATACGTTCGATTCTATTTATATGAACTTTGTAGGAAGGATTCCATATCACTGAGGCATATTCTAAACTACTACGAATTAAGGAATTGTAAATAGTAATCAGGGTCTGCGCATTTTTGAAATCATTGTGCAATGTGGGGACCGGGAGTGTACAGAGAAACAACGAGTATTCGTCCTGATGTCTAGTTTATTACTAATCAACTTACGACTAATTACATATAATGCTTATTCTAACTTATTGCTATGTCAGGAGAGGCGCGTCACACACTACACCTCCCCCGTTTTTTTGAAAAAAAAATGAACAAAATTTTTTTTTTTTTTTACTTTACATTAAATTTCATTTTAATTAATAATTTTAAAAATATCAAATTGAAATTCTAAAACTCTGCGACATTACAATACACTTTTATTTGATTAAAAATACAATTATTCCACTAAAAAGAAGGTAAGTACTGTTGGCAATATATAAACAAAATCAATAACAAAAAAAGGCTTTAAATAATTGAGAGAGGCATACATAAGTACCTACTGTTTACAAAATAAACAAACACAATTTTCTTTTAATCTAAGTATATATTTTATATAAATTCCTAGCAGTTTATTCATATTTTGTAATCAACATAATATAATTACTTAAGGCAACAAAGTTTGTTCTTTATTGTTTCAAAATAAAAAAACAGTATAAGCAGTAATTATGTAATTTGATGTTTTAGTTATTGAAAAAACCAAAAATATTTACTTATTCACATTTTATCAAATTGCAATGATTTTACACATTAAACATTAGAAAAAGACTTTACTGATTCTTAAAATTGAACAACATATTTCATACCAAAATAAAAATATATTTTATTATTTCATATAAAAAGAATAGTTACCTACATCATCTCTACTAAACTTTAGTAATAATTATTATAAAACAGTTTTTATATTTATGTAAGTAATCAATGATATTTGTCATCAAAAAAAAATCTCTAAGTACTGATTTTCAAAAATGGTTGTCTGGTTCTCGTCATATTAATATTTCAAATAGAAATTTATAATTTCCTAGTATTTCATCGCAAAATCTTAACAAAATTAATTCGTTCATTTCGAGTATAACTTAAAGCTTCTTTTCTAACTTTATTTATAAACCTTTAACAGATATCTCTTATCTCATTTAACTTTAACTTCTTCATTATTATTTATACTCACTTGTCATTATTTCATTTAATAAACACATCATTATTCAAATTATCATCTCACTTTCAAAATTCTCATTATTCAATTCATTCATTTTATCACGTATCGGTACACTTGACTTCATAAATCTCCCACAACTAGGTACTTTTATTATAATTATCATCATACGGTCTGGCCAGCCGTTTTATTTTGATATACATATATCATTTGGTACGTATTTTATTTATAGTCGACTCATAATTATACATTAAATATCATATAATTTGGCATCCCAGTGCCTTTTATGGGTCGCGCGCGCCCTTATTTATTATTGGGGGTCATATGTTTTAAGTCTCTTTTGGACTCCAACTTATCTCACAGAGGAAAACTCGTTCACACCATGATCGATAGAAGGATCTGACCCTCCACGTACCATATTTGTACCATACTTTATTTATAGGGTCATGAATTAAGACAACTTTTTGGTCTCCAACAGCTTTCAGCGTGGACTCTCGGTCGCATCGCAATTTATTCTGAAGGACCTGATCCCTATAGTACCTCTTTATTTTGTGTACCGTATACTTATATGTCTCATCTCTTAAAAACCTTTCATTCCAAAACAATTCTATTTATTCTACATACCATTACTATGATTAATTTGGTTAATATGATCTGAGACTTGCTTTTGGGTGATCAGTCCAATCGCATATCGATGTCGTAATAACCAAATTATCAGCCTACTTCTATAAAAATTACTATAACTCTATTCAAAACCTACTGTTAAAACACAAACAAATATCCTAACTTACTTTGCCATATTGAGAAGATAGTAACTAATTGTAATCAATTATAAGTTACAAAAAGATATTTAATACTATCTAGTCAGTCTATCTATTCGACATTCATTTACTATATTTTCATTACTTTCCTTACTTTATCATATCCTTCTTTTTACTTTTCTAAAATTCATAAAAAAAACTTTCAATAAAAAAAATAGCTCGTGATGAGAAGCTTCAAAATATAATTCTATGTAATACTTTCTTCTCATTATTTTTCAACTATTTATTTATAATAATTATGTAATTTCATTTTCTATGAAGTATGTTTCTATCTTTCTTTTATGTACTTCTATGTATTTTATTTAAAACTTTCAAAAGTATAAAAATGTAAAAACATTGACGAGAACCTTCAAAAATAATAAATATCTTTATAATTACTTTCAAATAAACTATATTTTAAATCAACAAACTATTTTTACGAAAGTTGTTAATCATTATCATGACGAATCTATTTTTATCACATAAATGAAATAGAATATCTTATTGAACATTGTTATAGTTTCAAATGTATCTTATGACTTCTGAGAATATTCGACGACAACAACTCCATACGCGGCTTGTAATTTTAACTTACTCATAGCACGACCACCTATCTCGCTAATTTACCTGACACATTGTTATTGAAAACTTCGAGAAGACTTTTATAAATAAACAATCTATCCACTTATGGTTCTGTTACCATGCTCTGAATTCTACAGAGTTATATATTATAGTTGTTTTTTTTTACAAATCATACCAACAACATAAACTTTTCGGAAAAAAAATACTTAAATTAGTGCAAAATACGAAAATACTTCTATCTATATCAAAATAAACAAATTTTATAGTTATAAATTAACTTTCAAGTGACTATAATTATATATCGAATGCTATTGAAAACTATCTCACGATAAAAATCATATTCAGCATGTCTGGTATGGTTAGCAACCGATATGCTGCAAAATGTTGAACTTGCATTTGTGCATTGAAGTCTAAAGTTCGCATCGAATTTTTGTTGCGTTCTAATTTCGCAATATAACAAGTTATTTCGATAACACGTGTAGGAAATAACCATTTTAAATTTACATTTAAATACTCGAAATAAAAAAGTTACGCACGACAATTAAAACAATTCGTCCGTCCCATCTGCGCAGCGCTGCCACGAGGCAGCACTGGCAGGGTCGCCATGCAATGTGGGGACCGGGAGTGTACAGAGAAACAACGAGTATTCGTCCTGATGTCTAGTTTATTACTAATCAACTTACGACTAATTACATATAATGCTTATTCTAACTTATTGCTATGTCAGGAGAGGCGCGTCACACACTACAATTGCATGTACGCTTCACAAAACCTAACATTTTCCAGGATCGCGTCACTAAGCTATCAATATGTTCGATAAGGCTAAGTTTTCCATCTAAAATTACTCCAAGATCACAAATGGATGAAGACTCACTTAAAGCATGTTTATTGATGGAGTAATAAGAAGCAACAATAGATTTATTCTTTGTGAATTTCATGTAGGTACACTTATTAGGATTAAGTCTCATTTTATTACTTTTACACCAATCGTGAATAGCATCAAGATCTTTCTGTAAAGTAAACACATCATCCTGACTTTTAATAGAACTAAACAATTTTAAATCGTCGGCAAAAATGGAGCAATTACTGTATTTTATATTGTTTGTAATGTCATTAATAAACACTAGGAAAAGAATAGGGCCTATATGTGACCCTTGAAGTACGCCTGAAAGAGCAACATAATCTCTAGATCTATATCCATGCACTACTTTACTTTGCAATCTAGTGTTAAGGTAAGAATCTAGCCAACGAAGTAAATTTCCATGTATACCGTATGATTCCAGTTTCGATACGAGTAATTGATGATCGACAATATCAAATGCACTTGAGAAGTCAGTGTATATGGACTCCACCTGCACTTTGTTATCCATTTCACTTGCAACCCTCATGACGTAATCCATCAAATTGCTAACAGTAGATTTATTTTTACAAAATCCGTGCTGTGAGTCTGATATAATATTTTTTAAATGATTTGTTAAAATGGGATAAATTAAACGCTCAAATATTTTTGAAAATAAACTTAAAATCGAAACTGGTCTATAATTTTTAACATTATCTTTGCCTCCTTTCTTATAAATAGGTATTACATTAGAGCGTTTCCAGTCAGTTGGAAAAGATCCGGATGATAAAGATTTACTGTATATGAGCTTAAGAGGAAGAGTTAAATTTTTTGACGTCATTTTAATAAAAAAAGGAGGAATGCCATCAGGGCCCGCACCTTTGTAAATATCCAGTGACTTGAGTGTACTTAGAATCTTGCGTTCGGTTATTTCTACATGATGTAAAGAATTCTGTGGGTACGCATCGGGAAGAACGGAGGTTACAGTGCGATCAGGTTGGGAGAAAACAGATGAAAAATGTTGAGCGAAAAGATTACATATCCCTTCCCCATTATCAGCCGAGATATTATCTAAGTACATTACCTCTGGGATGCCTGAATTAAGGGTTTTACGGTAACGAACGAACGACCAAAATTTTTTGGGATGAGATTGTATGGATTTTTCAATTTCACTAATATAATCAGAATAACATTTAGAGACCATCGACTTAACCCGGTAATTAAGAAGTTTAAGCTCCAATGCATCTCTGGGATTTTGGTAAATTTTGTGCCTTAATCGAACCTTTTCTTTCTCTTTCATCATTTTAATTAAGTTAGGCGTAAACCAAATAGGAAATTTTAAATTGCGTGGCTTCGTTTTGGGTACAGATTGGTCAATCACGGAATAAAGTATTTTGTAGAACCTGGAAATCATGACATCGACCTCCCGGCAATCACTAAACTCTGCGATCCAATCAACCTTACCTAAGATAGAATTTACTTTTATATAATCTGCCTTTTTAAAGTTGTGAGTGGCAAAAGGTTTACCCATCAAGAAATGCGGTGCTGACATATTATCTAAAATTATCTCTAAAGCAGGATGATGTCGATCTATTTTGCTTATTGGACACTGGCATTCAGCAATACTTATGTCATTAAGGTTACTCAAAACTAAGTCAAGAGTTCTGTTATTAAAGTTCTTAACCATATTAAACTGTGATAAATTATTTAAAGACAAAAAATCTATAAACTGATATCCTAAATTACAATAATAATTACTGGGGATTAATTTGCCTCCGGAAGTAGCAGTAACCCAGTCTATAAAATTTAAATTAAAATCGCCCAATATTATTATGTCGCTATTACATGATTGCATAACAATATTACAGTTGTCAAGAAACCCATCCAATAAGCTATTACTCACTGGAGGGGGCAAATATACTACACAAATCAAAAAGTCTCTAAGTTTACCGTTAATGTTCACTTTCACTGAAACCCACATGTCTTCATAGCTGCTCTCATAGTGATGTAGTCTTTTAGAGCACAATTTTTTCGAAATTGCCACCAGTACACCTCCACCTCGCTTGCCAGCCAGATACGTTGAATTACGATCACGTCTATAAAGATTGTAGTTTGCGCCAAATAGTTCACCATCCGAAACCGTTTCGTCAAGCCACGTTTCAGTCCCAACTATTATGTCATAACTGGTAACCAGTGATGAAAGCTTAATGTTGTCGGTCTTAGTTTTCAACCCTCTGAAGTTTTGATAGTATATATTGAATTTTATTTCAACTTTTACGGTCACAGTTAAAACGGCCTATCAGATGTTGGTTTTACAAGTTGTTCAGAGAATCAAAACACTTTATTTGCTTAGCAGGAGCATCATCCTCCTTTCGCACAAAAATACGACTATTACGGACCCAAACATATTTATACCCCTTCTCACGTGCTACTTTTCTGGTGCTCGCGTGTAGTTTTTTGTTATGAGGGGATAAATGTTCAGAAACATATACTGGAGACTTGTTACTGCCATATCCCAAATGAGAAGAGTTAAGTCTTTCGTTTGTGTTCTTCTTATTAAAACTGGATACTGCCGCTAATATCTGGTCTCGTTTCAATGTAGACTGCAATTTTATTATGATTGAGCGGGGGCGATCATTATTATCATTCATTTTTCTGACTCTAACTCCTGACAGGACGTCAAAGTTCTGTATAGGGACGCCAATAGTGGAACAGAGTTGTTTCGCAACCGACAGTAAATTTTCGGACTTATTTTCAGGGACACCGTTGATCTCAATATTCATTTCGCGGGAATGTTGTTCTATAAGGTTAAGTCTATCCGACATATCTATTATTTGATTAGACAGCGTTAAATTTTCTTTGGTTACCGAATTTACTTTTTCCTGTAGATCTTTTATGTTAGAATTCACCCGGTCGTATTCAGCACTAAGAAATTCCACACTTTTTCGAATTTCACGTAAAGAAGATAACTCGCTTTTAATTTCGTCAAACTCTTTGGAAAAGTACGTCTTCACCGCTGAATCAACAGCCTCCGCCACAGATCGCTGTATTTCCCGACGTATAATATTAACTACAGCGTCGTCAACCACTTCATGAGATGAGCCAGGTGATAATGACTGTTTTTTTGAAATCGGGGGCCTACGTTGAGTTATATTACCTTCTTCGGAGTCGTCGGTAATCCCATCAAAAGTAGATGCAAGCTGTTCCATACGACAGCCTTGTACTGGGGTGTTTGTATTATCGAACTTTTTCTGTTTACTTTTGCATGTAGGACATTTCCAGTTGTCTTTCTTTTCCTTATCCATCAAGGAAAATAACTTATATGAATAATTGATGCATTCGATATCATAAGAGTCATTACATAAACAGCAAGACAAAAATTCGCGATTCGTAATTTTTTTGGAACAACCCGCGCAGCTTTTTGTTTTCGGAGGCATTTTATTCACACTTTATGCAATTCAAGCCAAGCAAAAAACGCCCAGAAACGAAGTGAATACGCTTCAATATACAATGTTTGATAAATTTTCAGCCGTTCGCCAGGCCCCCTCCCGATGCGACGACAAGGAAGGATGCCGCGAGAAAAAGATCGTAAGCGCCAGGCAATCCGCGTCGCTTACGCGTTTCTCTCAACACGGTGGACGACTTTGTAAATTCAATCAGAGTTTTTGCACTAAATAGTTATTGTTTTAATATCAATTACTTTACGCCAACGTTTTCACCAAATACACTTTTCACAGCAACATATAAGCACTCCGGTACAGTCTTTTTGAAGGAAAATTAAATTAAGTAAAACAAAAGGTTAACTTGTAGTTTTATTCTCAACGTGACCCAGAGAGAGAAAAAACACAGATTAGTTCACAATTAATTAAAAAAAAGAAACAGTATTGCCAATCTAAAAATAAGGTATTACATTGTGTTATATCAACACCCCCCTTCAAGGTAATACCTTTACATAAAGAAAATAACAAAAATCAAGCTTCGTATATACCACACTTATTTATAAACTTACTTAACAAATTTTTACTTAGGGCCTTTGTAAACATATCTGCAGTCTGGTCATTTGTTTTTATATATTTCAAAACTAGTTTACCCTTTCTAATCAACTCTTTAATGTAATGGAATCTTATATCGATATGTTTCAATCGCTTAACACTGTCAGTATTAGCAACCATTATGGCACTCTGATTATCACTAAACATTACTACAGGACAAATATTCTCGATATCAAAATCATTTAATAGATTTATTAGCCAGCAAGCATCAGTCGCAGCCATACTGATCGCCACATACTCCGACTCTGTAGAGGACAGACTGACACTAGCTTGTTTTTTAGAACACCACAAGATCAGACAATTGGAAAACATAAAGCAATAGCCACTAGTTGATTTTCTGTCATTCAAATCTCCCCCCCAGTTAGCATCACAATAACCCACTAACATATCAGTATTGCACTTATATATTAGACTGTAATTAATAGTGTATTTAATATACCTTAAAACTCTTTTTAGAGCTGTTAATAACAAGTTGTTTGCTTTGTTCTGATATCTACTCAAAATTGACACAGCTACACAAATATCTGGCCTGGTTCCTAATGCTGCATAAGACAAACAACCTATAATTTTTCTACATTTTTTTTCAATAGTTTTATCAATCACATAATCACAATTTATTTCTAATATTTTTATATTAAAGTTAAGGTCCATAGGGGTAGACATTTCTTTACAATTTTGCATTTCAAATTTTTGTAAAACATTTTCAAGATATTCTTTTTGACTTAATTTGGTGACCCTATTTTGTAAATCCTGTCTAACCCGTATGCCTAGAAAATTTGATACCAGTCCCATATCTTTCATCTTAAATTCCCTGTTTAACAATGATTTAAGGGCACATATTTCACTTTTACAGTTACCAAAAAATAATAGGTCATCAACATATAATAAAACATATGTTTTGGCTTCACCAGTGTGTTTTGTATACAAACAAGTATCACTTTGGGACCTTACAAAACCTTGTGTCATTATCACTGAGTTAAATTTATCATTCCAGTATTTAGGGGATTTTTTTAAACCATACAATGATTTATTTAACTTTACAATGCTTTTATCTCCAGTATAGGCACCTTCTGGTAATTCTAAATAAACTACTTCATTAATGTTTCCATATAAAAAGGTCCCTGTCACATCCATCTGGTAGATAGGTAAATTTAACTTTGTAGCAATTGACACAAATAACCTGAAAGTGGACAAATTTGCCACTGGAGCATAAATTTCAAATGAATCCAACATGTCACTCTGTTCAAAGCCCCTAGCCACTAGTCTCGCCTTATATTGAACATTACCATTTGATTTTTTAATTTTGAACACCCACTTGCTACTTACAGTTTTTACATTCACAGGTTTTTCACAAAAGTCCCAGGTATTGTTTTCATTTAGGGTTTCAAGTTCTCTCTCTATGGCTTCTTGCCATTTTCTAGCATCTTGCCTTTTCATAGCTTCCTGAAATGTTTTAGGTTCGTTTTCCTCAGTGAAAACATAATGACATTTGTAACAAGAGGTCGGCTTCCTCACACGAGTACTTTTCTGACGTGGTAGTATGCTACTGTCTTCTTCACTACTGGAATCCTCATCACTAGAACATGGTACATACATACTTATGTCACTATCTGTAGATATGTCTAAAGTTTTCTCAAACTGTCTAGTTTGCTGTTCGCTCTCATTGCATTCCACTTGCTTAATGCCTTCATTGAAATGTTCATCTCCTTCAATAACCTTGTCCTCACTGGAAAGCTGATCCTGACCAGACTCTTTCAGAATATTTGTATCCCATTCCAGTGGGACTGTCTGTTCTGTCTTCTCCTCACTTTGTTCTAGAAAAACAATATCCCTTTTTATTTCCACACTGTTTTTCTTTGGGAAAAATATCCTATAGCCTTTAACTACTTCACCATAGCCCACCATAACTCCTTTTTCTCCTTTACAGTCCCACTTCCGCCTCCTTTCCTTTGGGATATGGACAAAAACAGGGGTACCAAAGGTTTTTAATTCATTTACATCAAAATGTTTGTTGGTCCATGTCTCGAATGGGGTTTTTCCAGGCTCATTGCTTTTACCGGTCCTGTTTAATACATAAGCTGCTGTTTGGACAGCTTCTGCCCATAACTTTTTAGGTAAGCTTTTTGCACACAACATTGTTCTCGCTGCTTCGACCAAAGTTCGGTTTTCTCGCTCTGCTTTGCCATTTTGTTCTGGCGTGTATGTCACGGTGGTTTGATGTATAATTCCACGTTTAGCAAACAGGTCACGCACTTCTTTGTTTACAAACTCCAATCCATTGTCACTCCGGAAATAGTGTATTTTATTATTGGTAGTATTTTCAGCTTTGTTTAAGAAGTTCTCAATGCACACTTTCACTTCATCCTTCCCTTTAACAAAATACACAGATCTAAAATTTGAATAGTCGTCTTTCATGACAATGAAATATCTGGAACCTCCCACCGATGGCACCTCCATGGGCCCGCATGTGTCAGCATGTATAAGTTCACAAGGCCTTATTGTTTTTGTTTCACTAGGACTGAAAGGCAAGCGATGTATCTTGCCCTGCAAGCAGCTCTCACACTTTACTTCCGTATTGTCGCTTACCGAAATATTGTTATTTTTAAGCACAGTTTTCACATGTTGTAAGTTTTGGTGGGCTAGTCTTTCATGCCACTCTGAGAGACTCAATTGTATTTGAGTCACATTTGCTTCATCGCATGTGTATCTTACATTCATATAGTACATGTCACCTCTACGATTAGCGACTGCACATATTTTGTTCTGCTTATACAATTTACACAAATTATTGTTTACACTCATGACATAACCTCTACCTGTCACACAATTGACGGAAAATAAATTTGTTTTTAGTTCCGGCACATATAGAACATTGTCTATGGTTGTGTCTATCCACTGAAGTCCGTTATGTACTTGCAGCGCTACCTTTCCACGACCATGTACACTAATTGCATCACCATTTCCGACAATAACAGTTTTATTTGACAACGGGTAATATGTTGTAAAGAGATTACGATCTCGACACATGTGTTGACTCGCACCCGTGTCCACTAGCCACTGAGATTCTTGAAAAGGTCCACTTGGCTTTACAATTACAAATGCATTACCTACATTACTGTCTTTGTCCTTATTTTTCTTGAACCAACACTCACTTTTCAAATGTCTCAATTTTTTACAATAAAAACACCTTTTCGATGGCCTATCACCACTATTTGAAGTATTTTTCTTATTACCATTGCTACTGCACTCACTTTGGAAATGTCCCATTTTATTACACTTAAAACACTTAATGTTTTTCTTTTCAGCTTTCTTTGCAAAAAAAGCAGCTGACTGCTCGGGCATGTTTCCTCTGTCTTTCAATCGCTCCTCTTCTATTAATAATCTGGAAACGAGGTTATCATATGTTTGCTTATCGTCCGGTGCAGATTCCCACGCAGAGACGAAATGTTTGTAATTTACTGGGAGCGACATCAACACTTTTGTTATGGCGAATTTCTCCGAAATGTTTTCTCCCATCTGCTTTAACTGATTCTTCAATTCTTCTATTTTAGATAGAAATGTTGACATATCTATTCCATCCTCATATTTATACTGAAAGAAACGTTGCTGGACGATATGTACGCTAGTTTCTGATGTTTGCTCGTAAACACTAGCCAGTTTCCTCCACATTTCTGCAGATGTAGTACATGTTAAAATATGAGTCATCGCACTTTCTGACATTCTTGTCACAAGCCATGTTTGAGCTTTTGCATCTAGCTTCTCCCATTTTACCTTTTCATTCGCCTCTTTCGGCTTCATAGTAGTCCCCTGAACCACATCTAGTAGGTCTTGACTTCGTAGCAAGATTATAGATTGGAATTTCCAAACGTTCCAATTTGATGCTCCCTCTAATTTGATGTGAGAAGTAGGCGTTTTGTTCTCCTCCATTGTGTTTATTTCCTTCCTGCTCGTCCCGCCCTTGTAGTAACAAGTATTTTTCGCCCGGTCTTTCTAACCTCAAAGCACTGCACACGCAGCCGCAACGATGCCAAATTGCCGATATTATTTATTTCCGTCCGACGAAGCAGTATCCGACCCTTTTTGTTTTACTTAAATTGCAGGATTATGTGCCTGGGCCCATAACCTGAAGGAAAATTAAATTAAGTAAAACAAAAGGTTAACTTGTAGTTTTATTCTCAACGTGACCCAGAGAGAGAAAAAACACAGACTAGTTCACAATTAATTAAAAAAAAGAAACAGTATTGCCAATCTAAAAATAAGGTATTACATTGTGTTATATCAACACTTTTTATATTTTTAGCACTATAACTGCAGTTTTACTGTGGGTTAAAGAATATTTTATAGGACCATAGTCGTTACGATGTTGTTTATTCAACGTTCCAACACTATCCTTATTATATATATATATATTTTTACAAAGGAAGATGTTAATTTGATTATGGATAAGACGCTCAAGTACTTTGGAAAGAAATGGGAGAATGGATATAGGTCGGTATTCGGAAAAGTACACTGGATTGGACTTTTTTGGTAAGGAAATAATTTGGGCATTTTTCCAAGTGCTTGGAAAAACGCTACTCATAATGGAGAAATGTAATAAATACGAAATGACATGGAGTATTTCATCTAAGATAGGTACTATCATCTTTCGACTAATAGAGTCATAACCTACTGCATTAAAGGTAATAGAGAGCAGGCTCTTTTTAACATCACAGTCGGAGAATTGATTAAAATGAAATTGAGAGTGATCTGGGGTTGGTAGTGATGACAGTTGATTTAAGGTCTCTAATTTAATTGCACCATCAAAAGTAGGCACAGAAACGAAATGTTGATTTAAGGAGTTTATGTCTAGTATATTAGAAGAAGGTGTAGAACGTTGTTTTCCAATCCCCATTGATTTTAGGAATTTCCAGACTTTAGCTGGATCTCCATTCTCGATAGAACTATGAAAGAAGCGGCGTTGAGCATTTCTACACACCTTATTGCAGTGATTACGAATAGCAGTATATTTTTCCCAATTTAATGTAGTAGGTCGACGATTATATTTAGTTTTTGCGGTAGCTTTCCTTAACAATAGTATTTTAATTTCATCATCACGCCACGGTGATGGGTGATGTTTCATTTTTATCCCACGAACAGGTGCGTGTTTGCCGTATAGTGTCATTAAGTTGTTATTAAAAATAACAAGTTTAACATCGACACAACTTGACATAAAAACTGGTGACCAGTCAATACCTTCGGCGTCTGCACGGAGTTGGTCAATATTCATACCCCCAAAATTGCGCTGTAAAAGGATTTTAGGCTTGATTTTAGGAGGGCGGACTTTGTAGGAAAGGAATATTAGGTCATGATATGAAAAGGCATCTGCTGGGAACTGACCATGCCTTTTTTTTTTTTTTTTTGACGATGGGGAACCAATTGACTGGCCATACCGCACGCTGGCT
The DNA here is from genome assembly GCA_955850985.1 of Elophila nymphaeata. Classification (NCBI taxonomy): domain Eukaryota; kingdom Metazoa; phylum Arthropoda; class Insecta; order Lepidoptera; family Crambidae; genus Elophila; species Elophila nymphaeata. The sequence continues at coordinate 13,181,403 of OY039071.1, read as the reverse complement.
AGGCGTGCGACGTGTGCAGGGATCACCGACGCGGAACAGCGCCAGTACTACCTGCTAAACCCTATACGTATACTATACGTGCGCCATTTCACCAAAGCGTCCCCGGGCTGGCCCGGTCCAACAGTGAACCGGGCGACGCGCCTGTGGGGGATTACGCTAGGGTACTAGGTAATCCCCAGACGGGGTGGCCTATGCCGATTGGCGCCAAGGACGCGCGGCTTGCCAAGCCGCGCCCAGACCACCTTAGGGCCGACGAAGACCGGCGGACATAGCCGCCTGCCTTCTCCGGCCCTGCCGTCTACGCCGGAGGGGAGCGGCTAGAGCATCCTCCTCCCGCTCCCTCTCCGCTGCCTCCTTCTGCCCCATCACAGACTCGCAGAAGGAGGCGGTAGCCTTCCAAGCCCTCTCATTACCAAGCATGGCTCTAACCATGCTTGGCAAATGATACTACAAACTTATAAAGCTGTCATTAGATGTATCACTATCGCTATCACTGCTTAATGAATAGAAATTATTAATATTATCAATATCCATCAATAAATTAAATAGGTATATATAATATGATTACAAATAAATACTAGATAAAATAATAATTATAAATAGATATAAGACAAAACTACAATAGTCAAATAAGACGCGAGATAAAAAAAAAACTAACTAATTACAATTCTCACTGTCCACCCGCTAGTTCTTACAAAAGATATATCACAAATGTAAAAGAAGAGAAAATAAAAAGAAATGGTAAGGCGAACATTTCCATTTCACATTCTAAAGCCAAAAGAATAAAAAAATAAATAAATTAAGAATAAATAAAAATCACTATGGACGTGGCTGTATAGACCAGGTTTCTTTGCCTTCCTTGCAATGGCGCTATTTAAAACAAAACAAAAAAAAGTGACTGATCTGTCTATGACATAACATCTGTGGACTTAATAATGTAAACAAATTGTACTCAATTCTTAGACAAAGAATCCTGAATTCTACTTTTTTGAATACAAAAACAAACAGAACAAGTAGGCAATGCAAAGTAGTAAAAATCTTAATTTACAAATTTAATAAATCTTAAATAAAATAGTGATTTGGTGATCATTAGGGCACATACTTCGCATAATCATTTCTTCACTGTGGCTACTCGTTTATTTTTTGCCGGCGCCTTCGATGATGCAATTGGTTTGCGGACCTCAGGCTGTGCCTCAGATACGATAGCATCAAGGTCACTAGCCGCTGACACCCGATGTCTAGTGTTGTCTGGACCGATCACGAACACACATCCGCCTCTCGTCTAGCATTTGGAGACGCCGAACCGTTCTCGCGCCGCCATAAACACCTTATGACGAATGCGTGTTAAAAACTCACACAGTGATCCCTGTATTTATGAGGTTTTTTTTGGAAAACCATACCTTCTCACGGGCATCTAGGTGATTAAACTTTACCAGCACTGGGCGAGGCTTCTGAGGGTCAAGGACACGACCCATCCTGTGACACCTTTTGATCACATCTCCACTGACACCAACCTTCATCTGATTGTTGACGATTCCGGTAACTGCAGCTATCAAGTCCTCATTCTTGTTCTCTGGAACGCCATGGAGAAGCAATATTTTCCGCCTTCCGTGCATCTCTAAACGATCCACACTGCGGGCGAGGAGCTCAATTTGACGTTGAAGTGCACCCAAAGATTCCACCATAAAAGACTTGAATGCGGTGAAATCTGCAACCAGTGACTCTGGACTTGCGGCAGTTGTTTTTTTTCGTAATTCCGCCTCAAAGTTTGCCATACGGTTGTTAAATAGTGTCATCATGTCAGACAAAGACTGCTTGAGATCTTCCATTTTCTTGTGTATTGTTAAAGTGAACAGAGAAAGGAAATAATACTAGCCAAGTGAGTGTCTTAAGTCACCATATAAATGACAACATACAAATTGTTTTAATGCACTTTAAATCAATAGAAATTAAATTTAAAACACGAAGTATGTGGGAGGTACATGAAAGAAAAGCAATTGGTAGCAATAATTTCACAGAATTTAATTATTTGTTCATAAATATCTACAATGTAGTATACATTGTAGATATTTGTATTTCAGTAATTACACAAGAATAATTAAACCAAAAGATTATATAATCGTTCATAAGTATTATACCGGGTGTAAAAGACATGAACAGTCAAACGAGAACCATGTATTCTATACATCAAAATAAGTAACATTTCAAAAAATAATTGCTGGGAAATGATTTTAATTTTTTGGTGTTAAAAAAAATTGCAAATTGTACCGCGCAATGTAAAGCGCTCAACGCGCACGCATCGCAAAACCGCGATAATTTTGCCAGACGGCCACGAAGTTCACAATGTAACCTACATTGTGAACTTCGTGGCCGTAACATAAATGTCAGTAAACATTTTTGTTTCAAAACACAATTAATCTAGCTACTTAGGTACTTACCTACTGTTCATTAATTTTCATCCACGATAGGCCTTTCGAAAGGGTGAGGTGCGGTTCAAACTGGCGACCTTCAACGTGTAGACACATGCACGCACGATACCTACAGCGTTTCTTCGTGAACTCGCTCCAGGATTCCCACTCGTAGCGACTGCTGCTTATGTTCGTCGAAGACGTCAATGATTTTTTGACGCATCTCTTGCGAAACGGCTGTTGAGCCGTTTCGCAAGGGCGTTCAAAAACTCTGTCCTTAACGAACCCCTTACAAAAAAAATCTAGAGGGGTTATTTGGCAATCGTGCATAGGACCATACCGCCCAATCCCTTGGTCACCGAACAGCTCCGTCAGCCGCTCCCGAACGGGTCTCACAATGTGTGTTTGGGGGGGTCGTCGTCGTGCTGGTACCATCTATCTCGCAGCTGAGTTAGTGGCATGTTGTCCAGAGCGTCTGAAATGTACCCGTTTAACAGATCCAGGTAAGCTCGCCCATCCATTCTTTGCGGCAAAAAAACGGGAACAAGTATAACAGTAAACCATGTTCACATATTCGCGGGCCCTATAAACATGCCCGGGATCTTGTTTCTAACACTCACTAAATCACCACGATCACAGCACAAACTGCACTGATGCCTTAGAACCGCTTATTACTAGGACGGCACGATGTCATGCCATAAAACCGGTTTGATTACGCAACCTCATTTACGTGAGTTCGAAAGCATTCGATCATAAGCGCGCTACTACCGTGGCGCTGCGCTAGCGACTAGCGGTAGCGAAGTAGAGAAATAAATCACGCGGAGTGTTGCCAGCCGCTGATATAAAAATTCCGCAACCAAACATACTTATTTTTAGTACTACAATACATTTTTAGAAATTTAAAAAAGTTTTGATTAGGTAGTAGGCAATTTATCTAATAATAAAATACATAGTACCAACCAAAAAAGGAACTAAAATAAACACACTTGTGGTAGACAATCTTGAAACACTTTCCAATACTTTAACCACAATGTATGAGCTAATTGTCGTTAAAAATCTACTAATCCCATCATCATGACGGTGACCTTAGACCATTTAACACGGGACGTGGCATAGCGCAGATTTAGTATAGAAAACATTCTGCCGTTTTTTGCGGGGGGTGAGGCAAACACGCATAGCACACATTTACTCACTCGTGCACACTATTGCAAAAATTATTTGCAGCGCACACTCGCGGGCTCGGCTAACCCGCGTACTACCATATCGCCTAACGTTGTTATATCGTTGTTTCTGAATTTGTAGATAAAAAATTGTATTGTTATGTGAAACAGTAGTTGATTTGAATAGAAAATTACTTTCGTATGATAAGCAACTCCGTTTTAGGATAACTTTAATATTTCTGGTGGTCGTTTACAAGAAGACACTCCGCAACCAATAATTTTTAAGAGGTCCGCTTAGCGACAGATACGAATTCAAAATGGCGGTCGATCGTCGCGGCGAACTATTTTTTATAAACTGACACGAACTTTGGCAGAAGGGAACGCGTCCGCTTGCCACGTCCCGTATTAAATTGTAAAAGAAAATTGACCATTTAATGTAAAAGAAACCAATCTGCTATTACAACCTTTATAACAAAAAAGAATTATCGTAATCGTTTCAGATTTGGCGCAGACACAATAAATAACTCAACTTATGTAAAAAAAAAAATTAACCAAATAAATCAATCGCTATCAGAGTGCCAATTTACCAGTGATGGTGTGTGAAATACACTTGCCTTATCTCACCAGTAATTACTGATTTAATAATTATTGATCAACAAATCGTGTTAATTCCCGTTTTAACATTACCGTTTATTCATGCAACGCGTAAGTTAAAAAGTAATTACTGCTTTGGTGCTCGTTTATGACGTTAAACAGTGAACATTGAATTGAATTCAATTACCGCAAACAACACAATGAACAAAAAAATATTTTTTACTAGGTTTAGAGCAAACACTAAGTTGGCAACATTGTATGCAAGCGCGGTACGTAGGTAATTCCTGGAATTCTTTTGACGCGCGCCGCCGGCCGCCGGCCAAAGCGCCTGCCGCGACACGAGTTTCCCGCGCGTTGCTAGGTTACGAAGCAATGCTTGATTGAATGTAGGTATTTTATTTTCTGTACCTTTCTTCCTTGTTAAATTTTATAACAAGTGTAATAAGTAATCATGCCTTAATTCATTTAAAGCTTTCTTCAAAATGTTATCGTCTCTGGAACTTGAAGTAATTGTCAGTCCTTACTAACATACCTACACATCTACGTACCTAAAGTCAAAGCGCAAATTCTTATATTATTAAGGAATAAATTTGGAATTGCGGGTTCTATCCTATCTGGATATGTTTTCTCGCTATCCATAAAGTCATAAGTTTATATCAAAATGAACGTAAAAGAAAACTCATTTTTTTTACAGGCACTGTGATTTTAAAAATGTAAAAGAACGAGAAGTAACTTTTTTAATGTGTATGAAATTGAAATCACCGCTTTCTGTAGGTAGTTATTCAATACCTATCTGTTACTTGTATGGTAAATCAACAAAGTACGTAATTCTTTATCAGTGATAAGAAACTTAATAAGCAGGTAATGTAGATGCTTACTACTTGGCGGTCTGAGCTTGACGGCAGGTTATTGGATGGTTGATCGTTTATTACTTTGTTCAACCAGGTGGTACCTAGATCTAATAATTTATTAGTCAGCTGACTGCGGGTCCAACCCAGTAGCACACTAAGGCTGTACAGCGGCTGCCTTATGGTATACCTAGATACTAAAAGCTGTTTATGATGGTGTTATAAAGGTGTTTACAGCGCATTCTCAGCCTTTATAACTCTTAAATGGGCACAAATTATACAGCCTGTAGTTCACATTTAGTTCACATTTCGTTATAACGGCATTATAGTAGCATTAAATTGGAGTTATTATGGTTCACTAAGCTGTGTTTCAGATGTATAATAGGACACATGTTACCTCTTAAGCAGCGAAGGCACTAAAAATACGCTCTCCACGGTCATCTTAAGCATCTTTAAGTTTTCGATAACACCGTTTTAAATTTTTAGTGTACTATTTTGACATTCGTCTTTAAATATTCTGCTGTGTCTGTGAACTGTTAATGGTGTCAAAGTATAGTGGAATTATACTACCTATATATATTTTGGTTAGTGTTTATCACTTTAATATCGTGAAATCAATTGGGGACGCGAGTTTTCTGTGAATCTATATATCAATTTCTAGCAAATTTTTTAAGCGCCTCGTATATATTACATTTTTAATTAGAAATATGTAACAAAAATATCCGTAAAACATATATTTTTTTTCTTTTTAATTTTTAATGGCATAAATTATGCTTTATTATTATTATTATTGGCAGTAGGTATATAGTTAGCATAAATAAAGCGCATTTATTATAAACAAATCATAGAAAACAATATATTTAATGGTGATAAGTAATAATAAAATGGCGCTCCATAAATGCTGCGTAACAGAACTTAGGTGAACCGATATGCCACTTTTGGAATTAAATCATTGTAAATTTACACCAAACTGATACTTTAGGCTGTACGATAGTTCACTAAGGAACTGTTAAAACCAGCATTTTTAGGGTGTAACACGACACCTGCATACAGCAATTATCCTATTTTTATACCATTAAAATTCTCTTAAGCAGCCAATGCAATATAAAAATGCTAAATGCTGCAAAAAAGCATTTTTGACAGCATTTTCTACTCAAATACCGTAACAAGAGTATCCATTATTACTTATATAATGCTATTATAACGATTAAAGTGTATGGAATAATTTTATTTTTGCGTTTACAAACGCGTAAATATAATACTAGAAAAATGCACTGAAAAAAAAATCGACTTGCCTCAGGCGGGACTCGAACCCGCACCTTCCACAATCCGGGTGGTCCACCCGGATTGTGGAAGGTGCGGGTTCGAGTCCCGCCTGAGGCAAGTCGATTTTTTTCAGTGCATTTTTCTAGGATTAAAGTGTAATTCACAGGTTAAAGATCATGGTTGAACCTTAATAAGTGGTTATTAAAGCTAAATGTTCCAATTTACACCAAAAGTGATATGTTAAACATCTACTTGTGCTACTTGGGAATACTTAAATCAATTAAGTTTTAACACGTTGATTAAGTAATTTAATCATTAACTCATCAGCTGATCATTATTTTGCCTACCCTGCTCCAAATTTATAAATTTTCGGTCACCCATCTGAGTGCCCACCCCCCACTTGGTAGCTTAACCCATTAACGCCCTCCGTACTCGCGCGAGTACAACTACAAAAAGTATTATTTAGTTTTTATAATCTATGGTTGTCATTCAAATAATTCATTATTTCATAACCAGATGGTTAACCCGTCTGATAAAATAAAAAAGTTTAGTGTAGCGCGAAAATAAATGTCACTTTTGCCACTGTCAAATACGGATTGCAAAGAAAGTTTATATGGTAAGTTTCAACAATAAATTTTTATTACAAAATAGAACTTTTTTTAACAGAAATTTGATACAAATAGTTTGTTACTCTTTATTTTGTTATTATCTCTTGTTTTTGATGAATTTCATTTCGATATTTTTACGTTTTGATTCACTTTATTCCACTGTACTCGGCTGAGTACAATGGTCACATATGTATAACAAAATTATATTTTATCAGCTATTTTCATTATTCTACAATGGCGAACCGTCGTGTCTTGACAAGCCAAAATAGCTATGCTGAGCTGGAGGAAGCCATCGAATCTATATTTGCATATGAAAATGATGATTCGGAATATGATGTCCTACTGGGGCCTCCGGAACCTGCAATTGTAAGTGACGAAGAAGAAGGGAACGATGATGATTTGGTTTCTTCTAATCTTCCTAGAGAAGTTCCACGAACTGTAGAAGTCATACCACGCTGTCCCAATCATGATGTTTCAGACTGGTCCGATAGTGACGATGAGCCTTTGTCAAATTATGTAAGGCCTTCGAAACGATCCAGAAATATTCAATCAAATAAACCTATGTGGAGATAAGTGGAGTAAGATGAAGCCAGTATATCCTGCTAATATATCCGGCAAAAAGTGGTCGTAGAAAAGTTGAAAGCCTGCACTCCTGTACTACCAACTGAATGTGCTTATTGGAGTTTGGATGAAGACCTTGGAGTTCCTATAGTATCAAATTGCATGTCACGGAATCGATTCTTGGAGATAAACCGTAATCTTCATTTCGTAGATAACTCATTAACTATACTGTTATGCGTTCGATGTGTATTGTGGCAAGACTAACGAAATAGCTGATAATCCTCTAGGCGCAAGAGTTGTGAAATCTCTTCTGGACAAAATGACCGTAATTCCTAGTGAATATATCGTTTATTTTGACAATTTTTTCACAAAATATCAGTTATTCGTTGACCTCCGGTCCTTAGGCTTCAGAGCTACAGGCAAAATACGAGTAAATAGAACTAAAAAATGTGTGAATGTGTCTAAAAAATGTGTGAAAACATTATGTGTATAAAGACCTTGCTTCGAACAATTTCACTAGTAATCCGCCCAGTGTACCCGGCCGAGTACATACCTATATTTCAATACATATTTCTTTTTTGCTCTATTTTTCTTTAAATACCTTTTCTTTTGTCCCTAATAATACAACAAATATCATTAAATCAAAAAAAATAAAGGTTGTTTTAATTTGGGCGTTAATGGGTTAACTTTCGTGATTATTACTAATAATGCACGACTGCGGCGCTATCGACCTCATTCTCCTCATAATCAACTGTTATGGGGTAATAAATGTTAGTCGCCCGAGTGGTAATTTTTTGCACCTACAGTCGTTGACGCGTCACTCAGGATGACGCGCACGGAGTTCAATGGCCCCGTTCGTTAGTGTTCGCGCGGATCGAGTGATCTACGTTGAACGCTAACGTTTTGAAGCCATTTTTTTATGAAATACTAAAAAAAATGATAATGTTTCTTTGGACAAAAATTAAGAAATAATGTTTAGATTATGTTTTCATAAAAAAATTTAAAAAAAAATATGACTTTGACCTTCAATAAAATCGTAACTATCAATTTCCCAGGTATAGTCTGAAGGAAAAAAAATGTTATGATGGTGAGTAGAATACATGGTTTTCGTTTGACTGCTCATGTCTTTTACAGCCGTTATATACACAAATAGCAAATCACCACTTATTATTACAATTACAATAATTAATATTATACCAATTCAATTATCATACCTGACTGACACTAAAGACAGTTCAGAACACCGATGTGCCGTGTCCGGCGGTTGGACAACGTCTGAGATGTCGATTTTTTTTTTTTGAATTCTATTGCAGATTGTCTCTGATGACATTTTCTGCGTCACCGGGTTTTTAAGAAGGCGAAGACCTTGGGGTGTCCTCAAGCTTGTAGGTCGTACGTTCCTAGGGGATTACTGGGCGACCGAGCATCTCCCCCGTGGGGAGTCTCTCGACCGCCTAGCGTCCCTAGGGCGTCCGTGTCGGTAGGGAGCGACATGCCCGAGGGTGCCTCTGAAGGCTCGGACCTCGGCTCGGGCACATCGTGTCGTGGTGGAGGCGGGGAAAAGCGCCCCGGTACATGTATGTACCGGGTATAGCGCGTCGTATGTAGAACGGGTCTTCGCACCCTTGTTCGACGAGTGCGGTGTATAACAAAAGTGTGTCTAGTGCTTGAGTGTGTAGTGTTTAACTGAGAGTTACTCGAACGGATCGGTCTGAGATGTCGACAGTAGCGCACGCCTTTTTATGTGCGCAAACAAGCTCGGTGTCGTAGCGGGGAGGTGCACACGATGACTCGTTCTACGAGTTGTTTAGCGACTAATAATTTATCAACTAACTTACTTTATTTTTTGTTGTTACTATATTATTTGTAATAAAAATCAACTAATCAATTAATTGTTTTATTTTAAATTATTAATCAAATTATAAATGTGCATTCTCCCACACGACCATCCTGACAAGCAGCCTTATAGGCTCGCGAATTCAACAAAAGTTATTACACATAATTATGTCCAAATCAAATGGCGTCTGATTTTGGTCAAATCACAACTTAGCCTAATAATTAACAATTAATACCCAAATCACATAGGAACTAATAATGGCCAAATCACATGGCCGCAATGCTAAATCACATAACAACTAATAATGGTCAAATCACATGACCGCAATGCTAACTCACATAGCAACTAATAATGGTCAAATCACATGACCGCAGTGCTAAATCACATAGTAATTAATAGTGGTCAAATCACATGACCGCAATGCTAAATCACATAGCAACCAATAATGGTCAAATCACATGACCAAATTAATTTTTATCAATAAACAAAGACACTACTTCATGTTGGCCAGACACTGGTGTGTATTGAATACTGATAAAAATTCACTCATTTGACTCTAATGATTCGGTTAATTGATGTCCCACCTCAGGAGACATCAAACGTAAATTATCATGAGACACATATAATTCATGGCCCGTTTCGTTTACGTCGAGAACAACGCAAGTACCTCGAAACTTGCTGTCAAGTTTATTGATTGCTCGTGGATTTTGTTCGACTAGTACTATATCCCCAACTTCAAAAGGAACAATTTTGGCTTTAGTTTTATCAAACTGTTCTTTATGGGCTTGACCCCGCTCGTCTATCCTGTATTTTGCTTCAGAACGGCAGGTTTCCAGGTCCAGACGTTCCACGTCTTGTAGCAAGGCAGATATAGCTGGAGGTGACTGATTACAACCCATGAGAAGTTGGAAAGGTGTGTGTCCAATACTTTTATTGAAAGTGCTATTTATGGCTAGCTGTACTTCACCAACTGCATCCTTCCAACTTCTTTTCGAGGTATTTTCAACCACGGTAAAACAATTAGTCAGAACTCCCTTAAAACGCTCGACTTGTCCGTTTGCACGACTGACACCACTCGCAATAAAATGTAGTTCTATTGACCACCGTTCACAAAAACTTTTTAATTCTTTACCAGTGTAACTAGCAGCTTGATCGCAAACAATTCGTTTAGGAGTTCCATAATTGTAAATTAATTCTTTAAGACTGTTTACAGTAGCACTCGCAGTGAGATTATTTACCGGTTTAATAAAAAAAACTTAGTAAACGCATCCACAAATACCACAGCATATTGTTTACTAGGTTTACTGCCGCTCAATTTACCAGTAGTATCCATATGCACAGTATGAAAGGGTACTGGTGGTTTATCTATAGGATGTAGAGATATTTGCCTAGAACTGGACTGACTTTTGTTGATTTTACAAGTTAGACAAGATTCAATGTATCTGCGAGTATTTTTAACCATATTCGGAAACCAAAAATTCTCACGAATCTTTTCAATACTTTTTTCCCAGCCAAAATGTTTCAAAGAATCATGATAAATTTGAATAATATGCCAATGGTAACTTTTGGGGACAAACAAGTATTTTTTAGTTTTCTTATCGCTCGTATTGAAAATGCGGCACAGTAACCCATTTTTAATTTCGTAACTTGTTGATAAATCTTTATCGATAGTGTAGACGTCGGAGGTCGGGGAGCGAAGGAGAGAGAGAAAATAAAGAAGCCTTTTTTGTCGAGAATTGAGCCGTGGGTTCCGAGCGTGCGCGCGTGAATTCGCCGTAAAATCTTTCGGGCCACTGTCGAGGTGGCCGCGCGACCCGCTGTGCCAGGGGCGCGGAGAGGGCGGGTTGATAAACTCGTGTGCGCGCTCGGTGCCACTTATTTTATTATTATTTTTTAGAAAAAGAAACAAAAACAAATCTTTAAAAACTAGGGTTTCTATAGGTTGCCATCGTCTACATCTTCCCCCCTAGTGTCCGCTTTGCGACACTCATCACCGAGTAACAAGGCTACACGTGTCACTGGTCGCTTCAACATTCCGCTTTTAGTTTTAACCTCTAGAACCCTAACGCGTCCGTCCCTACCAGGATAAACTACCTCAACTATGCCTTTGGGCCAGCGATTACGGGGAGACGTGGGGTCGACCACAACTACCAGATCTCCTACCTTAAATTGTATGCCTTCACGCTGCTATTTTTGGCGCGGAACCAAAGTGGGTAGTACCTCTTTCATCCATCGGCCCCAAAATAGGTCTGCAAGTCGTTGGGCATTCCTCCATTGCTTCCGCAGGTACAGGTCCACATCACAAAAAACACCGGGTAAAGGTAGGTTCGATGATTGACCTATTAAAAAATGGTTAGGCGTTAAAGCCTCTTGGCTGTGGGGATCCACCGGCACATGTGTCAGCGGTCGGCTGTTGATCATATTCTCAACTTCTGCCATGAGTGTTGTTAGCGTCTCTTCTCTAGGAGATCTCTCTTTCAGCACTACCTTGAGAGCTACCTTGACACTCCGAATGAGTCGTTCCCAAGCACCGCCCATATGAGGGCTTACTGGAGGTATAAAGTGCCAATCAACACCTTTGTTGACTGCCTGGGTCACGATGACTTCCTTATCTAACTCTTGGAAGGCTGTGCGCAACTCTTTATCCGCGCCTCTCATATTCGTGCCATTGTCGGAGTAAATAGACTTCGGCCAGCCTCTACGTGCTGCCATCCTGCGTAAAGCCATAATAAGCGCGTCGGCTGTTAACGATGAGACAAGTTCGATATGAACTGCTCGGACCGTCAGGCACGTGAACAACCTAAGTGGTTTTTGTCGTCCAACGGTGATCTCCATAGGTCCAAATAGATCTAGTCCACAAACGGTAAACGGTCGCTGATGATGAGTCAGCCTAGCTTCTGGTAGATCGCCCAGCCTAGGAGGTGTTGGCATCGCCTTCCGGATGCGGCAGAAATTACATTATGAGGCAACAGTGCGGACAGTGGGGCGTAACTTAATCAACCAGTACTTCTGGCGCAGTTCATTTACTACCAGTTCATTGCAAGCGTGTACAGCACTGACGTGGTAGTGTTTAACTATGAGCCTGGCTATTTCGTGTTGTTCATCCAGTATTATGGGAGCTTTTACGTGGTCACTCACTTCCCTTGCAGCGTTTATTCGTCCGCCGACTCTCAACAATCCGTCGCTGTCCAAGTACGGGGTGAGATTGCGCAGACGGCTGTCGGCTCGCAGTTGCTCGCCTTTCTTTAGAAGGTTTATCTCTTCCTTGAAAGATTGCTGTTGCGCATAACGTAGCAACAGCTTTTCCCCCCTGTGCATCAACTCGTCGTTCAATAAGGTAAGTTCACTCTTCCTGCATTTCTCAATAAACAGTAGGACATTCGCAGCAGAACGCAGGAGACGCAGCCAGCTGGAGAATCGACGAGGATCTGGTACAGGTAAGTATTCATCATTATTATTTTTATTTTGTTCGTTTATGATGTTTATTCTCTCTAATATGTCATCACTAATTTCTTTTTTTGTTACAGGATCTCGCGGCCACGATGTGCAGTCATCATGAAGAAACAAAGGACCAGTGAACCACACACAGTCCCTGTCCAGCTCACAGTCAGTGATCTTCGTTGCCAAGTCAGCCACATTTAGGTGTAACGTTGCAAGTATTATTTTAATTACATATTCATAATAATAGAAGTATTTATAAATTTTACATAATTATCAATAAAATACACACTAATTAACCTTATAATATAATTAAACTATAACTAAACCTATACTAAATATTCTAATTGTCTATTACTAAAACACGCGCAAGCCAAAACTTAATCAAACTTTCTTAACAAAACTTAAATACAACACGACTTGTCTAATTTGATGTGTGGTCTTCTGTACCAGTAAGTATGTCTTTTGTTTCGGAACCGGCCGTGATACGATGATCTCCGAGTAGCTGCGCGGGCGCTGCCGCCGCAGACCTCGATTAGCTAGCCATTGAGCAAGTCCATCGTCGTTCCTCTCTTAGAGAATTTTATAATAATTTGGATTATCAAAATCAATTGCAATATTATATTATTCGCAAGTTTTTATAATACGCTGGTTGCGTGTCTTTTGTTGTGAGTGTATTTATCTCCCCGAAAAGGGTAAGTGATGAACAAATATTATAATTTGAAAACGATAGTTTTCTTTGTCAAAATAGTTTTTCTTAATAATTGATTACCGCTGTGAATATGTGTGTTTAGCATAAATATTTCATTTGCCATATCATTTCATTACGCTTGTTATTAGATATATTTAACTAAAGCAATAATAAGTTTTCAAATCCACCGTCTATATTTTTATATTATCTATCGACCTAATTTTTATTACTTTCGTTTTGCTATAATAATTATAGTAGTTTTAGGCTATAGTATTTTGTTGGTTTAGTATGTGTATTTTTCTATTGTCGTAGTAATGTAAGCTTTGCATTGTAAACTCCGTCCGATTGTGATCGCCGCCACTTCACCCACTACTTTTTACATACAGGCTTTTCTGTAGGGTTTGCTTGGCTTAGCGATCACATTGGCTCGGGACTACACGGAGTTGTAACTGATGCCGGAACGTTGTACGTGATTCCAGGGATCAAGGTTGGGTTTCCAACATCGGCGCGGTCACGTTTTGACTCGCTGCCGTTTTGCTACGCCACCGTCACGCCTGCTGGGGACTGGTCTCCGCCTGAGGAGTGTCACCGAGCCGTCCGCCTTCCATCTTCGGCAAACCAGGGGAGTCTGTCTCTGCGTAGGCAAGTTATCAGTCGGGCCTTTTGACCCCCCTAATAAATTTGTGTACGCTAGCCGGTTGTTTTCTTTACAACACAACCCGTAGTTGCGACACTGGCGCCTTAACGTGGTATTGTATGGGCTGATAATTTGCTTTCGTAGTGAGTAGTTGTGTGTTGTGTGCGTTTTTTTATTTTAATTTTCTTTGTTTTTTCGTAGAGATGCTTTATATATTTTTTGTATTTATTTAGTGCTTTTTTCACTATTGTCAGCATCACATCATAGCATCATTCTATGCTTTATATTTTGTAATTGTGCATATCACTCACTTTCACATATTCATTGCAATTGTAACGGACGGAGTATTTTTTTTTCTATATACCCACATTTTTTTAGTATTTTTTTTCGTTGTAAAATATTTGTTCATCACATTTTTTTTTTTATTGTAAAGAGATGGCTTTTCCCGTAAAGTTTTTATCACTTCAAAAGTCCGAATTAGAATATGAGGTACTAATTAGAGGTGCAGTTCCTACTTCAACTGTACAGGACTTGCGTAAGCAAATTTCTAAATTAGGACCCGTTTTTCCATCAGAGGATATTTTAGAAAGTCCATTAGAGCCTTCTGAAGACTTAAAAGGAGTCGGAGAAGTTCTTAATAAGATAGATTCATTTTTACGTTCCGATATTGATAGAAATACGTTATTGCGAACACAAAACTTATTAAATCATTTATATCATAGAATCAATCGTATAGTTTGCAATAACGAAACAAAAGACCAATACGATGCTTACGTGGTACAATTTCGAACATGCTCCGAATTGTTTAAGTCTGTTAAGGATAAAGGAGTGGATCCTTTGGTTTCCGCGTGTATTAGTGATGTTCCTGCTTCAACATTACCTATGAACATTTCAGTTACATGTGACCGTGGCGGGTCTAGCGAATTAAGTAAGCTGAAATATGACGGCAAGTCTTGTGTCCGATCTTTTATACAGCGTGTTACAGAATTTTGCGAAGCTAGAAATATTGCCGGCCACAAGGTACTTTCTTACGCTACCGAGATGTTCACAGGAGATGCGTTGCACTGGTTCAGAAGCGTGAGGGGTTTGGTGTCTGACTGGAGCGAACTTGTAGTGCTCTTAAAGCAGGATTTCGACCAGTCTGATTATGATTATAGACTGCTTTCCGAGATTCGTGCAAGGACGCAAGGAGAATCAGAGAATATTACAATTTATCTGTCAGTCATGTCTGGGTTGTTTTCACGGTTGTCGAAAACTTTATCTGAGGATGACAAACTAGAAATTATTTTACACAACATCCGTCCTTGCTATGCTAGTACTTTGGCTTCAGCAACTGAAATAAATACAATTGACGGCTTGCGCACATTATGTCGTAATTATGAAAATATTCAAGCACGTCTATCAAATTTCCATGAACCTTATGGTCCGACACCAGATACCTTGGCTCCTGAGTTTGCGTATTATAATAATAATAAAAATACATTTAATAAATCTTTATTTAATAATAATAGGAATAATTTTTATCAACGTCATACATTTACAAAATTTACTAAATCTAATAACTATACTACTAATAAAAATTATAATAACACTTATCCTAATAAAACAAACAGTAATCAAAATTATTTACATGCTATAGGTGTTCCTAAAACACTTTATTGTCCTCGGTGTCGTGTAAACACCCATAATTTGCGACAATGTACAGCAAATAAAAGTGAAATTTTTTGTTTTGTTTGTGGACATAAGGATGTAAAAACTCCTCAATGCCCAGATTGTAATAAAAATAAATCTAGTAATTCAAAAAACTAGACAGCTTGAATTGTGGGAGTTCAAAAACAAATAATTTTGATAAAACTGATTGGCTTAATTGGTTACAAACAATTAGTGTTTTCTTTAAGTCTTATAAAACTGCCACAATTCATAACAAACCACTCAATGATACACGACCTTATGTCTCAATTAAAATTAGTGATGTTGATTTCTCTGGCCTTTTAGACTCTGGTTCAGCAGTTACTATTTTAGGTAACAATGCTCATCAAGTATTGGTTAAGCGAGGTTACAAATTGGTCAAAGACCAATGTATATCTGTTACTGCAGCGGGAGGCCAGTGTTTACATAGTATAGGTTATATTGATATACCAATTAATTTTGAAAATCAGTTTCACATTATGAAGATATACGTAGTACCAGGTATAGAAAATAGTTTAATCTTAGGTATAGATTTTTGGAGAAAATTTAGTTTATGTCCTAAGTATTTAGGTAGTATTTCTTTCGGCACGGTTAATTCTGTTTCGGTTCCTGAGAGTGACAAATTTATTCATGGTTATGAAGAGTTAAGTCCTTCAGAAAGGTTAATTACAGACAATATTGTAGAACAATATAAAGACATTTCTTTTGAACGCAAGGGTCTAGGTAAAACAACTTTAATAACGCATCATATTGATACCGGAGATGCTCAACCAATCCGTCAAAGGTATTATCGTATGTCGCCGGAAAAACAGCGAATATTGGTTGAGCAGGTCGATGAGATGTTGTCTCTAGATGTAGTCGAACCCTGCGAAAGTGCCTGGTCGTCGCCTGTATTGCTAGTTACCAAGAAAAACGGTGAGCCACGTTTTTGTCTCGATAGCAGGAAGTTAAATTCAGTAACGAAGCGTGATGCCTATAACCTGCCATACATATCTGAGATACTTGACAGTCTTAGAGATGCTAGATATCTCAGTAGTATCGATTTGTCTAAATCTTTCTGGCAGATCGAAATCGCTCCAGAAGACAGAAATAAGACAGCTTTTTACGTTCCCAGTCGAGGAACACTTAGATTTAAGAGAACCGCTTTCGGTTTAACCAATGCGCCGGCTACCCAGCAGCGTTTAGTTGATCTGTTGTTTGGGGAGTTCGGTTCTAACGTTTTCGCCTACCTCGATGACGTAATCATCGTGACGCAGGACTTCCAGAGCCACATGACGCTCTTAATTCGTGTCCTAGAGAAACTTAAGCAGGCAAACCTTACAGTGAACCTAGAAAAGTGTAAGTTCTTTCGAAGTCAACTGAAGTACTTGGGCTATGTAGTCGACAATTGTGGATTACGTACCGATCCGGAGAAAGTCGAAGCCATCTTAAGTTATCCTACGCCTTCTAGCAAAAAGGACCTTAAGCGCTTTCTCGGGACCGCTACATGGTATCGTCGTTTTGTCCCCAACTTCAGTACGATCGCTGGCCCCCTCAATAAGTTGACTTCCGGCAAAAAGAACGCACCAGCATTCAAATGGAGTCCTGAGGCAGATGCGGCTTTCCAAAAAACTCAAGGAATGTTTAGTTTCTGCGCCTGTTCTATCGTGTCCTAATTATAGCGAGTCTTTTGAGGTCCACACAGACGCTAGTAACTATGGGGTTGGTGCAATGCTCACACAGACCATAGATGGCAAAGAACATCCCATCGCATACATGAGTAGGTCATTGTCATCGGCTGAGAAAAATTATAGTATAACAGAGCGTGAAACCCTAGCTGTAATTACCGCGTTAGAACATTGGCGATGTTACTTGGAGAACGGAAAGACTTTTATCGTTTACACGGATCACAGTGCTCTAAAATGGTTTTTCTCCTTAAGTAATCCAACTGGTCGATTGGCTCGTTGGGGAGTTAGGTTGTCATCATTCAACTTTGAGATTAAGCATCGTCGCGGTACAGATAATGTTATTCCCGACGCACTTTCTAGGGCTGTACCAGTTAGCGCTATTTCAAGCACAGATTGTATTAATACTAAAGACGAATGGTTTCGAAATATTTATAATGGTTGTTTAAGTAAGTCACAAAATTTTCCAAATTTTTTAATAAATAATTTATCATTTAAATTATATAGATTAGCTAAGTCAAAGAACCACTTAATGGATGAATTTTCTTGGAAGTTGGTAGTTCCTTATGAATGCCGTGACCAAATTATTAAAGAAAACCACTCTGAGCCTACCGCAGCTCATTTAGGTGTCTTTAAGACATATAACCGCCTTGCTCTGCGCTACTTTTGGCCAGGTATGCATAAGGATGTGGTGAAGTTTGCTGGTACTTGTCAAAAGTGTCTTGAGTACAAAACACAAAACCATCAAACTTTAGGTGTAATGGGTCGTCCTAAGCAGTGCTCACGACCTTTTCAAATGTTGTCGATTGACCTTATGGGGCCATTGCCTATCAGTCGTAAGCAAAATAGCTACATTTTAGTTATAACTTGCTGTTTCTCAAAATTTTGTTTAATATATCCTATTAAAAAAGCTACATCTGAAGTCATAATTAAGATATTGGAAGAATCTGTGTTTTTGGTCCATGGTGTGCCTCAAACTATTTTTCTTGACAACGGCACCCAGTTTATTAGTAACAATATTACAACATTATTTAAAAATTATAATATCCCTAACATATTTTATACACCAAAATATACGCCACAGGTTAACACTGTAGAACGTTATAACAGGACTATTATCACCTGCATATCGACCTTCGTTGAAAACGACCATAGAACTTGGGACACTTTTATTCCTAAAGTACAGTTTGCTATTAATAATTCAGTCAACGAAGCAACTGGTTTTACTCCATCCTTCTTAGTGTATGGAAGAGAGCTTGTTTCCTGTGGTACACATTATTTGGATACGGAGTTAGGAGATGAAATTTTGTTTCTGCCAAGAGATATTTACGCAGAAAATTAAGGATGCCTTTCAGCAATTTTTAACGATGTGCAGTCAAAGTTGTGGCAAGCACATATAAAAAACACAGAACATTATAATTTACGCCGTAAACCGGCAGAATTTAAAGTTGGTGATATTGTTTTAAAAAAAACTTACGTTCTAAGCGACAAGGATAAGAAATTTTGCCGAAAGTTAGCACCGAAATACATTAAATGTCGTGTGACTGTTAAAAAATCACCACTTGTTTACGTTTTGGAAGATATTTCAGGCAAGGATTTAGGCACATGGCATATCAAAGACTTGAAATTAATCGGCTTAAATAAGTAATATTAGTACTTTTTCATTTTGATACTCATCGTTACATTTAGTACTTACTTGTTAATTTTATCTTTGGCATTTATATAATTCGTTATAGGTTGTCTGTTCATAAAGGTAAAACAGGCACCCTTTTATTGTTAGCAGGCGTCAATATTTTTACTTTATGTTAGATATTGTTGCTGTTTGATTGAGTGAGGTATGAATGAATTGAAAGATGAATTGTGAATGTGAAAATACAAATTAAGACTATTAATGCGGATTTTATTGAAGGAATAAAATCCTTGGTGACGCGAGGGGGTAATGTAACGTTGCAAGTATTATTTTAATTACATATTCATAATAATAGAAGTATTTATAAATTTTACATAATTATCAATAAAATACACACTAATTAACCTTATAATATAATTAAACTATAACTAAACCTATACTAAATATTCTAATTGTCTATTACTAAAACACGCGCAAGCCAAAACTTAATCAAACTTTCTTAACAAAACTTAAATACAACACGACTTGTCTAATTTGATGTGTGGTCTTCTGTACCAGTAAGTATGTCTTTTGTTTCGGAACCGGCCGTGATACGATGATCTCCGAGTAGCTGCGCGGGCGCTGCCGCCGCAGACCTCGATTAGCTAGCCATTGAGCAAGTCCATCGTCGTTCCTCTCTTAGAGAATTTTATAATAATTTGGATTATCAAAATCAATTGCAATATTATATTATTCGCAAGTTTTTATAATACGCTGGTTGCGTGTCTTTTGTTGTGAGTGTATTTATCTCCCCGAAAAGGGTAAGTGATGAACAAATATTATAATTTTAAAACGATAGTTTTCTTTGTCAAAATAGTTTTTCTTAATAATTGATTACCGCTGTGAATATGTGTGTTTAGCATAAATATTTCATTTGCCATATCATTTCATTACGCTTGTTATTAGATATATTTAACTAAAGCAATAATAAGTTTTCAAATCCACCGTCTATATTTTTATATTATCTATCGACCTAATTTTTATTACTTTCGTTTTGCTATAATAATTATAGTAGTTTTAGGCTATAGTATTTTGTTGGTTTAGTATGTGTATTTTTCTATTGTCGTAGTAATGTAAGCTTTGCATTGTAAACTCCGTCCGATTGTGATCGCCGCCACTTCACCCACTACTTTTTACATACAGGCTTTTCTGTAGGGTTTGCTTGGCTTAGCGATCACATTGGCTCGGGACTACACGGAGTTGTAACTGATGCCGGAACGTTGTACGTGATTCCAGGGATCAAGGTTGGGTTTCCAACATCGGCGCGGTCACGTTTTGACTCGCTGCCGTTTTGCTACGCCACCGTCACGCCTGCTGGGGACTGGTCTCCGCCTGAGGAGTGTCACCGAGCCGTCCGCCTTCCATCTTCGGCAAACCAGGGGAGTCTGTCTCTGCGTAGGCAAGTTATCAGTCGGGCCTTTTGACCCCCCTAATAAATTTGTGTACGCTAGCCGGTTGTTTTCTTTACAACACAACCCGTAGTTGCGACATAGGTCTGAAGGGACGTAATGCCACTCAGAAATTTTGCTCAGCTCATCAATTTCGCCGAGTCTGTTCGAGATAAACGTTTTGTAACTCCTGGTCTCATTTCTTATCCAGTGCAACACTGTGGTAGAATAAGTCCAATAGTAAGTGGCAGTGGGTTGTAATCTGTGCTCCCTTTTTATGCTGTCCGCTAGACGGCAACGCATATAATATCAACGCAACATCAACCCAGCAACGCGCCCTGCAGTTCCAATCTGGGAATGGTAACGGACTTAGACGGCGCCGTCACCCTGCTCTTGCTAGAAATGAACGAAACATCTACCCTGCTGTCTTCGTATTTCTTACGCCAGTATCCAACGGCGGCATAAGCAAGAGGGGAGCTGCCACAAAAAACATGTAGTTCTAGCTCCGTCACGCTCGCATTCATGCTTTCGGGCATACGGGTCGCAGTCGTAGTTGGCTCGTTCGCGGCGGTCGTAGTTGCCGTAGCACCACTTGATTCTCGCAGTTGGCATGCATTCGACTCGTGGAAGTACCAACGAGGTAAGCGCAGCTTATTCACATTCTGCAATTGAATTAACCATTCACGAAAAGAATTAAATAAATGGCTATTTATTTCGTCATCCCATTTTATATTTAATTTCCATGTTTGTTGAACTAATATTTTTCCTTTAATAGTTACAGGTCCCAGGAAACCTTGGATATCGAAGATGGACATAACAATGCGGAGAACATCTCGCTTGGTAGGTATTTTCGTAAAATTTAATATATCATCAGATATACGTTTTAAAGATATGTCGAATGCTAACTCATCAGTGGCAGGATACCATAGTAGTCCAAGAGTGCGTTCAGGGGTATTACTCACCATGTTTTTTCCGATATTGCTGCTCAGATCTTCCTTCGGCACTTCTTGGAGTACGTCCGGGACGTTACGCATATAAAAGCCTCCTTCTTGGTGGATGCGCGATACTTCCTTCACCATCTTTTTGGCGCTGCCCTGGTCCTGTAAACTATCAATATAGTCGTCGACGTATTGACTAGTTTGAATGGCATGTACTGCAGTAGGCATCTCATCCTGAAACCTCGATGCATTTTTTATTTGGTTTATGTACTGTGCAACGAATGGAGAACAGTTCGCACCAAATATGAGTGAAGTCATAACATACTCAACTAATTTACTATTCGCGTCTATCCATAAAAATCTTAGTGCATGTTGGTCATTTATATTAATTTTTATACATAAAAACATGTCTTTTATGTCGCCTACAACAGCGATAGGATTTTCACGAAAGCGATACATAATTCCGTACAAAGAATTCAATAAATCCGGACCTTTGAGAAGAAAATCATTAAGACAACGACCTTGCGATCTGGCCGCCGCGTCAAAAACCAACCTCAGTTTACCCTTATTCGGGTTGTCAACAGCGAAGTGTGGCAAGTACCAAATCCGTTACCCTGTCTCCCCGGCGTCGATCGCCCTGGCGTCATTATTTTTAAATAAATGGTCAATGCGGTCTTGGTAACGGGACGCGTAATCATCGCTAGCTGTAATTTTCCTAAGAACAGATTTCAAACGATTACAGGTATAGAATAGAATAGAATAGAATATAACTTTATTGTACATCAACCAGTTGTAAAAATACAGAAGATTACACAAAAAACTAACAAATTGTACAAAGGGCAACCTTATCGCTAAAAGCGATCTCTTCCAGGTAACCTTAGGATGGAAAGGATTCAAAAAAATAAAGAATAAGAGGGAAGTTGGCGACGTATCTATAAACATAACTTACTTACACAAATTAATTAATAATAAAAATAATATAAATATATATATATGAATCTCAATACATATATACATACATATTCATACTACAAATATACTAATACATATTATAGATTCCTATATTATACATACATACTAATAAATATATAAATATCAATATTCTACATAAACTTAATAAGGAAATACCCAATAATCACAGAGACAGGTAGTATTCTTCCACTTGTTTCTTAAAACTATTCACGGTTTGTGCTTGCCTTATGTGGACTGGTAAAGCGTTCCACAATAAAACTGCCTGCACAGAAAAAGACTTGTTATAAAAACCAGTGAAATGTGGCGGTGTCTCTAACCTTAGATTTTCCGACGATCTTAAAACTCTTCCGTGGGTGTCACTGAGGAACTTAAAACGATCTTTCAGGTAAGAAGGAGTGTTAGGATGGAACAGGACAGTATAAAGAAGGGAAAGAATATGTGCATTCCGGCGAAGGCGAATGGGCAACCACTTGAGTTTAAGACGAAAATCTGAAACGTGGTCATATTTGCGTAAACCAAATATAAACCGTATGCAAAAGTTTTGAAGTCGCTCAAGTTTATTTAGTTGCTCTTCGGTTATATTAGGAAAACTGGTGTCGGCATAATCGAGGATTGGAAGAAGGAGGGATTGAGCGAGCGCAATTTTAGTAGACGTAGGAAGAAAATTACGAAGTCTCCTTAGGGAACCTGCTGATGCAAATAGTTTCCTACTTAGTTCTTGAATATGAGAAGTCCAAGGCAAGTTCATATCAAAAAGTAGCCCCAAGTTTTTTACAGTTTTACTGTATTCGATACAGGTTCCATCAAAACTAACTTTAGGCGCTACAGATAAGTCGATTTTTGACGTCATTCGAGGACTACCGATAACAATCACTTGCGTTTTATTCGGATTAACTTTCAGGCCGTGGGAATTACTCCACTCACAAATATAATCTAGATCTCGATTTAGTTTGCTTACTGCTTCTATTAATTGATCCGGAGGTGCTTGATAGTAAATTTGTAAATCATCTGCATAAAGGTGGTAGGACGAAGATAATTGTTTAGATATAGAATTTATGAAAATTGCGAAGAGTAAAGGAGATAAAACGCCACCCTGCGGCACGCCAGCAGTTGTGTAACACCATGAAGACATAGATTCTTCAATGCAAATTCTCTGCCGACGTCCAAGCAGGTAACTTCGAAACCAGTCAATTGCCGTTGGAGATATGTTAATAGAGCGTAGTATTCCAAGGAGCACATCAAAATCAACAGTATTAAAAGCATTGCTAAAATCGAGTAGTGCCAATATCGTTAACAAGCCATTTTCCATGCCCCATCTAATATCATCTGTAATTTTGATAAAAGCAGTGGTGGTACTGTGACCCAAACGGAAACCGGACTGGAAAGGATTAAGGAGGTGATTACGACATAGGAAAGTGGCAAGTTGATCATGAACCAACCGCTCTAACACTTTTGAGAGAAAAGGAAGGATAGAGATAGGGCGGAAGTCAGAGTAGGATGCAGGATTTGTTTTTTTGGGTAAAGGGGTAATTTGGGCGTCTTTCCAAGCTGTAGGGAAAACACCGCTTTGGATAGAATAATTTAGGATGTGGGAAATGACAGGAATGACGAACTCTAGGATAGGCATTATCATCTTACGACTTAACGAGTCACAGCCCACTGCAGACGAAGTAATAGACAATATGCTCTTTTTAACACCACAATCAGTAAATTGACTAAAGAAAAATGGAGAATGACTAAGAGCGGGAAGTGATGACAAATAGTGTAAAGAAGAAGATTTTATAGAACTATCAAAGTCAGACGTTGATGTGAAATGTGTATTTAAAGAATCTAAATCAAGACCGCTAGGCATTGCTGCTTGGCGGGACTTCCCAATGCCCACAGATCGAAGAAATTTCCAAACCTTAGCTGGATCTTTGTTGTCAACAGAATTGTGAAAGTATTGGCGTTGAGCATTCCTACACACTTTATTGCAGTGATTTCGGATAGTGACATATTTATCCCAATTAGTTACGCTAGGTCGATGTTTATATTTTGTTTTAGAGGCAGCTTTTTTATCAATCAACAGCTTGATATCTGGTGTAAGCCAGGGTGAGGGTATATGCTTCATTTTCACCTTTCGGATAGGAGCGTGAACATTGTATAAATCCGTTATTTTAGCGACAAATTGGTCAACCTTTCCATCAACTGATCCACTTGTTAACAGCAGAGACCAATCGATGTTGCTAGCGTCTTCGCAAAGTTTTTCAATATCCATTCCACTAAAATTGCGCAGCTGTAGGACCTTGGGCTTGATTTTGGGTGGACGGATTTTGTAGGACATGTATATAGCATCATGGTAGGAAAAGGAATCGGCAGGACATTGACCATGACTAGCGACATGATCCGGGGAGGAGACAAAAATTAGGTCAAGGAGAGAAGGAGAACAATTCGGGAAATGATGGGTAGCGTTTAAAGGAAGAGTAAATAAGTTTGTGGAACGAAGGACAGCTTGCATGGATAGGGAACGGGAATCGTGTTTAAGAAGACATGTATTAAAATCCCCCATGATAATAGTGTGACTGTAAGAAGGGATAAGGTTTTCTAGGATAGTTTCAAAAGAGGAAAAGAAATCTACTCGGCAGGACGGAGAGTAGTACACACCAAGCAGAGTTTTGGTACTATGCAAGGTGACTTCTAAAAAGATATGCTCGCCAGCATTTGACGGCGGTGGTTGTGCTGACATATTTACAACAGAGAAAGGAATATGTGCACGGAGGTATATAGCAACACCGCCACCACCGCCAACCGAACGATCATTTCTAATTAGTACAAAACCGGGTAAGGAATAGGAAGTTGAGGGGAGGACAGGTTTCAACCAGGATTCAGAAATAAGTATGGCATGGATATTCTTACAGTCAAAGGTGGACAAGAAATCAGAATAATGTGCCGGAATGCTTTGGGCATTAATGTGAACGATGTTAAAGTTTTTTGGAACGTCGGAAAAATGAGTCTCAAGCGTGTCTCTTAGCGTTGGAATACTGACGAAACTGTCATCTGTGCTATTATCACTAAGTGACCAATAATCTATGTTACTATGATCATCCATATTATGTAAATACGATATATAATTATAAAAAAATATATACTAATATTATTAATACTATAATGAAATAAAATATATAAAATTAATACACTAAACACTAATTAAATTCTAAATTTAACCAACTACACAACTAGTGTCCACCCGCCAGTTGCGATTCAAACAATTACTTACCAAAAAATATATAAATCACAAACTTAATGTTAAGGCAATCACATCCAAAAAAAGAAGAAAAAAAAAAGAATAATATTAAACAATAAAATATAAGCTCCTTGAAACAATATACTAGATAACAAAATGAGAAGCCATTCGTGTGTTAAAAAAATGTCATGGCTGCATGAGTTGATTCCTTTGTCAGAAAAGAAAAAAATAAACAAACAATGACAATGACATTGACAATCAGAATAGACTGTGACACATCTGTGACATGAAAAAAAATAAACAAAATGTATCTTAACTAAATTCTAACTAAATAATAGAGGGTTGACTCGAGTTTAATTTAAATTACATAAATTATGAAGGTTATCTTAAAAGTTTTGAAGGTGAATCGAAGAAAAAATGATCTTAATAACAATTTAGAAGAAGGTATATCTGGCACAAAGAATAATGGATATTACTTATGTGATTGCCTACGAAAGTATAAACAAACTACTTACAAGATAATTATGTAGAACAAAATATGACCTGGAAGAGATCTACTTTTTAGTTGCCATTCGTTTTGTCTTGGTTTGTTTGGGGACTGCCGCAGTCTTCACGGGCTCGCAGGCGATATTGTTGAGCTCGGCAACACTGACTATGCGACGACGAACACCATCAGGGCTCAGTATGTGCACACAGCCATTTCTCGTCCAACACTTGGTGACTCCAAACCGCTCACGGGCAGCCATGAAAGCCTCATGTCGCGAGCGAGTTAAAAATTCAGACACAGTTATGCCTGAGCCTTTTAGGTTGGATTTGGAATTCCAGGCCTTACCCCGGTCAGCAGCATCACAGAACTTGACAAGTATTGGCCGTGGCTTGTCCGGACCAGCCGTACGCCCCATTCTGTGGCATCTTGTAATGTTACCTGATGTGAAATCCACCAGTTTGAGCCGGTCAGTGATGATACCAGTGACAACATTAGGAATGTCTTCTGTTTTGCTTTCCGGCACCCCATGCAACAACAGTATTTTGCGGCGGCTATGTGTCTCAATTCTATCTATATCCCTTGCAAGAACCTGAAGTTGGTGTTGTACGGTATTCAGTGACTCCAATACAAAGGTTTTGAAAGCTGCAAAGTCACTTGCAAGAACTGATGTTGTAGTGTTGGATGGAGCCTGTGACTTCAATTCAGACTCAAACGTGTCCATCCTTGTAGTGAACACCTCCGTCAAGTTAGAAATTGACTCTTGCATGTGGTCCATACTGAAGAGTAGCTTGTGTGGCTTATGATTATATTAGCAAAGGAGATAACACTGTGAGGGTGAGCTAACTATGTTATCATTGATTTATAGTCATGTAAAGTACTAAAAGTTTATTACTTTTTAATTAAATTAATTTTATAATGAAGAGCAGATTTTACTTTACTGTCTTATCCAACTACCCACATTGAAAAAAAAAAAATTTTTGATAAGAATCTGGCATAGCGGCGACGTCACATTTCCAAGGTAAACCCACCGTCCACTGACCGTTGACAAGTTCACAAGAGTTATCTAATAATTCAATGGCGTGTAACTAGTCTTTATTTTTACGCGCACTGAAAAATGTAGTCCAACTAAGATACGATTTCTCTTAGTTGGCATCAAAATGTGTGTAATAATTATTAATATGTTTGCTATAAACAAGGTACCATAATTGCCAGAACAAATACATTTTATTCATTTCGACAATTATGGACTTGCTTAATGTAATCAAAGATCTTTGTTACGTTGAGCATCGTTTCATGTTTTTGTTTAATTTTACTACCTCCACTTTTTAAAACTAAATAATTAGATGTTTTCAGGTAACAAGCAACTTGTTAGCATTACACAATTTATATTATTGATTTTAACAAAGATCGTGGTTGATTAAAATATGTGCCTATTTACATTAAACAAGAGAAGTGTTCAAATTAAATATTCAGGTATCTTCGTGGTAACAAGCAACTTGTTAGGAGCACATACTTTATATTATTGATTTTAACAAAGATCATGGTTGATTAAAATATGTGTCTATTTACATTAAACTAGAAAAGTGTTCAAATTAAATATTCAGGTATCTTCGTGGTAACAAGCAGCTTGTTAGGATCACATACTTTATATTATTGATTTTAACAGAGATCATGGTTGATTAAAATATATGCCTATTTGCATTAAATAAGAAAAGTGATGAAATTAAATATTTAGGTATCTTCGTGGTAACAAGCAACTTGTTAGGATCACATACTTTATATTATTGATTTTAACAAAGATCATGGTTGATTAAAATATGTGTCTATTTACATTAAACTAGAAAAGTGTTCAAATTAAATATTCAGGTATCTTCGTGGTAACAAGCAGCTTGTTAAGATCACATACTTTATATTATTGATTTTAACAGAGATCATGGTTGATTAAAATATATGCCTATTTGCATTAAATAAGAAAAGTGATGAAATTAAATATTTAGGTATCTTCGTGGTAACAAGCAACTTGTTAGCATCACATACTTTATATTATTGATTTTAAAAAAGATCATGGTTTATGTAAATGTTTGCTTATTTAAGTTAAAAATTGATTAAAAGTTGATCAAATAAAATAATTAGGTACGCTCATGGTAACAAAGCAACTTGTTAGCGTCACATAATATATATATTATTAGTTTCAATAAAGATCTCGGTTGATTAAAATATGTGGTTATTTGAGTTAAATAAGAGAAGTGATCTAATTGAATAACACTTTGCAGTGTCCGCCAATCGAACAAACTTCCCCCGCGCACCATTCGCGCTCCGCTCACTACCTTAGTTTTCCATAAGTCTAGGCGACGTAATAGTCAGCGGTACATTTTTTATCACTGCAATCACTCAGTACCTCTACTCTCTATAATAATAGTCATTCGTCATTCATAATCTCTCTAATCAGTGGATCTCATCGCGTAATAAGTGGTAATTGTAACGTAATAAAGCTTAAAAAGCTAGGTACCTAATAGTCTAGTGAAGTGTTGACGTCGCTTTTAAATTTTAATGAAACTTAAAACAGTTTTAGGTTTGAGTTTTGGACGAGGAACTAATTTATCATGAAACTATGAGGTCAAACAATAATATAATAATAATAATATAATAATAATATAATTTAACGCTCACACCAATTATCTAGCCCGAAGTAAGTATCATTAAGAACTTGTGTTACGGATACTAGATAACGGACATTATTTTTTTTATATACATAATGTTCGAGGCATAAATATGTTATTAATAATTTTGTGAAACTAGTGGCAAATAAACCTCGACTGAGTCAAGACGTGTATCAATTCGCTCCATAGTTAGCCATACCAAAACAAACCTTATCACCCGTACATATGGTCGACATCGAGCCGGATCGAGTTCCCGAAGCAATACAATAGGCGACCCAGTGCGAACAAAAGACCGCATACCTGTGACAATTTTTTGCGCTCGTTACTATCGGCCGTTCGTAGTAAACAACTTACATTGTTGCACCGGCTTATTCAATCTACCTTGTGATTATAACTTGTGTGAATAGATTCGCATATAATAATAAAAAATGAGTTTAACCAACGAACAACAACAGTTAGTGAGTTTATTAGAAGATACATTTGTGTTATTACAGAAGACGCAAACAAACTTAAAGAAATGTTCAAAACAAAGATTGACACGAGGTTATTTAGAAACAAAATCACAATGTATAGAAGACTATTGGAATACTTTTAAGTCGACACACCAGCAATTAACGAAGTGTACTCCAAAGGAAAAGCGAGGACAGATTCCTTATTTTTTGAATGAAGATTATTTTCTTGTGGAAGACTTATACACATGTTTACAAGCCGATTTAAGGGATACGTTGGCTACAAAGACATCTTCGAATGAAAATTCATCTTCCAGTGTTAATACATCGCAAGTACATGATTCCTTTGTAAAATTGCCGCGGATTGAACTGCCGACTTTCAATGGTAATTATGAAGATTGGCCGACTTTTCGAGATATGTTTACATCACTGGTGCATAGCAACACGTCTTTAAGCAAGGTACAGAAGCTACAGTACTTGAAGTCGAGTGTCGTGGGTGAATGTGACTCATTACTGAAACACGTAAGCGTTACAGAAGATAATTATACAGAAGCATGGAATATACTCACAAAACGGTACGGAAATAAACGTTTGATTGTAAATTCGTCACTCAAGAAATTATTCGATCAGAAGAAAATCACTACTACATCACCTACCAACCTGAAAAATCTTTTAGATACTACCTGCCAGTGTTTGAATAACCTGAAAAACCAAGATATACCTACTGAAACCTGGGACCAACTTATAATATACATTGTTGTGCAGAAGTTGGATATGGATACTCACCGCGCATGGGAAGAATATTCTTATAGTGAAGATTCCGACGTACTCGCCACATGGTGTGATTTGAAAAGGTTTTTGGAGACGAAGTTTCGAACGCTGGAAATGGTGAACCCTGTTGCTGTGAAAGAAAAGGTTTTTGTTAAAGGAAAAACATTTCATGCTTCATCCGAAGAGAAAAGTTATGACTGTGATATGTGTCACGCCAACCACACATTGTGCCACTGCAAGGACTTTGGTAAACTTCAACCGAGGGAAAGAAGCGAGTTCATAAAGAAGAACAGATTGTGTTTCAACTGCTTGATGTCAGGGCATTCCGTAATAAGATGTCGTAATCAAATGTCCTGTCGAAAATGCAACCGCCGCCATCATACTTTGTTACATCAGTCCAATGGAGACGGTCAATCAAGTTCACTAGCAACACATCACAATCAAATTCAACAACATGAAACTGAAGTAACAGAACATAGCGAAAATCAAGATTATAGTAAGGAACCAGTTACAATTTCTACTCATTTCGCGTCACGAAGATCATCAGCTTTACTAGCTACCGCTTTAGTTCCAGTCAAAGATACCAGTGGGCGAATGATAATGTTACGGGCTCTTATCGATCAGGGCTCCCAAGCCAATTTCATCAGCGAACGAGCAGCGCAACTGTTAAGATCGAAGAAATCATCGTTCAATGGAATTATCACTGGAGTTGGAACTACGAAGACAACAATCAAGTATGTCACGCAACTGGAAATTCATTCAAATTGTGATATTAATTTCAAACTTGATATTAAGGCATACATTATGTCAACAAAATTAACGTCACAATTACCATCGAAGACAATACCAAACAATCAAACCACTTGGCAACACTTAGAAGGTATCTCTCTGGCTGATCCACAGTTCTACACACCAGGGCGAATAGACATGTTGCTAGGGGTTGAAGTTTACGCCCAAATCATAAAACCTGAAATTCTAAAAGGTTCACCTGGCTCTCCCTGTGCGCAAAATACAAGTCTAGGTTGGATACTGTTTGGAAATATACAGGCTGAAACTTCAGAAAGGAAAATTTTGGTAATGCATCATCAATTCGACATAGATGAGATGTTGAAAACATTATGGGAAGTAGAAACTGAAACAAAAAAGAAATTAACTAAAGAAGAAGTGCTATGCGAAACAATTTATAAAGAAACAACAACAAGAGATGAGACAGGGCGATACATCGTCAAACTTCCATTTAGAACTGAGAAACCACAATCGATCGACGGTAACACAAAGGTAGGAGCTATGAAGAGGTTACAACAGTTAGAAAGACGATTTAAAAAGAACAACTATTTAAAGAATGAATATACAACAGTCATGAAGGAATATATCGAACTAAATCATATGGAAGAGGTTCCACCGAATGAGATTACCAATGCAGCTGTCTATCTTCCACACCACGCTGTGATTAAGGAGGAGAGTGAAACTACCAAAGTAAGACCTGTTTTCGACGCATCCTTCAAGGGTACCAATGACATTTCACTCAATGATGAACTACTTGTCGGACCACAAATACAAGATGACATGAGATCAATAGTTCTACGCTGGCGACTAAAACGTATAGCTTTTGTGGCGGACATTCACAAAATGTATCGTCAAATACTCGTTGCACGCGAAGACACAGACTATCAAAGGATTTTATGGCGCTCTAATTCAGAGGATGAACCCAAGGAGTATCGAATATTGCGTGTAAGCTTCGGCACGGCTTGTGCACCATACCTTGCAGTAAGGACCTTGCAGCAGGTGGCAGAAGATGAGGGAAGCGAACATCCACTTGCAGCTGAAACTATCAAAAGTGACTTCTATATTGATGACATTTTATCTTCGCAAGACACTGTAGAAGAGGCAGTACATGTCGCTAAAGGTGTTAGCACGATACTAGAAAAGGGTGGATTCAAATTACAAAAGTGGGCGTCAAATAACGAACAATTTCTGAAGGAATTTAGTCCATCAGAACGAAGTTCTCATGTAAAGTTTGATATTAATTTCGAAGGTATGATTAAAACTTTAGGTCTACATTGGAATATGGGAGAAGATGTGTTACAGTACAATCTAAACTTACCAAACTTACCAGAAGTATTAACGAAACGTAAAATCTTAGCTGAGATTCAACGACTCTTTGACCCTCTTGGTTGGCTCTCTCCAGCTTTGATACCAGCTAAAATAGTTATACAATATTTATGGCTTAAAAGAGTTGACTGGGATGACGAAGTAGACTCTGAAACTAAAAAACAATGGTGCGAAATTAGAAACAGTTTTAGAAACATAAAGAACGTTAAGATCGACAGATGGTTACACAGTACAAAGTTAAATATAGAAAGCGCTACTATTCATGGCTATTGCGATGCTTCAACAAAAGCTTACGGAGCTGTAGCATACTTAAGAGTGAAACCAGAGGATGGAGACCATAAAGCTTATATTATAGCTGCTAAGGCAAAGGTAGCCCCAGTAAAATCACTGTCCCTCCCACGCTTAGAGCTATGTGGAGCGGTACTGCTATCAAAACTACTTAAGCAAATAAGTGAAGCAACCGGAATTCCGAGCAGTAGAATATTTTGCTGGACTGATTCTACTATAGTTTTGTCATGGTTACAAGGAGACCCTAACAGATGGCAGACATTTGTTAGAAATAGAGTCATAACTATACTAGATAACATTGGTAATAAATGGTATCACATACCTTCACAGCATAATCCAGCTGATATTGTGTCCCGAGGAATGCTGGCTGACGAATTGCAGAACTGCAATTTTTGGTGGCACGGTCCCGAACATCTGAAACAGAAAGAAATTACAATGGAAATATTAATAAATGAAAATACAGATTTAGAGAAAAGGAAAAATATAAATACTTACCTTAATGTAGATGAATCACAGGGAAACACAATTTATGACAAATTTGATAATTTTGAAAATATAACGGAATTATTAAAATCAATAACTTACGCAAAGAGATTTTTAAATTACAAGTTCATTAAAGGAAACAATATAAACTCTGCTATTACAACCGAGGAACTGGAAAATGCTTTATTATCTTGCATAAGAATCACCCAAGCACTAACATTTACAGAAGATATCATGGACCTGAAAGAAAAGAAAAGAGTAAAACAAAAAAGCACGCTGAAAGGTCTGAATCCGTTTTTTGACGAGAATGAAATCCTCAGGGTGGGCGGAAGGCTTAGTAAAACAGATATGGAGCAAGATCGTAAACACCCTATCATATTAAATAATAAAAACCCACTTACCTTACTCATCGTAGCTGATGCTCACAAGCGAACCATTCATGGTGGTGTTCAGTTGATGCTGAATTACTTGAGATCGCGATACTGGATTCTTAGAGTAAAGGGTCTTGTCAAATCTTATATACACAAATGTTACATCTGTCAAAGACTAAGTGTAAAAACCCGTACTCAATTGATGGGTGAACTGCCAAGGGTGAGAGTGACTCCAGCACGACCGTTTTTGCACAGTGGCGTGGATTTCGCTGGTCCCTATGATGTGCTTATGTCAAAAGGAAGAGGTGCTAAAACGAACAAGGCATATATTGCAATTTTCATATGCATGTCAACTAAAGCCATTCATTTGGAGTTAGTAGGCAACATGACAGCAGAAGCTTTCATAGGCGCATTCCGGCGATTTGTGTCACGAAGAGGTAAATGCAGCCACATATGGAGTGACCAAGGTCGCAACTTTGTTGGTGCCAACAAAGAACTGGCAGAAGCTTTTAAACAAGCAAATTTTGAGATTGACACTGATTTATGTGAAATGTTATCTACAGATGGCACCCAGTGGCACTTCATTCCTGCGTACAGCCCTAATTTTGGTGGTCTTTGGGAGGCGGGAGTGAAGTCCATGAAATTCCACTTGAAGAGGATCTTGAACACCCATTTGACATTCGAAGAGATGACAACTGTGTTATGTCAAGTTGAGGCATGCCTAAATTCCAGGCCTTTGTGTCCTGTAGATAGTGAGGATCCAAGTCAAACAGATACGTTAACACCTGGACATTTCCTCATAGGAGAAGCTTTAGTCACTATTCCCACTCCAAGCCTCGAAAATGTTCCACTAAGCAACTTGTCTCGTTGGCAGCTTACACAGAGAATACTGGCCAACTTTTGGAGACGTTGGCAGCAAGAATATCTTTCTAGACTACAACAGAGACCTAAATGGATCAAACGAGAAGATGAGTTCCAGGTTGGCCAGATCGTAATAATAAAAACAGATGGTTTACCACCAGGAAAATGGCTTTTAGGACGAATCGTCGATAAACATCCAGGATCTGATGGTGTTACAAGGGTTTATAGTGTAAAGAGCGGAAACAATATTGTAAAACGATCTATTTCTAAATTATGTCACTTGCCAGTTGATACT
The DNA here is from genome assembly GCA_955850985.1 of Elophila nymphaeata. Taxonomy (NCBI): domain Eukaryota; kingdom Metazoa; phylum Arthropoda; class Insecta; order Lepidoptera; family Crambidae; genus Elophila; species Elophila nymphaeata. Next base: position 13,147,035 of record OY039071.1, on the reverse strand, counting down.
TCTAGCTAAACTAAAACTTAAAGGTAATTTGTAAATTTATTTCATTGAGTAAAACAGTAAAGTTGCATGTAAATCAAATTAAATAATAAACCAAGATAAACTAATTCGTAATACAGTCCACATGATGCTCAATAAGTTAATTGTACTGAGCTAAATTTAGGTATTTAAATTTTATAATGTAATTGATTTAGGAACGTTAACAAGTGCATGCAAAACATTGTATCTAGTTCGTTTCAATCTTGTTTAAAATTTTATGTGACACTCAATTTGTTTATAACCAAACAAATGTTGTAGTCCCTCAGACTTAAGTTATATGCCTTAAGATGTTGTTAAAAGGTCTTTAGGCCCTTTTGGTGGGCGGTATGTTCGAGGCATAAATATGTTATTAATAATTTTGTGAAACTAGTGGCAAATAAACCTCGACTGAGTCAAGACGTGTATCAATTCGCTCCATAGTTAGCCATACCAAAACAAACCTTATCACCCGTACACATAATAATTTTAGATATTTTTATAAATAAACTTAAAATAAATATATAAACAACCATGACTCGCAAACAAACATTCGTGTTCGTCACACAAACATTTGCCGCTACCAGGATTCGAACCCGGACCGCTTGATGTGTAGCCAGCTGTACTGACCACTCCACCACGACGGCGTCAATATTTGGTTACTAATAACTCGTCCTTGTAATTATAATAATAAACTTAAAAGTTTCCTGAGTTCACGTAAAATTTTAATGATTAATTAATCTAGACCAGGAAATCAATATAAAAGTGCCAGCGCTGACCCCTGAGATGTTGAAGGAATTGGAAGAATGAATTTCATAATAATGACATACCTATATCCGTAAGTTTTTGTGTATGTAAATATACTTACCTATTTAATGAGTAACAATATTTAAATATTGAAAAACTAAAAATACGATACCTATCGAATTAGTAACAATGAAAAAAAATGCTGAAAATCTCTCTGTTCCTTTAACTATCTTGTTTCGTAGGTCACTCAATGATTGTATATTCCCGTCTGTATGGAAACAAGCTCAGATAATTCCGATACATAAAAAGGGTTCCAAATCAGTCATTGAAAACTACCGCCCAATATCTATTCTTAGTACTATGAGTAAAATATTTGAAAAAGTTGTCTTTGACAATATTTACCCCTTCATTGCTCCAGTTATCCCACACGCTCAACATGGTTTTATGCGCCGACGTTCCACAATTTCTGATTTAACTTTTGTTCAATCCTTATAGTAAATATCAGTTATTGGTGGGTAATTGAACATTAAGCTCCTACCAATATTGTCTGTCGGCCATTTTGGGACCGATGAGTTGACACGATCTGCGCGTCGCGGATGGTAGACGTTCTGCCTTCTCGTGTGTACCTAAACTTCATTGACGTTCAATGTGCTTTTGAACTTTAATCCTGTGAAACGTTTTCATTAACTGTACAATCAGCAACCCTGATCCTGTTCGTGCACACTTACCATCACCCTAGACGCACGACCGCCAGAGCGTCGTCGATCATTATCCTGGATGAACGAGCAGTCAAGGTTGGTGGAGTTGTTTTATTACTCATCAATTTCTGGTTGTATTGTAAGGATTGAAGGTCATTCCTAATTTCTCATTACCTATACAGTCCACAATTAATTAATTTACCAGCTTCTTGTTTTTGTGACGTTAATAGCGCACAATTTCTTGGTCCATTCGAAACCTGGATACTTATTTATATAGACGTTCTATATTTTCATAATTATTCATATTTATCATATCATTTCATATTTCACAAGTATATATTTAACTGAGGTATATAAAGTTTATTGTATCTACCCACAATGCCTCCTAAAAAAGATCGAGCCCTTTGCGAAGGCTTCGAAGATTCCGTTGAAAGTGTTATTCCCACTAAATTATCAGTATTAATTAGTAAGAAAAAAAGGCTGTTTCAAAAAATGCAACTTATGTATGACAGATCTAAAAATCTTATCGATCCTCAATCAACTGAATTATTTATAATGCAAGCCTCCGAAATCAATGATTTGAGGGCTTCCTTTGAAAGGATAATTTATGAGATTTACGAACTTGAGCTTTCTCTAAACCCTACAGCTAAAATATCTGATAACGAACTCCAAAGTTTCGAAGATTTATATTTTGCTGTTAAAATATCAGCACGTAAATTCGATACAAAATCTTCATCATCATCATGTCAAAGTCCCATGAGCACAGAGTCTCGACCACGTCTTCCAAAAATAGAATTATTTGTGTTTGACGGGAATATCGAAAATTTTAACACTTTTTATGAGACATTCTGTTCATTGGTGCACAACCAACAAAGTATTCCTAAAATAGATAAATTCCACTATTTGTTATCGTGTACTAGGGGTTCTGCTTTGAATATAGTTAAAAGAGTTCCAATATCTGCCAATAACTATGACGTTGTATGGCAGAGTTTGCTTGATAAATATCAAGATAGTCGTATTTTATTAGGTAAATATTTAGATAAAATGTTAAACTTTTCTCCATTAAATAAAGAAAATTCCACTCAATTAAATTCGTTTATAGAAACTTTTGAGCATTCGTATAAGGCCATTGAAGCTTTAAATGTTGAAAATTTATGTAGCTATATGTTTTGCCATATTGCGCTACGAGCATTAGATCCTAGTAGTAGGAAATCATTTGAACAAAAAATCGATCAGAAGTCAATAACATCCTTTTCTGACCTTATAGCATTTGTTCACAATCAAATAAAAATACTTGAGCATTCCGTTTCTTGTTCGAGCATTTCAAACACATCACAATACAGACGCCAACAGATTTCACCGCAAAACAAAACTGATAAAACTGCTAGTTATAATAAATCATATTCGCACGCATCTTCAACGCGTTTAAGCTGCTGTGCACACTGTGGCAAAGATCACATGATTTATCGGTGCAATCAATTCCGGCAATTAAATAATATACAGCGAATTAGCCGTGCTAATCAATTAAAACTGTGTCATAACTGTCTTAAGCCAAATCACTCTGCTAATGAATGTAAAAGCGATTTTAAATGTGTCGTCTGTCAGCGTACGCACCACTTGTTATTACACTCGGAGCCTGCTTCCCGTGACTGGAGGCCGAGCGGCGCGAGCGCCTTCCCGCCGCCGCCACTACCGAAGCCTGCCCCCACTCCACAGCCGTCGGCTGACGAGGCGAGCGCTATTGTTCATAGTTGCCATGCGTCCTCACTACATACTAATAACTATGCAGTTATATTAGGAACAGCTGTCGTACATGTTTTGGATCAGTTTAACTGTTATCAACCGTGCCGCGTCTTAATAGACTCGGGCGCTCAGTCAAACTTTGTATCTATAGATTGTTTACAGCGTTTAGGTTTATCACAGCGCAGTTGTCCCTATAATATTTACGGACTTTCAGGTGAAAGTGTTAAAACACATGGCATGACTTCGTTCACAATTAAGCCGCGTCATTGTGATAACCCAACCTTTAATTTAGATGCCATAGTTTTAAGGAAAATTACTTCTGACTTGCCCACAGTTCAGATCCCTGATGAGCTTGTCAGTGAGTATAAAAATTTATTTTTAGCAGATCCTAATTTTAATAAAAAATCCCCTGTGGATATAATTCTTGCCAGCGATATATTCCCTCACATTTATGACGGAAAGAAAATAACTTATAAAAATAACTTCCCTATTGCGCTGCATAGTGTGTTTGGCTATGTAGTTACGGGAAAGTTATCATTGCAGTCTTCAAATGACTCGAACTTTGTAGCGTCTACTAGTTCGTTTGTGTCATTCAGTCTGGAGACAAATCAATTAAATGAGACTCTCAAACGTTTTTGGGAAATTGAGTCTTTGCCGTGCGAAGTCTCGCTCAGTCCCGATGAACAGCTGGCTGAGGATATTTATATTAAAGGTCATCAACGAGATGATTCTGGGCGTTATGTTTCGCCATTATTATTGAGGCCCAATCATGAATCTCTTGGGGACTCATATAATTTAGCTTTTAAGAGACTCACACAAGTTGAGCGGAGACTTGCTCGTTCTCCTAACTTAACACAAGCTTATTCGGATTTTATGAAGGAGTACGAATCCATGGGACACATGGAGTTGTATGAAGGTCAAAAACCTTCAAAATATTTTATACCACATCACTGTATTTTACGCCCGTCTATTAGTACCACTCCCTTACGCGTCGTATTTGATGGTTCTGCAAAAACGAGCAACGGGAATTCTCTAAATGACATTCTCTTAACTGGTAGGAAATTACATCAAAATATTGATAAAATCATTACAAATTTTAGATTGTATGACGTATGCTTTACCGCTGATGTATCAAAAATGTATCGGGCTGTCCTCATTGACCCTTCTGAACGAATATATCAACATATTCTGTGGCGTGACTCCCCAGAGACGAATTAAAAACCAATACTTACGGACTTCGTAGTGCGCCGTATATCGCGATACGAACCTTGGATCAATTGGCAAGTGACGCTTCTTCTTTGCAACCTACTTCTAAGGCTGCTCAAGTACTGGTGGAAGGTTTTCATGTCGATGACTTGTTGTGGTCATGCAAAACCACCACCGAAGCTTGTCGCTTACAAGATGAATTAATGTTGGTTCTTAAATCTGGCGGCTTCGAGTTACGAAAGTGGGGAAGTAATTGTCCGGAGTTATTAACTCGCATGAAAGCTGATCAAGTTTCAGCAATCGATTTTCAAGATGACACGTTGTCATCTTCACTTAAAATTTTGGGTCTTACGTGGTTACCTTCGTGTGATAGTTTTTCATTTAATTATAATTTTAAGGACACTAAAAATACAAAACGCTTTGTTCTTCAGCTTCTAGCAAGCATATTTGACCCCATGGGTTTTATTTCACCTTGTACATTTGTAGCGAAATGTATAATGCAAGATCTGTGGAAGCTTAGTTTAGGGTGGGACGACCAGTTACCGGCTGAACTTTGTCAAAAGTGGAATAAATTTATTACTATGCTACCTGAGTTATCTAAGCTTCGAATCGAACGTCACTTGCTTATACCTAATTTCACTAGCACGCAGATAATTGGCTTCTGTGATGCGTCATCACGCGGTTATGGTGCATGCGTATACTTACGTAGTGTGAACGATGAAGGAACCGTAAAAGTAAGATTGCTAACTAGCAAGACTAAGGTCGCTCCATTGAAGCCCCTTCTATCTATACCTACCTATGGAATTGGAAGCAGCCGTGCTGTTAGCCAAACTAATAAAAATCATTAATAATTATTTAAAACATTTTACTTTACATGTCACCGCTATAAGTGACTCAAAAGTTGTCTTAGCGTGGCTACAAACACCGCCATATAAATTAAAAACATATATAGCTAACCGTGTTAGTCAAATAACTGACGTTATTTCTCCAAATAATTGGTTTCATATTAATAGTGAACAAAATGTAGCGGACGTTTGTTCACGTGGTTCTTTGCCTGATAAATTTGTTGAGATGTCTGTTGAGTGGACGCGAGGTCCTCCGTGGTTGTATGAGGAGCCAAATGAATGGCCTATTTCTATTTATTATATTAAAAATTCTGATAAAATTCCTGAAATGAAATTAAATGTAGATACTTTTAACTTTAATTCATATGACACTAAACAACCTAAAAATGATTTAGAAAATATTTTTAATAAGTATTCATCCTTTAATAAACTTCAACGAATAATAGCTTGGTGTTGTCGTTATCTTAATAATTTAAAAATAAAATTCAAATCGGAACGTGTCATTGGACCGTTAACTTCACTGGAGTTACGTCACGCTCATGATAAAATAATTAAAATTATACAGGCGAATTATTTTGAAAAAGAATTTAAATTATTGAAAAATAATAAATATGTTCCTTCTTTGCGCAAGTTATCGCCTTTCATTAATAGTGATAATTTCCTAAGGGTGGGGGGTAGACTCTCGCAATCTAACCTTCCATATAATACGAAGCACCCGGTCTTACTTCCGAAGTGCCACGTAACTAGTTTAATTATGTATATATTGGCTTTATGTTTATATATATATAATACATGAAAATATGTACACAATAGAAATAAAAAATATCGTAACAATAATAAATTATTATCTAATAATACTTTATTTCTCTTCTTGCTAATCCCTGTGCTACTAGTTCCAACGGATACGTGAAGAACCATCAATGCCGCATCTGGTCGCCGTGATTTCTTTGTGGCTCCATGTTTGACGAGTCCTTCATTATAAAGTATAAAAGCAACATTGTTCGCCCCTTGGACGGTACACAACGTTTTTAAAAACTACCGTGTTTTAAAGTGATTCGGTAGATATGTGCTGTGTATGTGCGCTCGATTGCTGAGTTATTGTGATTTTAGTTTTGTGAGTAAAAATTGTTTCTCAATAAGTGAATACCTATTGTAATTCTAATGGGAAATAATAAAGTTCTTTAACCATAATTATTGATTATAACCATAAGTTATATTTACACATAGGTCCTCGTTCATTACAAGGAATTTTATGCAAACGTTAGTAGTAAGATATTGGGCATTCTAACTTACTCTCGTGAGTTAGAATGCCCAATGTCTTTATTGGTTTTGTGGGTCATTGGTTCCTTTAAAAATTTCATCGTTTCTGTCTCGCACAGAACTGTTGTTGGCATAGATTACCTATCCAACATCATACTCATAATTACAAGCTGGTCCAGTATGTTACACATTAACTGACAAACTTGACCGACATTTAAAATGCTTCAGCGATCACATTAAAGCTCATTTACTCGAAACTCATGATACATTACAGTCAAGTACTTACTGGAAGTTGAAATGAAATTTGTTAAACAAAAAGAATCACTCAAATTAGAATGCATCTGCCCTGTTTCCACCAGTCAACCAAATCGTCATGGGGAGCTATTACCGAATACTATTCGTTGTATTGTTTGTGGTCCTTCAAATTGTGGAAAAACGAATTTAGTGATAAGTTTATTGTTGAACAAGGATGGGCCACGTTTTCGAAATCTATATGTTTATTCAAAATCTCTATACCAACCTAAATACGTGTATCTAGAGAAAGTTCTTAATATGGTTTCTGGAATATCGTTTAACAAATACAACCATAACAGTGAAATTTTAGCCCTCATGAAGCTATGTCAGATTCTATTATTATTTTTGATGATGTTGCTTGCGAAAATCAAAATAGCATTAGAGATTATTTTGCCATGGGCCGTCATAAGAATATCGATTCCTTTTATATAAATCAAACCTATAGTAAAATACCGAAGCAGCTTGTAAGAGACAATGCGAACTTAATAGTACTTTTCAAGCAAGATGACATAAATTTAAGACATGTTTACGAAGAACATGTAAGAGCAGATATGTCTTGGTCTAAGTTTTGCGAAATGTGCTCTGCTGTTTGGAGTAAACCGTACAGCTATCTTGTTATAAATAAGGACTGTGAAAAAAATAAGGGCTGTTATAGGTTAGCCTTTGATACATTTGTGATAGTGGACCCACTTAACATGATAGCAAATAAGAATGATGAACAGAATCTGGATGAAAATGATCTATACAAACTATTACCAAAGAAAGTTAAAAACGAAGAAAGTGCGACGTCGTCACTGTCCAGTGATGACTTCAATGAAGTTGAAAGTGAAGAAGAAGAAGAACTAGCAGACAAAGAGTTATAAAATAACAAAACTCTTATATCATCACCTTTTGTAGATCATAATATCAGCGAAACATCGTTTAAGTCCGTCCAGTCATCGCCGTGCGCTAAAAATCAGTCATTATCGTGGTCCACATGTTCAGAAGTATTTTCTGGTGTACCTTTTGGAATAAAGAATGTACGTGGAAAACTGATGCTTGGAAAAACTCGCGTTCATGATGATGGTCTTTTTCTTACAGTCGGAACACGTAAATTGGAAATTACAAAAGGATTAAAAGAACTTTTGTATCAGAAGAAACCAAATTTAGATATTATATCAAGTGACGATTTACAAAAGTACAAATTATTACTGTTAGAAACCAATGCTCACCGACGCAATTTCGATCCATCCAAACCAATAAACAGTAATAAGGGGTTTCGATACATAAATATTATCAAACCTTTGTTTAGATTGGCTAGAAATCCCACAACAAGCGCAGGGAGTTCGGCACAAGGAGACGGTTTTAAAATTTTGAAGACAGTTCATAAAAATAGCAATAATGTTTATTGGGATGATCCAAACGAATTAGTTGACCGATTAAAATTACTTCTAGCATCGAAAATAGCAGGTAACACTGGAGTTGATAATGAAATAATTTCAATTGTAGAGGAATTACACGAGGCTGGTATTTGTATAAATTTCAAAGAATATAAAAAGCTTGATGCCTCAGGAGAATTGGCCAGTGCACTTGCAAATACCCTCAACAAAGCATCGAGGCTGCAATGAATATAGATAAATTTGGTCACCACGTTCATAAGCGTCTGCGATTCACCGAATATATTGATACCTGTAACCATTACTTGGTGAAATCAGAAACAGGACACTTTGATTTAAAGGCGTCGAAATTAAAAGGCTTATTAATTCCTCATGAAGATGATGAAGCAGTGAATAAAATTTATGTGGACAAAACAGTTCAAGAACTAAGAAAAGAAATTAAGAAAGTCCAAAGTGACGTTAAAACTTATCTAAATAACCTGGAGAAAGTAACAACAAATCGATTAAACACTATATACTACAGCAAATCTGAAAAGAATAAATTGATTGACGACAAATTAAACAAAAAATGAGTAAAAAAGGTATAGTCGATGAACTCCACAAAGCAGCAAGAATAAATTTTTCACGTCAAAGTACCATCATCAAAGGAATAGATGATTTATGGCAAGCTGACCTTATAGATCTACAGAAGTATTCAAAATATAACAAAAACTACAAATACATTTTGGTGGTGATAGATACTTTATCGAAATATGTGTGGATGAGTCCTTTAAAATCAAAAGAAAAAAAATGTGTTACGAAGGCCATACAAGAGATATTCACGAAGTCATCTCGAATACCTAAACATTTACAAACTGATTTAGGCAAAGAGTTTTATAATGATACATTCAAAAGAATATTAGATAAATATAACATAAATCATTATTCCACCTACTCTGTAAAAAAAGCTTCTATTGTTGAACGGGTAATAAGAACAATAAAAAGCCAACTTTACAAACCATTTAGCTTGCACAGCTCTTACAAATGGTTAGGAAAGAATTTAGGGTCTGTTGTAGAAAACTATAACAGTACTGTACATCGAATAACAAAATATAAGCCAATTGATGTCGATAAAGCAAACGAGATGATTGTTCGATCTAATATTATTAAATCAAAGACTTTTCACACAGATAAGAAACCGAAATTTCAAGTTGGAGATCACGTTCGAATTAGTAAGTTTAAGGGAGATTTTTATAAAGGCTATACCCCAAACTGGTCAACTGAAATATTTGTTATTGTTAAAGTTAATAAAACGAAACCAAATACTTATCATATTGAGGATAAGCACAAACAAAGAATTTTAGGGTCATTTTATGAATATGAATTACAAAAAACAAAATTTCCCGATCTCTATCTAATTGAAAAAGTTTTGAAAAGAAAAGGAAATAAGCTTTTTGTTAAATGGCTAGGTCTGGGTGATGACGAAAATAGTTGGGATGATAAGAGAGCACTAGTTTTGTAATATAAATTTAACTGGTTAACTATAATATCAGCATTTCAAAAATATCAATGAAGCAGGGAAGTGGTGTTATAAACGAATTAATAAACCGTTTGCCGTTTGAATTACATTTACCTGGATATCAATTTTGTGGTCCTGGAACAAAACTTCGAAAACGGCTACTCAGAGGTGATCGAGGTATAAATAAATTGGATGAAGCTTGTATGCATCACGATATTGCATATAATAATAGAGATTTGAAAGTTCGACATAAGGCTGATTTAGATCTTTTAAATATGGCTAAAAATAGGCTAAAATCAAAAGATGTTGGAAGGGGAGAAAAAGTTGCCTCATGGATTGTAAAAAATGCGATGAAAGCAAAACTTAAAGCTGGTGCTGGAGTCAGACCTTTTATGTCACTAGTAAAAAAAATACAATTACAGTTAAGAAAATTAAAATGCAAAAATAATCACTAAGCTATAAAATATGCATACGCGGCAGCAAAAAAATTGTTTACTAATAAAAAGGGAATACGATTGCCACGATGTATTCCTATACCTAAAAGCGGAGGTTTCTTGCCTCTCGTTCCAATTTTCGCAGGGTTATCTGCTCTGGGTTCACTTGCCGGGGGTGCTGCAGGTATAGCCAAAGCTATAAATGATTATAAAGTTGCTCAGAAAAATTTGCAAGAATCTGAAAGACATAACAAGATGAAGGAAGCGGTTGCACTTGGGAAACGAGCAGTACGAGCTATTTACCAATTAGGTCCTCGGGTTTCACTTAGGGAAAAGTTCAAAGAAATAAATATTCTAACAGTGGCATCACAATATATATTTGAAAATTTAATGTACGTACGAAAAAACATAACAAATTTTTCTGAAAAGTGTGACATTCATAATGTTAATACGAGGAACAAACATAATCTTGTGGTACATGCTACTCGTCTCCACAGAATAAGCAATTCTTTTATGGGACAATGTATACGCTTCTATAACAAACTCCCAAATAATATTCGAAGCCTACCTATTAATAAATTCAAAACTGCTATTAAAAATAAACTGTATACTAAAGCATACTATAAGGTGTCTGGGCGTCGATTACGAAACATGACTTCATACGCAACTGCTTATTCCGAAGTCGGAACGCGAGTCGTCTGAAGTTGGACAGTCAAACCGCTGTCGGTGACCATAAACAATTTCAGACCGATATCGTGAATGGAAGAGTGAATGGAAGTGTGCTATAAGGTCTATTTTGCAAAGTAAAATTCGAGACACGCAATTGCGTACGCTATCGTTTGGTTTAATTCCTATTTTGAAATTCCGGTTTCGGAATGAAATATAACCGATTTCGGTGACGGATGTTAATTGCTATTACGAAACGCCGTTTGACAGCAACGATATCGTTATTTGCTATCGTAAATACGATACAACTCCTGTCAAATCCACGGTACCTTTTTCAACTTCGTTGGCTTTCGTTTGCTTTCGTTTTAGGGATATAAAGTCAAATAGATATGTGATAGGGTGATTAGATATGGAGTTAGTGAAACCTAGTCATTATTTTACTTGTGAATAACGGCATGGGCTTTTGTAACTACATCTTATTTTTTCCTGTACCTGAGTAATAGATACTAAATATACAAGGATCTTCAACGAAATGCGCAAAAAGAAAAAAAATGTTGGAGAAAAAAAATGGGCATTTAAGTGAGAACTTAGATAGACCTAAATTATAGTAGGGCATGTAGGTAAGTAGATATTATCTATATGCCCTACTATAATTTAGGTACATATTACTTACCTTTACTATCTGTAGGTATGCATGCTAACTTGGCAGGTAAGTAATATGCATCTAGTATATCTGGTCATATAATAAAGGCCTGCTGAAGTTTAAGACATCACCATATAAGCATGTGCCTATGTATTGTATTATAGATATAAATAAATGCTTATGGTAATAGACCTATCTACTTACCTATATAAATAACATATTATAAGTAATATGTATTACCTTAATAGTATTCTAATGGTGAAAGAATTTTTGCAATATGTCTAGTAGCTTTTGAGTTTATTATTTACAAACACAAATCCTGCCTTTTTATAGGTAGTATAGAACACAAACTGTGATAATACATTGCTTGCATAATTTACTTTGCAAACTTGAAGATTTACCTGGTCACACCACATTAAAACAAAGCGAACAGAAGCAAATCTAAAGCTTAAAACTTTTATTCGGCTAATCGATACAAACCTACCGATATCAATCAACAATAAACTCTTGGTTTATGAATAGAATAGAATAGCCTTTATTCAGACAATTTACATTAGATTTCATATACAATAATAATATAATGATGCAAATAATAATATTATGATGCAATCAAAGGCTAGTGAGTTATAGTAATCAGCAGGCAAGGAAATTTCTTATTGCTCAAACATTTTATCTTAGGAAGACCAACAGCTTATAAACTAAAAAGACATATTAGTAACAACTGAAGCCAATTAGAGGTCCCCACTAGTAGACAATTACTTAACTTGATACCAGAAGCTAATTTTAGTATGTAGTAATAATTAATTGTGGTACTCTTGCTGGAGAGTGAGCATTCAAAACATCTAATTATGGCTTGGGAGCCGTTTCAAAATTTAATTTTTTTGTACAAGGTTTGCTGGTTAGGGTCTGTGGGGCCCCTCTGAGCTTGGGAGCCCCGTTTCACTGCACCAGTTTGCCCCTGTGTAGGTCTGCCACTGCTACCTATAGTATCTGTAAATACTTCCATTTACTTAATCATAAATTGTCAGTATCTAAAGATTTCTCAACTTTACATAGCTCCAGAAACTAATAGTATGTAGGCATTTATGGCAAATAATAAAATCAATTACATTTTATATATATTTCCATGCTCACACCAATTAAGTATATAGTAGCTCAAATTAAGTACCAAGACCATTTTAATATACATAATAATTTTTAGATATTTATATAAATAAACTTAAATAAATGTATCTATATACAATTAAGACTTGCCAACAAATATTTGTGTTTGAACACAAATATTTGCAGCTACCAGGACTAAAAACCCGGACCGCCTGATGTGTAGGAATGTATATCCACTCCACCAAGACGGCATCTGAACAAATATAAACTTATAGGCTATACAAACAATTATTTCTATACCACACGGACGTCTCATGTTTGTTTACTAAAGGGTTGTTAATTTTTGGGTGTTTGGTTTGGTGACCCTTTTATGCAGGCGACAGGCTGGCAACCTATCACTATTTGGAGGCACTGCATGGTTATACTGCCAGATGTGGCTTTGTGTTACGAAATGTTGCCTAAGGCTCTGCTCAACCACTCTTGGGATTATTGAGCGTGATCGTATGTATGCATATCTATATACCTATAAACTGTTTTGACTCCATTGTCGTTGAGTGGTAATGAATGTTGGATACATGTCAAGAGGTACAGCTTTGATTTCCGGCAGAGGCAATTGTTTGCGTGATCAAAACAATCATTTGCTTTTGAATTACGGTTGTTCATACATTTACAATAAAGTTCTTAATGATACATCATTTTGGGTAGATAATTGGTGTGTGTGTGTCAAAATACATATTATTATTATTCACACAATATATGTATATTGTAATAGTTTGATAGCATATATTGAGCGCTGTAGTAGGTAAATAATAAGAAAAGATGGTCATTAAAGTAATTTTATTCACATTTACATATTAAACTAACTAAAATGTAAACACCCATTTATAGATAAATTAATGACATATTAGATTATAGCAATAAATAAAATAAGATTTAATTGTAAACTATTTCTATCTGTAACTGGATAACATTACAATTTTATTCATCGCTTATATATATATAAATGAATTCCATATTCTTATTCAACTTTGAGAAAAACTTAATGTGAACTTTACATAGAAATTTGATGTATAATTTGCTTGACATTATAACTCAATTTTAACGACTGAAAATAATAAATACCTCGGCATTTGAGTGGTGAGAAGTGAGATTTCCATTTATTGACAATACACTAGACAGTTTAATTGCACTCGATTGATTTTATGTTTCTTTACTATTGCAAACTTTCATTACAATTTTTTATGAAAACGAATCTCATAATCCACCAACTGATATAATTTAAAGCAAATTTTGCTTTGATAGTAAACAGCATTATTTATTATTTTTGCAAGACATGTAGATGTTTAAACTTTATTGAACTTTAATACATCTTCTGTGTATACTTACCTCTATCTTCAATGGTTTATTTTGGACAGAATGTAGTTTAATTGCATTGTTATGAGCTGTCAGTGATGATATATGAACTTATAAACCCTTTTTTTTGCTTTATTCTATATGACGACGACGATAATCCCAACGGAGAATTCAGATATAATTAACTCGTTAAGCCCCGTTCGCGCTCAGGAGCGCGAGAACACAATTAAAATCAATTGTGTCTGGATATTAATAATCGTCCAGGGATTAATCATAGAATAAGTTGATGCACCACACTATTTAGTTTAGTTCTTTTACACTTGATTAACAGATGTTAGATGCCCAACATATTACACGAAGTTATCAGCACCATCGTCTTTAAACGGATACTTGTAAGATCTGTAAAAAAAATAAAGTTTATTACAATGATATTGGTTTATTGTAATTTGTTGACAAACATAACCTATATTTATTGATGAAATATAAAGTTAACCCATCTCCCAGTTAATTTAAGATTAGTTTCGTAACTTCCGCAGATTAGTTAGGTAGGTACCTGTTTTTAAGTTTATTGTATAACTCCTTGTTTTTACTATTTGACTTTAAATTGCAGTTACAGAACAAATTAATATTTTTTTTTTCTTAAATTTCCATGTACGGCAAAGAGATCTAGCCCATACATCCAAGTCTTCAGTTTCATATTTTCTTTCTTGATTTCTTGCAATAACATGTGGGTGCCACACATATTAATGCATCTAGGGAGTGCTTGGCGAGAAATACATGGTACAGACCTAATAATGATGACTGATGAGAATTGTATATTGGGATTTACAACAATAAAATTCTCAACGTCATATACACAAAACCTTTTTTTCAATGACTCCTCATAACTGTTCGTCAACACTGGATGCATAAGCAACGAAACGACACCACTTTCACTGCACAAAATCCACTCCGAAGCAATTTAGAATTATCGAAATAAAGATCGACATCAGTGTTGCCAATGCAAATTTTTAGGTGGCTGTGTACACTAAGTAAAAAAGCCGTGTTTATATGAAAATAGATCAATGGTGGGCCGTTTTACTGCTAAAAGCAAACAATTTTTAAAATAAGCCAAATGCAATAAATTTAAAGGGAAAACTGGAAGCCACACTACCAATAAAAAGTGAAGACAAAAAAATTGGTTGTCTGTAAAGTCGGTTTACTGACGATAGTTGAACGTGACAACGTCTTAAGAAAATACTGATGGAATGGTAGCATTTTTCAAAAGAAAAATTTAATTTTATTTGTTTAATAGATTTCGCATTATAGTATGAATAAACTTGTAATAAAATCTCTTTGGCTATACTATTTGTATCTGGCTGGTTTTGGTATCATTGAAAGTTTAAATTTTAAAGAACATAATTCCAAATTCAAATTAGAGAATTAGATTCAAAGCGAGGTAACGCCGCATGACGTCATGTTTTTTCGTGCGTGCAGCCGGCTCTATCGAATTATAAGACGTTGTCACGTCAAAAATGTGTCCTTGAAACTTTTGTCTCTTTCTAACCACTACCAGTACACGTATTAGTTAGACGGTCTCGTGGCAGTTTAATACGTCATACATAGTCGTACGTAAGCATAGGTATTACTTGTGCGGAGAGTTAGAAAGTGCAGGTAGGAAACGGAAACATTCAAAGGTTACTTGGGGTCAAAAAAGTTATCTTCACTTCTTTATCGATAGTGTGGCTTCTTTTACCTATAAATTTCTTAGCCAAATAGAACTGTTGTAATGTTTTTATCATTAATTAAATGTTTGCAAATTTTGCCTATTTTTTGGAATAAATAATAATAATATATTTTCACGCTCACACCAATTATCTAGCCCGAGGTAAGTATCATTAAGAACTTGTGTTACGGGATACTAGATAACGGACATTTTTTTTTAATATACTTTAATTTTAGATATTTTTATAAATAAACTTAAATAAATATATAAACAACCATGACTCGCAAACAAACATTCGTGTTCGTCACACAACCGCTACCAGGATTCGAACCCGGACCGCTTGATGTGTAGCCAGCTATACTGACCACTCCACCACGACGGCGTCAATAAAAACAATAATTTTTAATACTATTGGAAGAAGTGAGTGAGTGTAGTTGATCCCTTGCGCTATGTTTTATAGCTTCCTCTGGCGAAAGGTTCGGAATCGGATACATACTCAAACCATAATTAAAAGTATCAGTCAAACACTCTAAAAGTAAATTTGATAAAAAATAATAAATTAATTACCTCAGAATTTGCGAAAAGCCATAGAATTTGCTACGGCCACAGGGTTGCAGCCGTAGGCCGTGGATTTTGAGTTTATTGGCGCTGAAAGCCGTAAATCACGATAATTGCCGTAGCATTGGCAACACTGATCGACGTCGAGCCTATTCTATTCTATTCTTAATTAATGGCATTCGCAAATCTTAAAGATTATGCATTTTGCCAATGTCAAGTGAAAACTTAAGTATGTATAGTTTTAAAAAATTGTACGGTAGATTTTGGTTAAAACTGGAGTCTCTCAACACGTGTTTTTGCAACACGAACTCGGGAGAAACTTCGACCTCGGGCCTGTTTAACACAGACTACCAGGATACAGTTTAATAAACGCGACAATGACAGGCGACAGGTGACAATTTGACAATTTGTTGTTTAATAAAATTATTACTGACAAATGTGTCACAGTGGAAAATCTACAAATATGTCGACTTGTCGTGACATGTTTGTAAATTTCTGTTTAATAAACAATTGTCAAGCGATGACAGGCGACAGGTGACAATTTGTCAGGAAAAACTTGTAAAATTTGTTTTATTAAACACTAAATTGTCATAACAGGTGGACATATTTGTCGAATTGTCAGAAATTTGCGACAGGCACCCATACCCAATGTCAAGGAAATTCGACAGTGACCTAATTATTTGAAAAAATGGTTTTAACATCATCGACGGATAGTAGTAGTAGTGATGTTACATATTTGATGCAAACGACGTACAATCATAATAATAGGGGTTAAAGTATGAAATTGCCCAAATTTTCTAATTATTCATTAGTGTATACTTCCTTTAATACAATAGCTATGTCCATTTAAACTAAGAATTAACTTTTCTTTCGATGTAATGATAGCATATTTCTAGAACGGTTTCGAGTATTTAAAACTCCCGTTAAAAAACAAAATTGGACAGCACACACAAAAGCAAGATTATTATATTTATAAAAATACCCTGATATTCGTCATACGCATAATTCGAAATCATGATATGACAAATATGTCAAAAGTGACAATTTTGTCACTTGCCGCGACAAATGTCAAAGAATATGACATTTGTTCGTTTAATAAAACTGACAATTATGTCAAAATGAGACTGGTGAAATCTGCCAATTGTCGTCTTTATTAAACAGGATTTAGTCTTACAAATATGTCAACTTTTTACATGTCACATTTGGACATATTTGTCAGTTTTTATTAAACGACAATGAGTCACACCAACGTTTTTTGTGATTAGCATATCTAAAAAGTAGATAACTCGAGAAAATAGAATCTGTTCTTATTTTTTTCCTATCTTCAAAACTGACTGAGATATTAAACGTTAACGTACGGCTTCCGCGGGAAACTTCGACTAAGCGTCCGCGCCAGCGCATGACGTCACAGCGCAACAAAAATGTAAAAAAATATATTTTTCTTGGTCTTTCTTTACTTTAAGATACTATGTTGTTTTAAAGAAATTGATCCTTATGAATGACTCCTTCGGTTGGTATCATAAAATACAGGATGTTTTGTTTTTTTTTCACATTTCACCGGTGAGATTCCCGGTTCCAGCAGGTGATTTTTCAAAAATCTTTAAATGCAGTTTTAATTATTTTTGAAAATAACGGCCCCTCACTCGGCGGCTATCAAAAGAGCTGTCAAGAACAATCGGCAGGCGATGACGTCATCACCCACCGAGGGGTAGCATGTTGGCTTTTTTTGCTTTGTGTAACTTCCTTTGTTTATAAATACCACGCATGTGGTATATCTTTAGATTCCTAGATAAACTAACTAAAATCTAAGACTACTTTGAATAAAGAACACTGTATAATGATTAATTTACAAACATTTGAAACCAGGCATAAGGGTATTTCCGACTATAATATGTCCTAAATTTATTAAATAACAGCCAATACATCACAAACTACACTTTAAATTTAACAAATTAACGAAACATACCTAGAATCTGATAAATATAGCACATTGACAAACTAAATTTGATTAAATAGCGTTTGATTTGACATAAACGGCATTAAAACCGAGTTGCAAACTCGACGCCGGGCAGTGTGTCATATTATGACACGAGATGACACGTCACATTTTAAATTTTTCTTAAATGGAGTTATATTTTATTGAGGCAAAGGTAACTTAAAGTTCCATCCTAATTGTAAAATCACACGGTACAAACATCAATCGTAGAGTTGAGACTTAACAAATTATCGAAAAAATTGTTTTTAATATGTATGACAGCATGCCATATTATGGCTAGCCGCCCGATTAGCGCATGACAATCGGATCCTTATTAGGGCAGCCGCCGCGTCAGGGATAAAGGAATGTTTCCTTTCAGTAAAATCTGCCATCATAAATATTAAGGGTACTTTTCCTCCAACCAAGGTCTTTTTTTCCACCCTGTATATATAAATTTAATAACAATAATATTTAAAGTAACTGCTAACACAAACACTTAAAATAATAAGTGTAAACCACTTTACAAATCAAATTAAAAGAGTGTAAACCTCGTGTAAACACTCTGCATCACCCACAATCGGACATGACTGTCGCACCGTGACGTCATCTTATGAGCGCGCGAAGGAAGGCAATTTTAATAAACCGGTGAAACTTTACAACAATGTAATTTTGGAAATCCTGGCCCGATTTCGATGAAACAAACACTATTATTATTGCCACGAGTACGCGCATTAAATGCAGTAATATTTATAGTTAACTTTTGATGTGTCGGTGTGGCTCAGAATCCGACTTATTTGTCAAAAACTGACAAAATTGTTGGATTGTCGCGTATATTAAATAGGCCCCAGACGCCATGGTTTCCCGCCACTCATGCACAGATTAGAAAGACTATGTTTAGTTATTTTTTAATTTTCCCTATTACGGGTCGGCAAAGGGATCTAGCTCATGCAGCCAAGTTTTCAGTTTTATGTCTTCTTTCTTGATTTTCGCAATAAAATGTGGGTTTCACACATTTTAACATGTCATCTAGGGAGACCTAATGATGGTAACGGATGAGGTGGAAATCCCACTATGTAATTCTCAATATACACCACAAAACCTTTACTTCAATGATTCCTCACATCACAACTGATCGTCAACACGGATGCATAGGCAATGAAACGACATCACTTTCTCTGCACAAAATCCACTCCGACATAATTGTGAAATATCGAAACAAAGATTGGCATCCAGACGCACTGGTTTCCCGCCAAACAGTCTTGACGTTTCTTAGTTTTCGTTTACAGCTCAGACCAAGTTTACAGGGTCTCTACGCACACAGTTACACAAAACGGTGTATGCAGCGCGTTATAATGAGACGGCCCAAAGCAAAAGGCTTGCTGAAGTTTTTTGACATCACTATAAGCATTTGCCTATATTTATATGTATTGTATTATAGATATAAATAAATGCTTAGGGTGATATCAAAAAACTTCATCATCATCGTAGGTATCAGCCGTGAGACGTCCTCTGTTGGATATTGGTCTCCCCAAGGATCTCCTGCGCTGCCCGCTGGATAGAAAACAAAATAAAACCCTGTCATGATAAATTGCTGAGACGGGACATAATATATTTTTATAATTTTACAATTTTAAGGGGATAGCAGGCTTGTATGGAGGTTTGGCACACTTACTCCAATAATTTTATAGGTAAAAACTGGGAGATTGAAAAATATGTCGTTAAAACCACCTACTTCCTATTTGTCCCTTTCTAACTTCTAGAGTACGTATAACGTATTAGACAGTCACGTGACCGTTTAATACGTGTGCTGAGGTAGGTTAGAAAGGAAAGTAAGCGGTTTTAAGGACCAATTTTTGAACTTCACTTTTTTATTTGAGTGTGGATTCCAGTTTTACCTATAAATTTCTTGACTTACCCCTTTTTTCGTGTTTGGTCACGAAATGAAATACTAATACGCAAATATTGAAATACTAATACGCATTATGACCCTTATTATTTTCTTATTTGTTATGGTACATATACCTACAAACACCTTTTTGGGTGTTGTTATTGATGTGTTTTTACACTGAGCCACTGCACACCAGAATTTAATAAATTTAAAAAGTGAATTATAAAAACACACGAAATATGTAATAGGCCCTCCAGACTCACGCAAGAAGACTCGGCGAGACTTGACCCGAGAAACGAGATGGTTTCTACACTCACGCGAACTTCTCACTTGCATTCTCGACCGTTATGCGAAATGGATGACTTTGACAGTGCAGCGGCTTTGTTATGGTACAGTGAACGAGAATGTGATACGGTTCTCTTTTCTCGCCCGAGAAACCTTTGAAGCGGGCCAAAAAACCGACACCGAGCCGAGAACAGGCGAGCCCGAGAACGAGAACGCGAGAAACTAATCACACTCACGCTTCTCGGATGTCTCGGGGGTTCTCGGCGTGAGTCTGGAGGGCGCATTACTGCGCATTATGTTTGTAGACACAACTTGACGTTTACCTAGGCGTACGTCACGCCCGTATTCTTTCTAATCTGTGCACGCCCGTCAAACCCGACGCCATTACACTGTGAGCTGTTTTCGCGCATTATTGAAAAAATATTGGAAAAATGTCTTTCAAACTAAGTTAAACATTAGTTTAGTAACGAAATAAAGATTTTTTTGTATATAGTAAATGTATACGTACACTACGAAAGAGAATTTCAAAATCTTTCGTCATGGCTATTGTCAAATGAAAACATGGCTCAAAAGTCTTTAGGCCAAGCTAATTCCGTTCACTCTTCCATTCACTTTAATCGGTCCGATGCTGTCTGATGTTGTTTATGGTCAACGAAGTTGGGAAGTTTGTTTTGGTAATAGGTTGCTAAAACGTTAATCGTCCGAAAGCCGGCCGCAATTGCGGGTATCGTTTTTTACGTTTGGTAATAGACGCCCTGATTACATAAATGATTCTAACGCATGGGGGTGAATTTGCTCGAGGTCCATGCATTTTAAATATGTTTATTAATTATGCATATAATCTATAATGTGTCTTATAGTTGACTCGGAAGCATAACTTTAGTTTAAATTTGTTTTAGTTAATAATCAAGAAGCATGTGTATGTCATTCTCACTAAAAAGGTCCTGTGGCGGTGTCGTCTTGCGTCGGGTCGTTACGTTCCCTAAAATATGGTTGAGCGAAGCGATGGCTGATTCTTGCGTCATGCCTGTGAACAGGTGCCGCCAGCGGGGCCTGGTCATCTCATGTTTTCTTGATTGATGTAAACGTAGGTCTTATAATTAGTTGTTATCTTTAGATAGACAATTGTATGACACATGCAATAATAATATGTAATAATTGTTTTTTTATGTATACCACACATTGTATTGTTAACCGGAGGATCTTAAATGTATGCTTACCACTTATATTGAAAGGAATATCTGTAAGTACCTAACTAACAATAACATAAAATGGTGGTGGGTATCAAAATTTAAATTGCTTAGTTCAATAATATGGTTAATTAAATTATGTATATAGAAAAGCTTTTCACAAGATAAATAATCCAAATACGTGGGAGTATTAACTACCCAAACTTTACGCATATCAAAATGTAACTTAAATTATATTGATTATTTATTGACTTGTATTGATGTTTTGAAATCATTACGAAATTGTAAGCTGTGGAGTTTCTTTCGCCATTTCTTCTCCATCTCAGCATATTAATAATTATTCGTCCCGAAATGGTGGTAGGGTTTTGACGATTTAAAAGTACTTAGCAAAGTCCATTTAAATAAAGAGCTTTTTCATTTCATTTTCATTTTCATTTTCATTTCATTTCAAAAGGGCTGTATATAAAGCCTCATAAAAAAGGAGATGGTTTATATTTAAATTTTCCAAAAAACTAATAAAGAGGCTACCCAGACATTCTCTCACTAATTATGACATATTGGACAATGCTACTGATATACCATACTTTAGAGGAGTTTTTATGAGAGATGCACTACCATCAAAACCGCAAAAAGTAGAGTGTGCGATAATAAATCTTGATAGTTCTGATAATCAACGGAATTTCCAAAGTTATCTCTTCTTCTTTCCATCTCTATGCTGACGATCTGCAGATCTATAGGCATTCGGGATTAAGTGAGGTCGCACAGTCTATATTTGACTTAAATAAAGATCTATCTGCCGTTCTATCTTGGGCTAAATCTTTTGGTCTAATAGTAAACCCGATAAAATCGCAAGCCATGATTGTGGGTAGTAGTAGATTGCGTAGCAGACTTGACTTCAGTTCGCTACCTCCTCTTATATATGACGATACTGTCATTGCCTACACGGATAAAGTCAAAAATCTCGGCATAACGATGGACTGTAATATGTCATGGATACCGCAGGTCAACGATGTTAGTAAGCGTATGCACTTTGCCTATCATGCTCTCAAGCGGCTTCAATATTTTCTCCCCTTTAAAACCAAAATTATGCTTGCGCAATCTCTTCTTCTTCCCATTCTCGACTACGCTGATATTTGCTATTTGGATGTGACTGAAGATTTACTAAACAAGCTCGAGCGTCTTCAGAATCTGGCAATTCGGTTCGTTTATGGCCTGCGAAAATATGATCATGTGTCAGTTTTTCGCGCTGATCTGGAATGGCTTCCGATTCGAGACCGCCGTAATGTGCACATCCTTTCAACTCTTTATAAAATCCTGAACGATCCTAAAGCCCCTTCCTACCTCCGCTCCCGTTTCCAGTTGTGTCAACCTCCCAGTCGTTCAAGACGCCCGTATATTATTAAAATGCTGGGCGTCTATTACCAAACGTAAAAAACGATACCCGCAATTGCGGCCGTCTTTCGGACGATTAACGTTTTAGCAACCTATTCCCAAAACAAGCTTCCCAACTTCGTTGACCATAAACAACATCAGCCAGCATCGGACCGATTAAAGTGAATGGAAGAGTGAACCGAATTAGCTTGGCCTAAAGACTTTTGAGCCATGTTTTCATTTGACAATAGCCATGACGAAAGATTTTGAAATTCTCTTTCGTAGTGTACGTATACATTTACTATATACGAAAAAATCTTTATTTCGTAACTAAACTAATGTTTAACTTAGTTTGAAAGACATTTTTCCAATATTTTTTCAATAATGCGCGAAAACAGCTCACAGTGTAATGGCGTCGGGTTTGACGGGCGTGCACAGATTAGAAAGAATACGGGCGTGACGTACGCCTAGGTAAACGTCAAGTTGTGTCTACAAACATAATGCGCAGTAATGCGCCCTCCAGACTCACGCCGAGAACCCCCGAGACATCCGAAAAGCGTGAGTGTGATTAGTTTCTCGCGTTCTCGTTCTCGGGCTCGCCTGTTCTCGGCTCGGTGTCGGTTTTTTGGCCCGCTTCAAAGGTTTCTCGGGCGAGAAAAGAGAACCGTATCACATTCTCGTTCACTGTACCATACCAAAGCCGCTGCACTGTCAAAGTCATCCATTTCGCATAACGGTCGAGAATGCAAGTGAGAAGTTCGCGTGAGTGTAGAAACCATCTCGTTTCTCGGGTCAAGTCTCGCCGAGTCTTCTTGCGTGAGTCTGGAGGGCCTATTACATATTTCGTGTGTTTTTATAATTCACTTTTTAAATTTATTAAATTCTGGTGTGCAGTGGCTCAGTGTAAAAACACATCAATAACAACACCCAAAAAGGTGTTTGTAGGTATATGTACCATAACAAATAAGAAAATAATAAGGGTCATAATGCGTATTAGTATTTGAATATTTGCGTATTAGTATTTCATTTCGTGACCAAACACAAAAGACAAATAAAAAAGTGAAGTTCAAAAATTGGTCCTTTAAACCGCTTACTTTCCTTTCTACCCTACCTCAGCACACGTATTAAACGGTCACGTGACTGTCTAATACGTTATACGTACTCTAGAAGTTAGAAAGGGACAAATAGGAAGTAAGTGGTTTTAACGACATATTTTTCAATCTCCCAATTTTACCTATAAAATTATTGGAGTAAGTGTGCCAAACCTCCATACAAGCCTGCTATCCCCTTAAAATTGTAAAATTATAAAAATATATTATGTCCCGTCTCAGCAATTTATCAAGACAGGGTTTTATTTTGTTTTCTATCCAGCGGGCAGGGCAGGAGATCCTTGGGGAGACCAATATCCAACAGAGGACGTCTCACGGCTGATACCTACGATGATGATGAAGTTTTTTGATATCACCCTAAGCATTTATTTATATCTATAATACAATACATATAAATAAATAGGCAAATGCTTATAGTGATGTCAAAAAACTTCAGCAAGCCTTTTTTTTTTTTTTTTTTTTTTTTCATTTATTTTCTCTTAATATTACAAACAGTTGTACAACTTAACTTCTGCCAAACTGTGAAACAGTTTGTCGGCAGTAGCTCTCGTGGACATTAACATTAACAAAATACCATTTGACATATTAAGTTCTTCTTATACTTAGCTTAACTATATATTATAATTATTTAATTAACTAATAAAATATACAAGACAATATACACCCAGAACACTCGCACATACCACACACACACTTACCCTCTTCTATACATTGACATAGGTACTCGCATAGGATACAGTTATTACCTACTGACATAAATTAATATTTACGCAAAATATATATTATACGTATACTTACAAACATACATTTACGTCAGTCTCAATCGTGATCATAACCAAAAAATAAAAGTATCCAATCAAGATTGGTTACTTTTAATTTTCTACTTCATATTCTCTTACTTGATATCTACTCATTACATAGAACAAACCTAATAAATATAAAATTAAAATAGTGTGTATTCCTACAATGTTCAAAACTTATTTTGAACAAGCTTCTACCCGCGACACCTTCTGCACAGTATCATTATAAATTATAACCTATATGTTATTATGATGTATGAGCTATACTATTGTAGTTTTATTAAAAATCCATTCAGTAGTTTAAGCGTGGAAGAGTAACAAACACACGTCCTTTTTGCTTTGGGCCGTCTCATTATAACGCGCTGCATACACCGTTTTGTGTAACTGTGTGCGTAGAGACCCTGTAAACTTGGTCTGAGCTGTAAACGAAAACTAAGAAACGTCAAGACTGTTTGGCGGGAAACCAGTGCGTCTGGATGCCAATCTTTGTTTCGATATTTCACAATTATGTCGGAGTGGATTTTGTGCAGAGAAAGTGATGTCGTTTCATTACCTATGCATCCATGTTGACGATCAGTTGTGAGGAATCATTGAAGTAAAGGTTTTGTGGTGTATATTGAGAATTACATAGTGGGATTTCCACCTCATCCGTTACCATCATTAGGTCTCCCTAGATGACATGTTAAAATGTGTGAAACCCACATTTTATTGCAAAAATCAAGAAAGAAGATATAAAACTGAAAACTTGGCTGCATGAGCTAGATCCCTTTGCCGACCCGTAATAGGGAAAATTAAAAAATAACTAAACATAGTCTTCCTAATCTGTGCATGAGTGTTAAGCGGGAAACCATGGCGTCTGGGGCCTATTTAATAAACGCGACAATCCAACAATTTTGTCAGTTTTTGACAAATAAGTCGGATTCTGAGCCACACCGACACATCAAAAGTTTACTATAAATATTACTGCATTTAATGCGCGTACTCGTGGCAATAATAATAGTGTTTCTTTCATCGAAATCGGGCCAGGCTTTCCAAAATTACAGCGTTGTAAAGTTTCACCGGTTTATTAAAATTGCCTTCCTTCGCGCGCTCATAAGATGACGTCACGGTGCGACAGTCATGTCCGATTGTGGGTGATGCAGAGTGTTTACACGAGGTTTACACTTTTTTAATTTGATTTGTAAAGTGGTTTACACTTATTATTTTAAGTGTTTGTGTTAGCAGTTACTTTAAATATTATTGTTATTAAATTTATATATACAGGGTGGAAAAAAAGACCTTGGTTGGAGGAAAAGTACCCTTAATATTTATGATGGCAGATTTTACTGAAAGGAAACATTCCTTTATCCCTGACGCGGCGGCTGCCCTAATAAGAATCCGATTGTCATGCGCTAATCGGGCGGCTAGCCATAATATGGCATGCTGTCATACATATTAAAAACCATTTTTTCGATAATTTGTTAAGTCTCAACTCTACGATTGATGTTTGTACCGTGTGATTTTACAATTAGGATGGAACTTTAAGTTACCTTTGCCTCAATAAAATATAACTCCATTTAAGAAAAATTTAAAATGTGACGTGTCATCTCGTGTCATAATATGACACACTGCCCGGCTTCGAGTTTGCAACTCGGTTTTAATGCCGTTTATGTCAAATCAAACGCTATTTAATCAAATTTAGTTTGTCAATGTGCTATATTTATCAGATTCTAGGTATGTTTCGTTAATTTGTTAAATTTAAAGTGTAGTTTGTGATGTATTGGCTGTTATTTAATAAATTTAGGACATATTATAGTCGGAAATACCCTTATGCCTGGTTTCAAATGTTTGTAAATTAATCATTATACAATGTTCTTTATTCAAAGTAGTCTTAGATTTTAGTTAGATTATCTAGGAATCTAAAGATATACCACATGCGTGGTATTTATAAACAAAGGAAGATACACAAAGCAAAAAAAGCCAACATGCTACCCCTCGGTGGGTGATGACGTCATCGCCTGCCGATTGTTCTTGACAGCTCTTTTGATAGCCGCCGAGTGAGGGGCCGTTATTTTCAAAAATAATTAAAACTGCATTTAAAGATTTTTGAAAAATCACCTGCTGGAACCGGGAATCTCACCGGTGAAATGTGAAAAAAAAAACAAAACATCCTGTATTTTATGATACCAACCGAAGGAGTCATTCATAAGGATCAATTTCTTTAAAACAACATAGTATCTTAAAGTAAAGAAAGACCAAGAAAAATATATTTTTTTACATTTTTGTTGCGCCGTGACGTCATGCGCTGGCGCGGACGCTTAGTCGGAGTTTCCCGCGGAAGCCGTACGTTAACGTTTAATATCTCAGTCAGTTTTGAAGATAGGAAAAAAATAAGAACAGATTCTATTTTCTCGAGTTATCTACTTTTTAGATATGCTGATCACAAAAAACGTTAGTGTGACTCATTGTCGTTTAATAAAAACTGACAAATATGTCCAAATGTGACATGTAAAAAGTTGACATATTTGTAAGACTAAATCCTGATTAATAAAGACGACAATGGGGAAGACAACTGTCAACTAGTTTCTCCTAGGTGGCGCTGAGTGTTTGTTCCAAAGGATGTGTCAAACTCAGTACATTTCATAGGGATTTCTTAGTATTTCTAGATAAACAGAAATATGGGACGATGTGTAGCTTTCCAGAGCGTAGAAACCGGTACACACAAGTTTTCTACAGATTTGTTTCTCAGGAAAAAGTGGGAAAAGGCTTTGAGAAGGGTAAATTTTAACGCTACTAAGTACTCCAGAACATACAGCAAGCATTTCAAAGAATCTGATTTTGAAACTACTTCCAGAGAAACAGGTGTGTTCCAGCAAACACATTTATACCTATATTAATATTTTTAGAATGAAATAGAAAAAAAATTGTTCAGAACACAAGTGACATATAATTATTTCAAAGGCATTTAATGTATGTACAATACATACAATAATTTTAAAAACATTAATTTTTAAGTGAACTGTGTTTAAATCACTGATTTTGTTGTTCACAACAGACTTTGACAGGTAACAAACACACAGCGCCCTCTGTAAAAAAGTTTTGCGTTTTCTTCCCCATTGGCAGATTTCACCAGTCTCATTTTGACATAATTGTCAGTTTTATTAAACGAACAAATGTCATATTCTTTGACATTTGTCGCGGCAACTGACAAAATTGTCACTTTTGACATATTTGTCATATCATGATTTCGAATTATGCGTATGACGAATATCAGGGTATTTTCATAAATATAATAATCTTGCTTTTGTGTGTGCTGTCCAATTTTGTTTTTTAACGGGAGTTTTAAATACTCGAATCCGTTCTAGAAATATGCTATCATTACATCGAAAGAAAAGTTAATTCTTAGTATATTGGACATAGCTATTGTATTAAAGGAAGTATACACTAATGAATAATTAGAAAATTTGGGCAATTTCATACTTTAACCCCTATTATTATGATTGTACGTCGTTTGCATCAAATATGTAACATCACTACTACTACTATCCGTCGATGATGTTAAAACCATTTTTTCAAATTATTAGGTCACTGTCGAATTTCCTTGACATTGGGTATGGGTGCCTGTCGCAAATTTCTGACAATTCGACAAATATGTCCACCTGTCATGACAATTTAGTGTTTAATAAAACAAATTTTACAAGTTTTTCCTGACAAATTGTCACCTGTCGCCTGTCATCGCTTGACAATTGTTTATTAAACAGAAATTTACAAACATGTCACGACAAGTCGACATATTTGTAGATTTTCCACTGTGACACATTTGTCAGTAATAATTTTAATTAACAACAAATTGTCAAATTGTCACCTGTCACCTGTCGCCTGTCATTGTCGCGTTTATTAAACTGTATCCTGGTAGTCTGTGTTAAGCAGGCCCGACGTCGAAGTTTCTCCCGAGTTCGTGTTGCAAAAACACGTGTTGAGAGACTCCAGTTTTAACCAAAATCTACCGTACAATTTTTTAAAACTATACATACTTAAGTTTTCACTTGACATTGGCAAAATGCATAATCTTTAAGATTTGCGAATGCCATTAATTAAGAATAGAATAGAATAGGCTCGACGTCGATCAGTGTTGCCAATGCTACGGCAATTATCGTGATTTACGGCTTTCAGCGCAAATAAACTCAAAATCCACGGCCTACGGCTGCAACCCTGTGGCCGTAGCAAATTCTATGGCTTTTCGCAAATTCTGAGGTAATTAATTTATTCTTTTTTATCAAATTTACTTTTAGAGTGTTTGACTGATACTTTTAAGTATATGGTTTGAGTATGTATCCGATTCCGAACCTTTCGCCAGAGGAAGCTATAAAACATAGCGCAAGGGATCAACTACACTCACTCACTTCTACCAATAGTATTAAAAATTATTGTTTTTATTGACGCCGTCGTGGTGGAGTGGTCAGTATAGCTGGCTACAGATCAAGCGGTCCGGGTTCGAATCCTGGTAGCGGTTGTGTGACGAACACGAATGTTTGTTTGCGAGTCATGGTTGTTTATATATTTATTTAAGTTTATTTATAAAAATATCTAAAATTAAAGTATATTAAAAAAAAATGTCCGTTATCTAGTATCCCGTAACACAAGTTCTTAATGATACTTACCTCGGGCTAGATAATTGGTGTGAGCGTGAAAATATATTATTATTATTTATTCCAAAAAATAGGCAAAATTTGCAAACATTTAATTAATGCTAAAAACATTACAACAGTTCTATTTGGCTAAGAAATTTATAGGTAAAAGAAGCCACACTATCGATAAAGAAGTGAAGATAACTTTTTTGACCCCAAGTAACCTTTGAATGTTTCTGTTTCCTACCTGAGCCTTTAGACAACATGCATTTCGACAAACGCTCTCGCTATCGCTTAGTAAAAAAATGTATGGGATTGACATAAGCAATCGAAAAGTGATCGATTGCTTATGTCAATCCCATACATTTTTTTACTTAGCGATAGCGAGAGCGATTGTCGAAATGCATGTTGTCTAAAGCCTCTGCACTTTCTAACTCTCCGCACAAGTAATACCTATGCTTACGTACGACTATGTATGACGTATTAAACTGCCACGAGACCGTCTAACTAATACGTGTACTGGTAGTGGTTAGAAAGAGACAAAAGTTTCAAGGACACATTTTTGACGTGACAACGTCTTATAATTCGATAGAGCCGGCTGCACGCACGAAAAAACATGACGTCATGCGGCGTTACCTCGCTCTGAATCTAATTCTCTAATTTGAATTTGGAATTATGTTCTTTAAAATTTAAACTTTCAATGATACCAAAACCAGCCAGATACAAATAGTATAGCCAAAGAGATTTTATTACAAGTTTATTCATACTATAATGCGAAATCTATTAAACAAATGAAATTAAATTTTTTTTTTGAAAAATGCTACCATTCCATCAGTATTTTCTTAAGACGTTGTCACGTTCAACTATCGTCAGTAAACCGACTTTACAGACAACCAATTTTTTTGTCTTCACTTTTTATTGGTAGTGTGGCTTCCAGTTTTCCCTTTAAATTTATTGCATTTGGCTTATTTTAAAAATTTTTTGCTTTTAGCAGTAAAACGGCCCACCATTGATCTATTTTCATATAAACACGGCTTTTTTACTTAGTGTACACAGCTACCTAAAAATTTGCATTGGCAACACTGATGTCGATCTTTATTTCGATAATTCTAAATTGCTTCGAAGTGGATTTTGTGCAGTGAAAGTGGTGTCGTTTCGTTGCTTATGCATCCAGTGTTGACGAACAGTTATGAGGAGTCATTGAAAAAAAGGTTTTGTGTATATGACGTTGAGAATTGTATTGTTGTAAATCCCAATATACAATTCTCATCAGTCATCATTATTAGGTCTGTACCATGTATTTCTCGCCAAGCACTCCCTAGATGCATTAATATGTGTGGCACCCACATGTTATTGCAAGAAATCAAGAAAGAAAATATGAAACTGAAGACTTGGTTGTATGGGCTAGATCTCTTTGCCGTACATGGAAATTTAAGAAAAAAAAATTAATTTGTTCTGTAACTGAAATTTAAAGTCAAATAGTAAAAACAAGGAGTTATACAATAAACTTAAAAACAGGTAACTAATCTGCGGAAGTTACGAAACTAATCTTAAATTAACTGGGAGATGGGTTAACTTTATATTTCATCAATAAATATACTTAGGTTATGTTTGTCAACAAATTACAATAAACCAATATCATTGTAATAAACTTTATTTTTTTACAGATCTCTCAAGTATCCGTTTAAAGACGATGGTGCTGATAACTTCGTGTGATATGTTGGGCATCTAACATCTGTTAATCAAGTGTAAAAGAACTAAACTAAATAGTGTGGTGCATCAACTTATTCTATGATTAATTATATCTGAATTCTCCGTTGGGATTATCGTCATCGTCATATAGAATAAAGCAAAAAAAGGGTTTATAAGTTCATATATCATCACTGACAGCTCATAACAATGCAATTAAACTACATTCTGTCCAAAATAAACCATTGAAGATAGAGGTAGGTATACACAGAAGATGTATTAAAGTTCAATAAAGTTTAAACATCTACATGTCTTGCAAAAATAATAAATAATGCTGTTTACTATCAAAGCAAAATTTGCTTTAATTTATATCAGTTGGTGGATTATGAGATTCGTTTTCATAAAAAATTGTAATGAAAGTTTGCAATAGTAAAGAAACATAAAATCAATCGAGTGCAATTAAACTGTCTAGTGTATTGTCAATAAATGGAAATCTCACTTCTCACCACTCAAATGCCGAGGTATTTATTATTTTCAGTCGTTAAAATTGAGTTATAATGTCAAGTCAAACTTGGATGACATAAATACTGCTGTAGACAACGTTAACAAGGACTTGCTCATAGTAAAGGACTGGGCAGCATCATTTGGACTTCTTGTTAACCCTAACAAGTCACAGTCAATAATAGTTACCAGCAATAGGATGTCCAACAAAATTGACAGGGGTAATATCGCTAAGGTTTCTTATAATGGAGTTATTATACCGTACTCTGAAAAGAGCAAAGATTTAGGCCTTATTATTGACAGCACGCTGTCATGGTCTTCGCACATAAATGAAGTCAGTCGTCGTATGCACTTCACATATCACTCTCTCAGGCGTCTACAGTATTTCTTGCCATTTAAAACTAAAGTTATGCTAGCTCAATCTCTTTTACTCCCCATTCTCGACTATGCTGATGTCTGTTATTTAGATGCAACTGAAGAGCTGCTTAACAAACTGGAACGCCTTCAAAACCTGGCAATTCGCTTCATTTTCGGCTTACGGAAGTTTGACCACATTTCAGAATTTCGATCAAAGTTAAAGTGGCTCCCTATTCGTCTTCGCAGAAATGTACATATCCTTTCCTTATTGTATAAAATCCTTCATAACCCTCAACATCCTTATTATTTGCGCTCCCGTTTTAATTTCCTTCCCTCTGACTCCCGTCCTAAGCGTTCTTGTATAACTAAAACCCTTGTCCGACCTACCGCCAAGACAAAATTTTTTGGTAAATCTTTTACTGTGCATGCTGCACAACTTTGGAACAAATTGTCGACTGAAATTCGTGAGAGTGATTCTGTGACTACATTCAAACGAAAATTGAAAGAGCACTATCTCTCCAACTTACCTTAAATGTATGTATTTATATTTATGTAGATGTGTATGCTTATATGTAGGTATATATTTGTATAGTATATGAATAATATATAAATATATATGTAAATTATGTATTTATAAATATAATTTATTTATCTTAGTTTAGTATTATAATTTTAGATAGGCACCTACTATTATTTATATTATTTATATGCCGTGTACACAATACTCCCGCATTTAAACGCTTAAACTAAGGCTAGGGTTGGCTGGAAGAGATCTCTTTTAGAGATAAGCTCACCTTTGTACATGTTTTTTTTCCTGCACTATGTTTTATTTATATTTGTGTGTACAATAAAGAATTTATAAGAATATGGAATTCATTTATACATATATAAGCGATGAATAAAATTGTAATGTTATCCAGTTACAGATAGAAATAGTTTACAATTAAATCTTATTTTATTTATTGCTATAATCTAATATGTCATTAATTTATCTATAAATGGGTGTTTACATTTTAGTTAGTTTAATATGTAAATGTGAATAAAATTACTTTAATGACCATCTTTTCTTATTATTTACCTACTACAGCGCTCAATATATGCTATCAAACTATTACATTATACATATATTGTGTGAATAATAATAATATGTATTTTGACACACACACACCAATTATCTACCCGAAATGATGTATCATTAAGAACTTTATTGTAAATGTATGAACAACCGTAATTCAAAAGCAAATGATTGTTTTGATCACGCAAACAATTGCCTCTGCCGGAAATCAAAGCTGTACCTCTTGACATGTATCCAACATTCATTACCACTCAACGACAATGGAGTCAAAACAGTTTATAGGTATATAGATATGCATACATACGATCACACTCAATAATCCCAAGAGTGGTTGAGCAGAGCCTTAGGCAACATTTCGTAACACAAAGCCACATCTGGCAGTATAACCATGCAGTGCCTCCAAATAGTGATAGGTTGCCAGCCTGTCGCCTGCATAAAAGGGTCACCAAACCAAACACCCAAAAATTAACAACCCTTTAGTAAATAAACATGAGACGTCCGTGTGGTATAGAAATAATTGTTTGTATAGCCTATAAGTTTATATTTGTTCAGATGCCGTCTTGGTGGAGTGGATATACATTCCTACACATCAGGCGGTCCGGGTTTTTAGTCCTGGTAACTGCAAATATTTGTGTGACAAACACAAATATTTGTTGGCAAGTCTTAATTGTATATAGGTATATAGATACATTTATTTAAGTTTATTTATATAAATATCTAAAAATTATTATGTATATTAAAATGGTCTTGGTACTTAATTTGAGCTACTATATACTTAATTGGTGTGAGCATGGAAATATATATAAAATGTAATTTATTTTATTATTTGCCATAAATGCCTACATACTATTAGTTTCTGGAGCTATGTAAAGTTGAGAAATCTTTAGATACTGACAATTTATGATTAAGTAAATGGAAGTATTTACAGATACTATAGGTAGCAGTGGCAGACCTACACAGGGGCAAACTGGTGCAGTGAAACGGGGCTCCCAAGCTCAGAGGGGCCCCACAGACCCTAACCAGCAAACCTTGTACAAAAAAAATAAATTTTGAAACGGCTCCCAAGCCATAATTAGATGTTTTGAATACTCACTCTCCAGCAAGAGTACCACAATTAATTATTACTACATACTAAAATTAGCTTCTGGTATCAAGTTAAGTAATTGTCTACTAGTGGGGACCTCTAATTGGCTTCAGTTGTTACTAATATGTCTTTTTAGTTTATAAGCTGTTGGTCTTCCTAAGATAAAATGTTTGAGCAATAAGAAATTTCCTTGCCTGCTGATTACTATAACTCACTAGCCTTTGATTGCATCATAATATTATTATTTGAATCATTATATTATTATTGTATATGAAATCTAATGTAAATTGTCTGAATAAAGGCTATTCTATTCTATTCATAAACCAAGAGTTTATTGTTGATTGATATCGGTAGGTTTGTATCGATTAGCCGAATAAAAGTTTTAAGCTTTAGATTTGCTTCTGTTCGCTTTGTTTTAATGTAGTGTGACCAGGTAAATCTTCAAGTTTGCAAAGTAAATTATGCAAGCAATGTATTATCACAGTTTGTTTTCTATACTACCTATAAAAAGGCAGGATTTGTGTTTGTAAATAATAAACTCAAAAGCTACTAGACATATTGCAAAAATTCTTTCACCATTAGAATACTATTAAGGTAATACATATTACTTATAATATGTTATTTATATAGGTAAGTAGATAGGTCTATTACCATAAGCATTTATTTATATCTATAATACAATACATAGGCACATGCTTATATGGTGATGTCTTAAACTTCAGCAGGCCTTTATTATATGACCAGATATACTAGATGCATATTACTTACCTGCCAAGTTAGCATGCATACCTGCAGATAGTAAAGGTAAGTAATATGTACCTAAATTATAGTAGGGCATATAGATAATATCTACTTACCTACATGCCCTACTATAATTTAGGTCTATCTAAGTTCTCACTTAAATGCCCATTTTTTTTTCTCCAACATTTTTTTTCTTTTTGCGCATTTCGTTGAAGATCCTTGTATATTTAGTATCTATTACTCAGGTACAGGAAAAAATAAGATGTAGTTACAAAAGCCCATGCCGTTATTCACAAGTAAAATAATGACTAGGTTTCACTAACTCCATATCTAATCACCCTATCACATATCTATTTGACTTTATATCCCTAAAACGAAAGCAAACGAAAGCCAACGAAGTTGAAAAAGGTACCGTGGATTTGACAGGAGTTGTATCGTATTTACGATAGCAAATAACGATATCGTTGCTGTCAAACGGCGTTTCGTAATAGCAATTAACATCCGTCACCGAAATCGGTTATATTTCATTCCGAAACCGGAATTTCAAAATAGGAATTAAACAAAAGTATAGCGTACGCAATTGCGTGTCTCGAATTTTACTTTGCAAAATAGACCTTATAGCACACTTCCATTCACTCTTCCATTCACGATATCGGTCTGAAATTGTTTATGGTCACCGACAGCGGTTTGACTGTCCAACTTCAGACGACTCGCGTTCCGACTTCGGAATAAGCAGTTACGTATGAAGTCATGTTTCGTAATAGACGCCCTGGAGCTGCCTAATGGCAACACAAACTTTCTCCTCCACTCGTTTTCTTTTCGCGCCGCGCATCTATGGAACAACCTTCCAAATATAATCCAAGAAAGTCCTTCCATAACTTCTTTCAAAAGTAGACTAAAGAAGCATCTTTTGTCACAAATCTCGTGATAGTCATTGTTGAGAATCGATAGTTTTTACCCACTGGCCACACAATCAGTTAGTTCCTTTTTCTTTCGCGGCGCTGCTAGCGCGCGCTGTCACCGGCCGACAGACGCATCACCGAAAAGAAACGTAACGCTTCTTGGTTACATGGTTGATCTTTCGCAGCGAGGCGACTGATTTTAAGGTTATTTTTTACGCTTTATTCGGAAAGCATTGATATCCGGTGTAATTCCTTGAACGGTGGGCTGCTTCGGGCGCTCCAGGGATTGTTATCAAGTGATTCGGATCATATATCGGACTAATATAGTGTGAACTGTGTTTTGGAGCGTGTTTGTTGGCGAGATCGTCACGCCGGCGCAGAACGGGACGTCGTTTATTGTCGCAAGTAACATATTCATACACGATTACACAAAACAATAACACACCCTTGCGGCTGTGAAGAAATTCGGCTGGAAATCCAGGTTAGCAAAATAGATTAAGTTAGGTTTAAGTACATAGGGCGCGTATCGCGTTCATTTGTTTCGCGTTAGGCAAGATTGTTGGGTGAATTTCCATCACATGGGCCCGGTGGTAAATTCAATTTGTGTCTGACGGAAACAAATTTTTGGTAGCAGAGCGTGGTTCATATCCACAGAAAAGATATTCGATTCATTTACGGCGAAATAAAGTAATTTCGTTAGCATCGAAATCATAATTATTGAAATTTGAGGGTGGATTGCGCTTGGTTCGCATTCCAATCTATTAACGTTAAGTTGCATTTGCGTACTTAATTAAGACTAACTAAATTATAAGAATATTAGTTATTACTTTCAATTGAAATGTTAGTTGAGTGAATAAAGTAAATATAGTGGCGTTTCGATACGGAGAAACGTATTAATAATTAATTAATAATTGGGGTTCCGCTGAACTATTATTCACTCAAAATACATTATTTATTGGTTTCGTATAAATTTATTGGTGTTGGGTGAATAACTTTGAAGTTGTCGCGTTTGGTACGAAAAATAAATACGGATTGTTATTGTCGAAAATCGGGGTTCCACGGACAAAATTATTCACCCAAATTAATTTATTTGTTTTCGGGTTATATTATCTTATTATTTTATATTATTTTATTGGGATCCGCGTCTTTGAGGTTGGTACCATGGCTCCCTCAGTAGTTAAAACTGTAGCGTCAAGGATCGAATCGGAATTAAGATGGTTTTCATTAGTGGTTACGTTAATTGGTCGTACGGATCGCGACGACGCATTATTGTCACGCGCGCGACAGGTAGATGAAAGATATAACATGGTATTAAAATTGCATGCCGAATATTTGGCCCTCATTGACGAAGAGGAGACCGGGGAAAGTCGGACCCGGGCTGTGGAGGTGGTGCAACGCAGTGTGGACCAGTGCGGTGATATGGTGATGAGTATCATCCAAGCGGCAGCGGATATCGAGCGCACCCGAAAAGGGGATGTTGGGGTAAGGTGCGCACCCAGTGGTGTGGCACTAATGGCGCCGTTGCCACCGGTAAATGTACCAGAGTTTGGAGGTGAATACGCGGATTGGCCGAAATTTCGCGATATTTTTAGTAGTGTGGTACACTCGCGTACGGACTTGTCTCCCGCGTATAAGATGGCGCAATTGATGGGGAGGCTCCGCGGGGAACCTCATGATATCCTGACCCATCTGGAGATAACGGACTCAAGTTACGAAACGGCATGGGGCCTATTAATTGACCGATATGATAATCGGCGATTAATTATTGATGGGCTCATCGAAAAAATATTTGGTATACCGAAGGTCACTAATGTACTCGAAATAAGGTCGAAAATCCTTAATCCCGTCACGGTGTCGGTTAATACGCTGGAGCGACTCAAGTTGTCACTAGGGGACAACAAGTACATTGTAGTGAACCGGGTTTTGCGCAAGTTACCTAGCGAGGTGGTGGCGCGTTTTGAGCAGTCACATGGGGGTGATTCATCGAATCACCTCCCAACATTTGACGAATTGAGGGCGTTCCTAGAGGGTGAGTGCAGGCGGGCGGATTGTCAAGGGGCAACCACGCTGCAACCCCCCCCGTCACCCCGGCGTACGGTCGGGCTCAAACCGGTGGAGCCCCGTCGGGGAGGACAGCGGTACAACGCCCTCCAATCGGAGGTGTGCCCCTTCTGCCGGAAGGGGGGACACACGATCACCGCGTGCGCGGATTTTGGAGCACAGCGGGTGCAGAGGCGCAGGGGGGTGGTCAAGCAGCGAAACTTGTGCTTCCGCTGCCTAGGCGCACACTACGTGCGTGAATGCAGTAAGACCACCAACTGCCGAGCATGTGGAGGAGCCCATCATGAACTCCTCTGCCTGGCTGAGAGTGGGGAGCGGTACGAGGCCTCGCCGGGAGGCCGAGCCCCCCCTCCTAGGCCAGCTTCGGGTGGACGGTCGCCCCCTCCTCGAGGTGGGGGGTCACCCAGGGACCAGCGGTCGGCCCCCCCTCGGAGTGGGGGCTCACCGAGGGACACGGGGTATGGTCCTTCGAGCCGGATGCCGCAGTCTCCTCCGCGGGGGGGGGGACCGGCGCCGAGATACGGGCGGGTGCCCGGAGATGACCCATGGGGAGTCGGGTTACGCGACTTACTCGGCCGCGCTGGGGGGCAGGATGCCGCCCCCGAGTAGTCGCTTCTCTCCACCCCTCGCAGAGCGCCCACGCTTGATGGCGCGTCCGCCGCAGATGGGACGGATGCCGATAGGCTATTACCAGCCGGCTATTACCAGACGGGCACCGATGGGTCGAGGGGTGTACTACCCGGGGTGGGACCCATATATGGGCCAGGGGCCCTCTCCCCCCCCAGCGGATGGGGAGGGAGGTGCCCCCTGCTAGCAATTAGCAGTCTGTTCATTCGTCGTGCCCCCCCCGCCAGTGACAGTATTATTACCGACGGCCGTGATTACTGTCAGGGGCACGGATGGACAGCCAGTGCCAGTGAGGGCACTACTGGACTCGGGGGCACAAGGTTGTATCGTGTCCAGCCGTCTGGTGGACAGGCTGGACCTCAGGTTGGAGCCATCACGGGATGGCGCAATAGGTATAGGTGGCAATCAGGTGCCTCACATCAGGGGTCAGACGGACCTCCTGTTTGAGATGGGTGACTCGGCATCGATCACGCGGGTGAAGGCCACGGCTATTGTTTTAGATGAAGTGGTCGGGGTTCTTCCTTCGGTACGGTTACCGCCGGCGGTAACGGAGCTGACCAATGGATTGGAGTTGGCCGACCCTCACTTCGCGATTCCCGGACGGGTGGACGTCTTACTTGGAACTGACGTCCTCGGGAAGCTGCTGCGGAGCGGTAAGCGGGAGCTGCAACCAAACGGGTTGGTGGCCGTGCATACCGCAGGTGGGTACGCATTATTGGGCCCAGTACGGGGACCACAGGACGCAACGGATTATAGCAACATATACTACGGCAGCGTGTTATCGGAGGTCCTGCAAAGGTTCTGGGCAACAGAAGAGCCCCCCACAGCTCCCAGGACAAGCCCACTGGACGAGGAGTGCGAGACATTTTATCAGTGCAACACGATGCGCCTCCCTTCGGGCAGATTTATGACACGGCTGCCGTTTCTATCGACGCGACCTCCGCTGGGGAGCTCCAGGGGCCTGGCTGAGAAACGGATGATGGCCATGGAAAGGCGCATGAAAAGGGACTCCAACTTTCGGCGAAAGTATGTTGAGTTCATGCGTGAATATTTGGCTTTGGGTCACATGTCGGTGTCCAGGTTAGACTGGCGTCGTGAGGAGCACTACGTCTTGCCTCATCATGCAGTCTTGAAGACACCTGACTCCAAGATCAGGGTCGTGTTCGACGGGAGCGCGGCGACATCGAACGGGGTGTCTCTGAATCAATGCCTGCACGCTGGTCCTAAGTTGACCAGAGACATTGCAGACATTCTAACCGACTTCAGGAGACACCAAGTTGTCTTCGTTACGGATGTGAGGATGATGTTTCGCCAAACGGAGATCCATGTGGATGACCGTCGGTTCCAGCTGATATTGTGGCGAGAGAGCCCAGAAGAACCGATGATCACGTATGAGCTGAACACGAACACGTACGGATTAAAGCCCAGCCCGTATGTAGCGATGCGGACGCTACGAGAGCTGGCTGACCAGGAACGGCTGCGCTTCCCTCGCGCAGCTGCAGTCATCGACCGGGATGTCTACGTGGATGACATTTGTACGGGCACGGACAGCATTGAGCAGGCGCTCATCCTAAGGGATGAATTGGTGGCGCTCATGGCCTCTGGTGGCTATGAACTCAGGAAGTGGCTGTCAAACTGCCCAGAGGTGCTGGCAGGACTACCAGCTGAGCACCAACAAGACCCGCATTTGTTTGAGGACTCGGATAACCCTCATGCGTTGGCAATTTTGGGGGTCCAGTACCGACCGACTCAGGATGTCTTCACATACAATTGTGAGGCCGAATTGCTGTCGAAGACCTGGACCAAGCGATCAGTCCTTTCGACTATCGCCCGAACGTTTGATCCAAACGGTTGGATCTCTCCGGTCACGTTCATGGCAAAGTTCTTCATGCAGAAGCTTTGGTTGGCCCAACTAGGCTGGGATGAGCAGCTCCCGGACGAGCTGCTGCACGAGTGGACGGCATTCGTGACCACATTGCCGCATATTAAAGAAATTGAGATCCCGCGCAAACTGCTCCCTCAGGCGGGAGCCAGGGTGACCCTGCATGGGTTCTGCGATGCGTCTGAGAAAGGGTACGCGGCCGCGGTCTACCTGAGAACAGGTG
This sequence comes from Elophila nymphaeata, assembly GCA_955850985.1. Taxonomy (NCBI): domain Eukaryota; kingdom Metazoa; phylum Arthropoda; class Insecta; order Lepidoptera; family Crambidae; genus Elophila; species Elophila nymphaeata. The sequence continues at coordinate 13,106,526 of OY039071.1, read as the reverse complement.
AGACTGCTGGCGAGGGCGTTGTACGCTTGGTCATGGCCAAGAGCAAGGTTGCGCCTGTTCGGACCCGGTGGACGATTCCGAAGATGGAATTGGCGGGTGCCGCGCTCCTGACCCGCCTCCTGAACCATGTGGCGCAGAACTTGCGTGGCACGGTGGATCTAAATGACACGGTTTACGCATGGACGGACAGCCAGATCGTGTTGTGCTGGCTGCAGACTTCGGTCCACACGCTTGAGGTATTTGTGGCCAACCGGGTGTCACAGATAAATAACTCGGAGACTTCGCTGGTCTGGAGACATGTTCCAGGCGAAGTTAACCCGGCAGACTGCTCGAGTCGCGGTTGCCCGGCGCCTGCTCTGGTGGAGCATTCTCTTTGGTGGGGGCCTCAATGGCTGAAGCGGTCACATACGGAGTGGCCTTTCAATGACTGCGGAAGCCAGCCACTACCCCCTGACCAGGGTCTGAGAGTCAATCTGACTACAGTGGAGTCTGTGGCAGTGGACCACACTCTTTTGGAACGGTATAGCTCACTAGGGAAGCTGCTTCGAGTCACGGGATGGATAATGCGGTTTTTCCATAATTGTCGAAGCCCTGCTGCACAGCGCAACCTGTCACCTGTAATGGGACCTGAGGAGCAGCAAAGGGCTCTCTCACGTTGGGTGAAGGTCGTACAGGGAAAGGAGTTCCAGGACGAACTTAGGATCTTGCGGACTGGCGTGGGCAGAATGAAGAAGAGCCTTGTCCGCCTCAACCCGTTTATTGATGAGCACGGAATGCTCCGGGTGGGAGGCCGACTACGGAATGCCGAATTGCCCTATTCAGCGCGGCATCCTTTAATTCTTCCCAAGAAGGGAGCTCTGGTGGAGCTGTTGGTATGGGACCGGCACATCAGAAATTCACATGCAGGCTGCAACACTCTGCTGGGCATTTTGCAGCGGGAGTTCTGGATTTTGTCGGCACGGAGAGTGATACGGAGCGTTGTGTTTCGTTGCTTGCCTTGTTACCGGCTCAAGGCAGCCACAATGCAGCCACAAATGGGAGATCTCCCGCCCGACCGAGTTATGGAAGCTCGGCCGTTTGCTGGTGTGGGGACAGATTTCGCGGGGCCTTTCACGGTCAAGACATCACGCCTTCGCAACGCGAAGTCGGTTAAGGCATATTTGTGCGTCTTCGTGTGTCTGGCGACCAAGGCCGTTCATTTGGAAATGGTAGCTGATCTCTCTACAGAGGCCTTTTTGGCAGCGCTGGACCGATTCGTTTCTCGAAGAGGGATACCGGCATTGATACGGTCGGATTGTGGTACCAACTTCAAGGGCGCCGATCGTTGTCTAAAGGAAATTGTACTATTTTTAAGCCAAAATGAGCGAGAGATCGGCACGGGCATCGCCAGTCGGGGCATTTCGTGGTATTTCAGTCCACCTGGATGCCCCCACTGGGGTGGAATATTTGAGGCAGTAGTTAAGTCTGCCAAGACTCATTTGTATCGGGTCATCGGCTCAACGATCCTCTCTTTCGAGGAATTGTCAACGGTGTTTTGCAAAATTGAGGCGGTTTTAAATTCGCGCCCCTTGTGTCCGTTGAGCGCTGACCCGAATGACCTGGAGGCCATTACCCCAGGTCATTTTTTGATTGGCCAACCACTTAACGCCTTGCCGGAGTATCCGTATACGGATGTGAAGTTGTATAGGTTGTCACGGTATCAGATGTTACAGCAAATGACTCAAAATTTTTGGAAGCGATGGTCGCTTGAGTATTTACACATTCTTCAGCAACGCGTTAAGTGGACGGACAGGACGACCCCACCGTGCGTTGGAGACCTCGTACTGGTTAAGGATGCTAACCTATCACCGTTGTGTTGGCGACGGGGGCGCATCGTTAACTTGATAGCGGGCAAGGATGGGTCTCCACGGGTCGCAGACGTACAGGTGAGGGACTCGATCCTTAGACGGGCGGTTTCAACGTTATCCCGACTACCGGGAGTTTGAGCGGACCGACGACGGGTCGGTCCGGGGCGGGTGATTGTTGAGAATCGATAGTTTTTACCCACTGGCCACACAATCAGTTAGTTCCTTTTTCTTTCGCGGCGCTGCTAGCGCGCGCTGTCACCGGCCGACAGACGCATCACCGAAAAGAAACGTAACGCTTCTTGGTTACATGGTTGATCTTTCGCAGCGAGGCGACTGATTTTAAGGTTATTTTTTACGCTTTATTCGGAAAGCATTGATATCCGGTGTAATTCCTTGAACGGTGGGCTGCTTCGGGCGCTCCAGGGATTGTTATCAAGTGATTCGGATCATATATCGGACTAATATAGTGTGAACTGTGTTTTGGAGCGTGTTTGTTGGCGAGATCGTCACGCCGGCGCAGAACGGGACGTCGTTTATTGTCGCAAGTAACATATTCATACACGATTACACAAAACAATAACACACCCTTGCGGCTGTGAAGAAATTCGGCTGGAAATCCAGGTTAGCAAAATAGATTAAGTTAGGTTTAAGTACATAGGGCGCGTATCGCGTTCATTTGTTTCGCGTTAGGCAAGATTGTTGGGTGAATTTCCATCACATGGGCCCGGTGGTAAATTCAATTTGTGTCTGACGGAAACAGTCATCATCATCACAAGTGTAATCTATCAGTTATTCATACATAATATTGTATATATTATATATTTAGTTTTGTATATGTATATTATTATTTTATATTATCTAAAATATGTATGTATATATCTAAGATATGTATTAATTTATGAATTTTGTTTATGAGTTTGTAAATTGTTATTTTAATTAATCTTAGTTATTATTCTTTACTCTTGCATTTTGTATCGCCTGCATACGAATTATTCTCTAACATCCATGGGTTGACTGGAAGAGATCTCTTTTAGGGATAAATCCGCCCTTGCAAACTATGTATTAATGTATAAATTGTCATAATATTTTTCAAGTGCAATAAAGGGTATAATAATAATAATAATAATAATCCTGGAACTCATTGGGTAGCCTATGTTAAAAAAAATGATTATTGCGAATATTTTGATAGTTTTGGTAATTTAGGACCACCATTAGAGTTGATAAACTATTTAAGAAATATGCCGATACATTATAATTATGCACAATATCAAAAGTTTGGCACTGTAAATTGTGGTCATCTTTGTCTAAGTTTTTTAAAAGATTATTGGAATAATCATTTATATTGAGAATAAAATAAACATACTGATCAGTATAACAATGTCTTTCACTGTGTCAATAACTGGCCAAGGAGATTCTTTATTAACAAATTATTCCCCCAGTTTACAATTAATTGGAGAGTACGAGTGTGGTCTCTTGTATTTTTCAACATTTAATTCTATCCCTAATATAGATCAAAGAAACAACAAATTTCACTATGGGTACAATGAAGTAATCGAAATACCTGAAGGGTCCTATGAATTTCAAGATATTTGTGATTATCTTAAGAATAATATAAAGAATGCCACGTTAAACTTGACTTGCAATAACAACACATTAAAAACACGTGTATTCTGTTCTCAAAATGTTCACTTCGATAAAAACAATTCCATTGGAAAGGTTTTAGGTTTCGGCATGGAAGCAATACAGGCAAATATAACTACTGAGTCCCGGCATCCTGTTAGCATTTTATCAACAACTATCGTACGCATCGAATGTGATGTTATCAGTGGATCATTTGTGAACGGGAAAGCAAGTCATATAATTTACGAATTTGTACCAAACGTGCCACCAGGTTACAGAATCATTGAAATACCAAAAAATTTAGTCTATTTTCCCGTCAACCAAAATTCGATAAGTAGTATCAATATAAGAATTTTGGACTCTGAAAACCGAGAAATCAATTTACGAGGTGAAGAAGTGCAATTATATTTACACTTTAAAAAATGCTAAATTTCAATAAAAACCTATCTACTTCGCATAATCCAATCAGTCCTAAAATATCTCCTCATAGAGAAACACCGTTTCGCTTGAAAAAGAAACTGACCAAGAGGAATAAAGAATTTTTAAAGTTACTTGGCTTGTTAAAATGAACATTTTAAATATATCACAACCAGCGTCATATGACAACAGCATTGAAAGTTTTGAATATCACTCGTACAAACCATATGTGACAAGTGCCAAACTTTTGATATTGTGCATAATTATAATGTATCGGCATATTTCTTAAATAGTTTATCAACTCTAATGGTGGTCCTAAATTACCAAAACTATCAAAATATTCGCAATAATCATTTTTTTTAACATAGGCTACCCAATGAGTTCCAGGATTATTATTATTATTATTATTATACCCTTTATTGCACTTGAAAAATATTATGACAATTTATACATTAATACATAGTTTGCAAGGGCGGATTTATCCCTAAAAGAGATCTCTTCCAGTCAACCCATGGATGTTAGAGAATAATTCGTATGCAGGCGATATAAAATGCAAGAGTAAAGAATAATAACTAAGATTAATTAAAATAACAATTTACAAACTAATAAACAAAATTCATAAATTAATACATATCTTAGATATATACATACATATTTTAGATAATATAAAATAATAATATACATATACAAAACTAAATATATAATATATACAATATTATGTATGAATAACTGATAGATTACACTTGTGATGATGATGACTATCACGAGATTTGTGACAAAAGATGCTTCTTTAGTCTACTTTTGAAAGAAGTTATGGAAGGACTTTCTTGGATTATATTTGGAAGGTTGTTCCATAGATGCGCGGCGCGAAAAGAAAACGAGTGGAGGAGAAAGTTTGTGTTGCCATTAGGCAGCTCCAGCATTTTAATAATATACGGGCGTCTTGAACGACTGGGAGGTTGACACAACTGGAAACGGGAGCGGAGGTAGGAAGGGGCTTTAGGATCGTTCAGGATTTTATAAAGAGTTGAAAGGATGTGCACATTACGGCGGTCTCGAATCGGAAGCCATTCCAGATCAGCGCGAAAAACTGACACATGATCATATTTTCGCAGGCCATAAACGAACCGAATTGCCAGATTCTGAAGACGCTCGAGCTTGTTTAGTAAATCTTCAGTCACATCCAAATAGCAAATATCAGCGTAGTCGAGAATGGGAAGAAGAAGAGATTGCGCAAGCATAATTTTGGTTTTAAAGGGGAGAAAATATTGAAGCCGCTTGAGAGCATGATAGGCAAAGTGCATACGCTTACTAACATCGTTGACCTGCGGTATCCATGACATATTACAGTCCATCGTTATGCCGAGATTTTTGACTTTATCCGTGTAGGCAATGACAGTATCGTCATATATAAGAGGAGGTAGCGAACTGAAGTCAAGTCTGCTACGCAATCTACTACTACCCACATTCATGGCTTGCGATTTTATCGGGTTTACTATTAGACCAAAAGATTTAGCCCAAGATAGAACGGCAGATAGATCTTTATTTAAGTCAAATATAGACTGTGCGACCTCACTTAATCCCGAATGCCTATAGATCTGCAGATCGTCAGCATAGAGATGGAAAGAAGAAGAGATAACTTTGGAAATTCCGTTGATTATCAGAACTATCAAGATTTATTATCGCACACTCTACTTTTTGCGGTTTTGATGGTAGTGCATCTCTCATAAAAACTCCTCTAAAGTATGGTATATCAGTAGCATTGTCCAATATGTCATAATTAGTGAGAGAATGTCTGGGTAGCCTCTTTATTAGTTTTTTGGAAAATTTAAATATAAACCATCTCCTTTTTTATGAGGCTTTATATACAGCCCTTTTGAAATGAAATGAAAATGAAAATGAAATGAAAAAGCTCTTTATTTAAATGGACTTTGCTAAGTACTTTTAAATCGTCAAAACCCTACCACCATTTCGGGACGAATAATTATTAATATGCTGAGATGGAGAAGAAATGGCGAAAGAAACTCCACAGCTTACAATTTCGTAATGATTTCAAAACATCAATACAAGTCAATAAATAATCAATATAATTTAAGTTACATTTTGACATGCGTAAAGTTTGGGTAGTTAATACTCCCACGTATTTGGATTATTTATCTTGTGAAAAGCTTTTCTATATACATAATTTAATTAACCATATTATTGAACTAAGCAATTTAAATTTTGATACCCACCACCATTTTATGTTATTGTTAGTTAGGTACTTACAGATATTCCTTTCAATATAAGTGGTAAGCATACATTTAAGATCCTCCGGTTAACAATACAATGTGTGGTATACATAAAAAAACAATTATTACATATTATTATTGCATGTGTCATACAATTGTCTATCTAAAGATAACAACTAATTATAAGACCTACGTTTACATCAATCAAGAAAACATGAGATGACCAGGCCCCGCTGGCGGCACCTGTTCACAGGCATGACGCAAGAATCAGCCATCGCTTCGCTCAACCATATTTTAGGGAACGTAACGACCCGACGCAAGATGACACCGCCACAGGACCTTTTTAGTGAGAATGACATACACATGCTTCTTGATTATTAACTAAAACAAATTTAAACTAAAGTTATGCTTCCGAGTCAACTATAAGACACATTATAGATTATATGCATAATTAATAAACATATTTAAAATGCATGGACCTCGAGCAAATTCACCCCCATGCGTTAGAATCATTTATGTAATCAGACACCTTATAGTATGCTTTAGTATACAGTTTATTTTTAATAGCAGTTTTGAATTTATTAATAGGTAGGCTTCGAATATTATTTGGGAGTTTGTTATAGAAGCGTATACATTGTCCCATAAAAGAATTGCTTATTCTGTGGAGACGAGTAGCATGTACCACAAGATTATGTTTGTTCCTCGTATTAACATTATGAATGTCACACTTTTCAGAAAAATTTGTTATGTTTTTTCGTACGTACATTAAATTTTCAAATATATATTGTGATGCCACTGTTAGAATATTTATTTCTTTGAACTTTTCCCTAAGTGAAACCCGAGGACCTAATTGGTAAATAGCTCGTACTGCTCGTTTCCCAAGTGCAACCGCTTCCTTCATCTTGTTATGTCTTTCAGATTCTTGCAAATTTTTCTGAGCAACTTTATAATCATTTATAGCTTTGGCTATACCTGCAGCACCCCCGGCAAGTGAACCCAGAGCAGATAACCCTGCGAAAATTGGAACGAGAGGCAAGAAACCTCCGCTTTTAGGTATAGGAATACATCGTGGCAATCGTATTCCCTTTTTATTAGTAAACAATTTTTTTGCTGCCGCGTATGCATATTTTATAGCTTAGTGATTATTTTTGCATTTTAATTTTCTTAACTGTAATTGTATTTTTTTTACTAGTGACATAAAAGGTCTGACTCCAGCACCAGCTTTAAGTTTTGCTTTCATCGCATTTTTTACATCCATGAGGCAACTTTTTCTCCCCTTCCAACATCTTTTGATTTTAGCCTATTTTTAGCCATATTTAAAAGATCTAAATCAGCCTTATGTCGAACTTTCAAATCTCTATTATTATATGCAATATCGTGATGCATACAAGCTTCATCCAATTTATTTATACCTCGATCACCTCTGAGTAGCCGTTTTCGAAGTTTTGTTCCAGGACCACAAAATTGATATCCAGGTAAATGTAATTCAAACGGCAAACTGTTTATTAATTCGTTTATAACACCACTTCCCTGCTTCATTGATATTTTTGAAATGCTGATATTATAGTTAACCAGTTAAATTTATATTACAAAACTAGTGCTCTCTTATCATCCCAACTATTTTCGTCATCACCCAGACCTAGCCATTTAACAAAAAGCTTATTTCCTTTTCTTTTCAAAACTTTTTCAATTAGATAGAGATCGGGAAATTTTGTTTTTTGTAATTCATATTCATAAAATGACCCTAAAATTCTTTGTTTGTGCTTATCCTCAATATGATAAGTATTTGGTTTCGTTTTATTAACTTTAACAATAACAAATATTTCAGTTGACCAGTTTGGGGTATAGCCTTTATAAAAATCTCCCTTAAACTTACTAATTCGAACGTGATCTCCAACTTGAAATTTCGGTTTCTTATCTGTGTGAAAAGTCTTTGATTTAATAATATTAGATCGAACAATCATCTCGTTTGCTTTATCGACATCAATTGGCTTATATTTTGTTATTCGATGTACAGTACTGTTATAGTTTTCTACAACAGACCCTAAATTCTTTCCTAACCATTTGTAAGAGCCGTGCAAGCTAAATGGTTTGTAAAGTTGGCTTTTTATTGTTCTTATTACCCGTTCAACAATAGAAGCTTTTTTTACAGAGTAGGTGGAATAATGATTTATGTTATATTTATCTAATATGCCTTTGAATGTATCATTATAAAACCCTTTGCCTAAATCAGTTTGTAAATGTTTAGGTATTCGAGATGACTTCGTGAATATCTCTTGTATGGCCTTCGTAACACATTTTTTTTCTTTTGATTTTAAAGGACTCATCCACACATATTTCGATAAAGTATCTATCACCACCAAAATGTATTTGTAGTTTTTGTTATATTTTGAATACTTCTGTAGATCTATAAGGTCAGCTTGCCATAAATCATCTATTCCTTTGATGATGGTACTTTGACGTGAAAAATTTATTCTTGCTGCTTTGTGGAGTTCATCGACTATACCTTTTTTACTCATTTTTTGTTTAATTTGTCGTCAATCAATTTATTCTTTTCAGATTTGCTGTAGTATATAGTGTTTAATCGATTTGTTGTTACTTTCTCCAGGTTATTTAGATAAGTTTTAACGTCACTTTGGACTTTCTTAATTTCTTTTCTTAGTTCTTGAACTGTTTTGTCCACATAAATTTTATTCACTGCTTCATCATCTTCATGAGGAATTAATAAGCCTTTTAATTTCGACGCCTTTAAATCAAAGTGTCCTGTTTCTGATTTCACCAAGTAATGGTTACAGGTATCAATATATTCGGTGAATCGCAGACGCTTATGAACGTGGTGACCAAATTTATCTATATTCATTGCAGCCTCGATGCTTTGTTGAGGGTATTTGCAAGTGCACTGGCCAATTCTCCTGAGGCATCAAGCTTTTTATATTCTTTGAAATTTATACAAATACCAGCCTCGTGTAATTCCTCTACAATTGAAATTATTTCATTATCAACTCCAGTGTTACCTGCTATTTTCGATGCTAGAAGTAATTTTAATCGGTCAACTAATTCGTTTGGATCATCCCAATAAACATTATTGCTATTTTTATGAACTGTCTTCAAAATTTTAAAACCGTCTCCTTGTGCCGAACTCCCTGCGCTTGTTGTGGGATTTCTAGCCAATCTAAACAAAGGTTTGATAATATTTATGTATCGAAACCCCTTATTACTGTTTATTGGTTTGGATGGATCGAAATTGCGTCGGTGAGCATTGGTTTCTAACAGTAATAATTTGTACTTTTGTAAATCGTCACTTGATATAATATCTAAATTTGGTTTCTTCTGATACAAAAGTTCTTTTAATCCTTTTGTAATTTCCAATTTACGTGTTCCGACTGTAAGAAAAAGACCATCATCATGAACGCGAGTTTTTCCAAGCATCAGTTTTCCACGTACATTCTTTATTCCAAAAGGTACACCAGAAAATACTTCTGAACATGTGGACCACGATAATGACTGATTTTTAGCGCACGGCGATGACTGGACGGACTTAAACGATGTTTCGCTGATATTATGATCTACAAAAGGTGATGATATAAGAGTTTTGTTATTTTATAACTCTTTGTCTGCTAGTTCTTCTTCTTCTTCACTTTCAACTTCATTGAAGTCATCACTGGACAGTGACGACGTCGCACTTTCTTCGTTTTTAACTTTCTTTGGTAATAGTTTGTATAGATCATTTTCATCCAGATTCTGTTCATCATTCTTATTTGCTATCATGTTAAGTGGGTCCACTATCACAAATGTATCAAAGGCTAACCTATAACAGCCCTTATTTTTTTCACAGTCCTTATTTATAACAAGATAGCTGTACGGTTTACTCCAAACAGCAGAGCACATTTCGCAAAACTTAGACCAAGACATATCTGCTCTTACATGTTCTTCGTAAACATGTCTTAAATTTATGTCATCTTGCTTGAAAAGTACTATTAAGTTCGCATTGTCTCTTACAAGCTGCTTCGGTATTTTACTATAGGTTTGATTTATATAAAAGGAATCGATATTCTTATGACGGCCCATGGCAAAATAATCTCTAATGCTATTTTGATTTTCGCAAGCAACATCATCAAAAATAATAATAGAATCTGACATAGCTTCATGAGGGCTCAAAATTTCACTGTTATGGTTGTATTTGTTAAACGATATTCCAGAAACCATATTAAGAACTTTCTCTAGATACACGTATTTAGGTTGGTATAGAGATTTTGAATAAACATATAGATTTCGAAAACGTGGCCCATCCTTGTTCAACAATAAACTTATCACTAAATTCGTTTTTCCACAATTTGAAGGACCACAAACAATACAACGAATAGTATTCGGTAATAGCTCCCCATGACGATTTGGTTGACTGGTGGAAACAGGGCAGATGCATTCTAATTTGAGTGATTCTTTTTGTTTAACAAATTTCATTTCAACTTCCAGTAAGTACTTGACTGTAATGTATCATGAGTTTCGAGTAAATGAGCTTTAATGTGATCGCTGAAGCATTTTAAATGTCGGTCAAGTTTGTCAGTTAATGTGTAACATACTGGACCAGCTTGTAATTATGAGTATGATGTTGGATAGGTAATCTATGCCAACAACAGTTCTGTGCGAGACAGAAACGATGAAATTTTTAAAGGAACCAATGACCCACAAAACCAATAAAGACATTGGGCATTCTAACTCACGAGAGTAAGTTAGAATGCCCAATATCTTACTACTAACGTTTGCATAAAATTCCTTGTAATGAACGAGGACCTATGTGTAAATATAACTTATGGTTATAATCAATAATTATGGTTAAAGAACTTTATTATTTCCCATTAGAATTACAATAGGTATTCACTTATTGAGAAACAATTTTTACTCACAAAACTAAAATCACAATAACTCAGCAATCGAGCGCACATACACAGCACATATCTACCGAATCACTTTAAAACACGGTAGTTTTTAAAAACGTTGTGTACCGTCCAAGGGGCGAACAATGTTGCTTTTATACTTTATAATGAAGGACTCGTCAAACATGGAGCCACAAAGAAATCACGGCGACCAGATGCGGCATTGATGGTTCTTCACGTATCCGTTGGAACTAGTAGCACAGGGATTAGCAAGAAGAGAAATAAAGTATTATTAGATAATAATTTATTATTGTTACGATATTTTTTATTTCTATTGTGTACATATTTTCATGTATTATATATATATAAACATAAAGCCAATATATACATAATTAAACTAGTTACGTGGCACTTCGGAAGTAAGACCGGGTGCTTCGTATTATATGGAAGGTTAGATTGCGAGAGTCTACCCCCCACCCTTAGGAAATTATCACTATTAATGAAAGGCGATAACTTGCGCAAAGAAGGAACATATTTATTATTTTTCAATAATTTAAATTCTTTTTCAAAATAATTCGCCTGTATAATTTTAATTATTTTATCATGAGCGTGACGTAACTCCAGTGAAGTTAACGGTCCAATGACACGTTCCGATTTGAATTTTATTTTTAAATTATTAAGATAACGACAACACCAAGCTATTATTCGTTGAAGTTTATTAAAGGATGAATACTTATTAAAAATATTTTCTAAATCATTTTTAGGTTGTTTAGTGTCATATGAATTAAAGTTAAAAGTATCTACATTTAATTTCATTTCAGGAATTTTATCAGAATTTTTAATATAATAAATAGAAATAGGCCATTCATTTGGCTCCTCATACAACCACGGAGGACCTCGCGTCCACTCAACAGACATCTCAACAAATTTATCAGGCAAAGAACCACGTGAACAAACGTCCGCTACATTTTGTTCACTATTAATATGAAACCAATTATTTGGAGAAATAACGTCAGTTATTTGACTAACACGGTTAGCTATATATGTTTTTAATTTATATGGCGGTGTTTGTAGCCACGCTAAGACAACATTTGAGTCACTTATAGCGGTGACATGTAAAGTAAAATGTTTTAAATAATTATTAATGATTTTTATTAGTTTGGCTAACAGCACGGCTGCTTCCAATTCCATAGGTAGGTATAGATAGAAGGGGCTTCAATGGAGCGACCTTAGTCTTGCTAGTTAGCAATCTTACTTTTACGGTTCCTTCATCGTTCACACTACGTAAGTATACGCATGCACCATAACCGCGTGATGACGCATCACAGAAGCCAATTATCTGCGTGCTAGTGAAATTAGGTATAAGCAAGTGACGTTCGATTCGAAGCTTAGATAACTCAGGTAGCATAGTAATAAATTTATTCCACTTTTGACAAAGTTCAGCCGGTAACTGGTCGTCCCACCCTAAACTAAGCTTCCACAGATCTTGCATTATACATTTCGCTACAAATGTACAAGGTGAAATAAAACCCATGGGGTCAAATATGCTTGCTAGAAGCTGAAGAACAAAGCGTTTTGTATTTTTAGTGTCCTTAAAATTATAATTAAATGAAAAACTATCACACGAAGGTAACCACGTAAGACCCAAAATTTTAAGTGAAGATGACAACGTGTCATCTTGAAAATCGATTGCTGAAACTTGATCAGCTTTCATGCGAGTTAATAACTCCGGACAATTACTTCCCCACTTTCGTAACTCGAAGCCGCCAGATTTAAGAACCAACATTAATTCATCTTGTAAGCGACAAGCTTCGGTGGTGGTTTTGCATGACCACAACAAGTCATCGACATGAAAACCTTCCACCAGTACTTGAGCAGCCTTAGAAGTAGGTTGCAAAGAAGAAGCGTCACTTGCCAATTGATCCAAGGTTCGTATCGCGATATACGGCGCACTACGAAGTCCGTAAGTATTGGTTTTTAATTCGTCTCTGGGGAGTCACGCCACAGAATATGTTGATATATTCGTTCAGAAGGGTCAATGAGGACAGCCCGATACATTTTTGATACATCAGCGGTAAAGCATACGTCATACAATCTAAAATTTGTAATGATTTTATCAATATTTTGATGTAATTTCCTACCAGTTAAGAGAATGTCATTTAGAGAATTCCCGTTGCTCGTTTTTGCAGAACCATCAAATACGATGCGTAAGGGAGTGGTACTAATAGACGGGCGTAAAATACAGTGATGTGGTATAAAATATTTTGAAGGTTTTTGACCTTCATACAACTCCATGTGTCCCATGGATTCGTACTCCTTCATAAAATCCGAATAAGCTTGTGTTAAGTTAGGAGAACGAGCAAGTCTCCGCTCAACTTGTGTGAGTCTCTTAAAAGCTAAATTATATGAGTCCCCAAGAGATTCATGATTGGGCCTCAATAATAATGGCGAAACATAACGCCCAGAATCATCTCGTTGATGACCTTTAATATAAATATCCTCAGCCAGCTGTTCATCGGGACTGAGCGAGACTTCGCACGGCAAAGACTCAATTTCCCAAAAACGTTTGAGAGTCTCATTTAATTGATTTGTCTCCAGACTGAATGACACAAACGAACTAGTAGACGCTACAAAGTTCGAGTCATTTGAAGACTGCAATGATAACTTTCCCGTAACTACATAGCCAAACACACTATGCAGCGCAATAGGGAAGTTATTTTTATAAGTTATTTTCTTTCCGTCATAAATGTGAGGGAATATATCGCTGGCAAGAATTATATCCACAGGGGATTTTTTATTAAAATTAGGATCTGCTAAAAATAAATTTTTATACTCACTGACAAGCTCATCAGGGATCTGAACTGTGGGCAAGTCAGAAGTAATTTTCCTTAAAACTATGGCATCTAAATTAAAGGTTGGGTTATCACAATGACGCGGCTTAATTGTGAACGAAGTCATGCCATGTGTTTTAACACTTTCACCTGAAAGTCCGTAAATATTATAGGGACAACTGCGCTGTGATAAACCTAAACGCTGTAAACAATCTATAGATACAAAGTTTGACTGAGCGCCCGAGTCTATTAAGACGCGGCACGGTTGATAACAGTTAAACTGATCCAAAACATGTACGACAGCTGTTCCTAATATAACTGCATAGTTATTAGTATGTAGTGAGGACGCATGGCAACTATGAACAATAGCGCTCTTGATATTGTGCATAATTATAATGTATCGGCATATTTCTTAAATAGTTTATCAACTCTAATGGTGGTCCTAAATTACCAAAACTATCAAAATATTCGCAATAATCATTTTTTTTAACATAGGCTACCCAATGAGTTCCAGGATTATTATTATTATTATTATTATACCCTTTATTGCACTTGAAAAATATTATGACAATTTATACATTAATACATAGTTTGCAAGGGCGGATTTATCCCTAAAAGAGATCTCTTCCAGTCAACCCATGGATGTTAGAGAATAATTCGTATGCAGGCGATACAAAATGCAAGAGTAAAGAATAATAACTAAGATTAATTAAAATAACAATTTACAAACTCATAAACAAAATTCATAAATTAATACATATCTTAGATATATACATACATATTTTAGGTAATATAAAATAATAATATACATATACAAAACTAAATATATAATATATACAATATTATGTATGAATAACTGATAGATTACACTTGTGATGATGATGACTATCACGAGATTTGTGACAAAAGATGCTTCTTTAGTCTACTTTTGAAAGAAGTTATGGAAGGACTTTCTTGGATTATATTTGGAAGGTTGTTCCATAGATGCGCGGCGCGAAAAGAAAACGAGTGGAGGAGAAAGTTTGTGTTGCCATTAGGCAGCTCCAGCATTTTAATAATATACGGGCGTCTTGAACGACTGGGAGGTTGACACAACTGGAAACGGGAGCGGAGGTAGGAAGGGGCTTTAGGATCGTTCAGGATTTTATAAAGAGTTGAAAGGATGTGCACATTACGGCGGTCTCGAATCGGAAGCCATTCCAGATCAGCGCGAAAAACTGACACATGATCATATTTTCGCAGGCCATAAACGAACCGAATTGCCAGATTCTGAAGACGCTCGAGCTTGTTTAGTAAATCTTCAGTCACATCCAAATAGCAAATATCAGCGTAGTCGAGAATGGGAAGAAGAAGAGATTGCGCAAGCATAATTTTGGTTTTAAAGGGGAGAAAATATTGAAGCCGCTTGAGAGCATGATAGGCAAAGTGCATACGCTTACTAACATCGTTGACCTGCGGTATCCATGACATATTACAGTCCATCGTTATGCCGAGATTTTTGACTTTATCCGTGTAGGCAATGACAGTATCGTCATATATAAGAGGAGGTAGCGAACTGAAGTCAAGTCTGCTACGCAATCTACTACTACCCACAATCATGGCTTGCGATTTTATCGGGTTTACTATTAGACCAAAAGATTTAGCCCAAGATAGAACGGCAGATAGATCTTTATTTAAGTCAAATATAGACTGTGCGACCTCACTTAATCCCGAATGCCTATAGATCTGCAGATCGTCAGCATAGAGATGGAAAGAAGAAGAGATAACTTTGGAAATTCCGTTGATTATCAGAACTATCAAGATTTATTATCGCACACTCTACTTTTTGCGGTTTTGATGGTAGTGCATCTCTCATAAAAACTCCTCTAAAGTATGGTATATCAGTAGCATTGTCCAATATGTCATAATTAGTGAGAGAATGTCTGGGTAGCCTCTTTATTAGTTTTTTGGAAAATTTAAATATAAACCATCTCCTTTTTTATGAGGCTTTATATACAGCCCTTTTGAAATGAAATGAAAATGAAAATGAAATGAAAAAGCTCTTTATTTAAATGGACTTTGCTAAGTACTTTTAAATCGTCAAAACCCTACCACCATTTCGGGACGAATAATTATTAATATGCTGAGATGGAGAAGAAATGGCGAAAGAAACTCCACAGCTTACAATTTCGTAATGATTTCAAAACATCAATACAAGTCAATAAATAATCAATATAATTTAAGTTACATTTTGACATGCGTAAAGTTTGGGTAGTTAATACTCCCACGTATTTGGATTATTTATCTTGTGAAAAGCTTTTCTATATACATAATTTAATTAACCATATTATTGAACTAAGCAATTTAAATTTTGATACCCACCACCATTTTATGTTATTGTTAGTTAGGTACTTACAGATATTCCTTTCAATATAAGTGGTAAGCATACATTTAAGATCCTCCGGTTAACAATACAATGTGTGGTATACATAAAAAAACAATTATTACATATTATTATTGCATGTGTCATACAATTGTCTATCTAAAGATAACAACTAATTATAAGACCTACGTTTACATCAATCAAGAAAACATGAGATGACCAGGCCCCGCTGGCGGCACCTGTTCACAGGCATGACGCAAGAATCAGCCATCGCTTCGCTCAACCATATTTTAGGGAACGTAACGACCCGACGCAAGACGACACCGCCACAGGACCTTTTTAGTGAGAATGACATACACATGCTTCTTGATTATTAACTAAAACAAATTTTATAGGAGATTACGGGTAATTGAAACAACGATTATACTGAAGAAATTATTGTGTACTATATTCTTCTAGTCACTAAGAAGGTATACGTCCGTTGCCTAGCGGTGCTCAACAGAAAGTGAAGCTCAAAGTAGTGTAAAATTACCAAAGAAAAGATGGCGCTTCAACCACAGACAAAGTCATCGTAGACATAAAGCCACAGACATGACCATAAAGAATATTATACCACAAACTAATATTTAATAGATTAATTTTTGCAAATTAATAAATAAAAATCAACACGCCCCCTCAAAAATTAATCGACTGGTCATTTATACAAACTTAATCATAAGTTAACAATCAAATCCTAAACAGATCGTACACCTTCTATGTGCTCACTGGGATACATTATTATGGTCCAACATTTGTTGCTAGGATTAGGGAAACCCAGAAAAACCTAACCAGACCATTCACTCACTTATATATCTATGAAATCATATGCATTTTATAATAAGATAATTACATATTAATATTATTATTCTAATGCATCATGAACTTCTCTTAAGCCCATTTTTTTCTATGAATGTATTACAACGTCACTGCGAGAAGAGACGCTTCGTCAACGCATCTGCTGCTTACCTGTTGAAATTTAATTTAATGTTATCACATATTTATAAATCTGTTAAAAAGAAAAGTGATAATTGATATCTAGGTAGGTATATGTTTAGTTTGCAATACTTTTGCAATTGTTATTATCGTCAAAAATAACAAAACTTTTATCAATACTTTTATTCACATTGACTACAAGTGATTTTAGCCATAACGCATCTCTGACTGCTTCATAAAATGTTATATATTTTGTCTCATTAAATGACACTGCTACGGACATTATTTTGTCTGTTTGTGTTGCAGTTTATTAAGCATTATAAATTTGTGTTAAATGTATTTTTAACTACAATATACAAATTCAAACTAATGGTATTATACTTATTTGACGTTTAGATAGGATTCCAGGTGTGGTTACTCCTGTAAAATCTCATTTTGAAACACGATTGCAAATAGAAATAGGGGGTAGATTGAGATTTTTCTCACTGTGCCTCATAAATATTACTAGGATCATTTTGTATAAAATATGAATGATCTTTGATAGAATATTAGCAGGTATAATTAAAATTTAATATTAAACTATGCCAATGATCGAGTCATTTCTGTAAGTGTACGATTTATGCGCTCTGATACACTGTTTCATTGTGGTTTGTATGGCATAGAGTCAATACATAGGTACCTAATACCTTTGCCAAAACAGTAAGTTTTAAAAATCAATTTACAGATTAAGAATGCAACTCATCTCTAAGCATCTGACGATGAACAGCCAGATTAACATTTTACAGTATCATGTTTTACTTTTCTAATTTTACTAGGGCTATGTATAGATAATATCAGATTTCCAATTATCTGATTTTAATACGTCCGAGTTTTGAGACTTATTTGACACTGATTTCGATTTTAAATTAATATCAGTTTTGTCACGAGAATTTAGTGTATTCAGGCTTCTGCGCAAACCTATATTGGAAAATAGCCTTGTCTACAATAACATCTTTAGTTTTCAGATCCCCAAACTTAATAACCGTTAGGGTTTACTCTTCCATGATTTAATATCAAATTATGGTTTCCTCATGATTTTAAGCCGTCAGATTTCCGAGACTTATTTGACACTGATTTCGAATTAACATTCATATCAGTTTTGTCACGAGAATTTTGTATATTCTCTTCACTTCAGGCTTCAGAAAAGGCCTGGATTGTAAAAAAATAGTATCTTCTACAAAAACATCTGTGATTAATACAATATACATGTACCTTTTGTTACCAGGTTCCTAAACTTTACAACCGTTTGGTTCATGCCCTATTACCCTTCCATGATTTACTGTCAAGTTTTGATCTACTCGTTTTATTAAGAACAAAAGCGGTTGAGCCAAAGAAACTTTCATTTTTTTTTTTTTAGGTCTTTCCTTATGCCACATTTCGAATGGTATGTATTTGTGCAACTTTTAAAGCTGATGTTGTTATTTTTATTAAATAAACCACAGGCAAAACTGCATGACTCCAAAACATTTTATTTAATTGACCACCATTTAACAATAAACGAGAATCTGCTCAGCAACACTATTTAATTGTAAAGTTTGAGAAACTGTCAAAAGATATGTTATAGGTACCTTTCTCAACACAGTAACTTTTTATTTCAGTAAATCAGCATGAACAAAACACATATGCCGATATAAATATAGACCTTAATGTCTAACATACTGAAAATAAAACATAAGTAAATAATTAGCCACTGGGCATCTTCCGCGTCGCATAACGTACGGCGCAATGTTCAGTAGCCATCCTGTAAAGCGCTGAAATACAACAACTTTCGGTCAGAAGTCTCCCTTTAGGAACGTCTGCAGGCGTCGGTAAGCTTACCAAAAATGAGTTAAGATTAACTCTGTGCCGAGCATCTAAATGTACACAAAACATAAATATTCCCGCCATATCAGAATGAAGATTAACTAAGTACTTTAGAATTGAATTGGGCCTCACTTTTTGCCTTTGAACATAGAAACTGCTGATTTTCATGTTAGCAAGTATGTTACACAGTAATGAGTATACTCATCAACAAAAAGAACGATGTTTTTTTGCTGTCAATGGTTAAAGGAGTTATAGGGCCGCAAATATCAGGATATAATATACTAGATGACCTGGCCACGCGTTGCTGTGGCAATTCCATATTACTGTCCTCAATTAAACATTTACTTTGCAATAAAAAATGTAGGTCTACTAATCGTCAATAAACTACTCTATAACCTAAGTTGTACCAAGCAAAAGACTGTTGCAAAATTTTATCAAAATCGGTTTTGTGATTTCGAAGTTCATCGCGGTCAAACACTGACAAGGAATTTTAATGTAACTTTTATACTTATTTAGCTTGATTAAATGGCAGTCGACTCTGTTCACTATTTATACATGCTTCATATAACTTATTATTAGGTGCTACTCTATTAATTTGATCTACATCCTCGATTAATTATTTTATTTTATTTCTAAATTTTTTTTACTCATAATGACTTAAATGCTGTAGCCGTAATTAATAACTATTATTATCGCTACTGCACGTATGAAAAACAGAATCACTACGATTCACAAAAGCTACAAAGTCAATAGCAATTGATTTGTTAAAAGGTTACCTTGCACAATGATCTTACTGTCCTTGTTAATTTCGGCTCCCTGTCGTCCAAAAACAACCTTGTATCCAGCTCACTGTATCTTGGAGACTGACTGCAAGTTATATGGTTTCCCAAATTAGTAGTAAGCTGCTGCAAAAATTCAGCTTCGCCAATTACTAACGGAATCTGCATATTGTTGTAGGATTTGTAAAAAATGTGTTTTTAACTCGCTCTTGAATCTAGAACAAAATATATTTAATTAGTATTAGAATCAAGTAATATCATTCACACTATAAACAGATTATTAAACAATACTGTCCTTGTTATTGGTGTAGGTTTCCATTGTATTCACAGTAGATTTGTAGCCACTACGGCCGTTGCCAGCTTCGTTATATATTTATTATAGCTAACGGTGATTTTTCTTGACATGATTGCGGCGACCACAATGATCAAACACTATCCAACGTCTGAAATTATTATGCATCGTATTTCCTGAAATAAAATTCTTCTCCGCTTGTTGCTTGTCGTAATAACGATCAAGGTGTAGTTTTCTTTGTAGTATTATGCAATATTTTGAACTCTGTGATCGTCACCTGGTAGTTTTCACAATGCAGAAATTCAATTGTTCTTCTCTATTAGTTTCTAAGGCAGTTGTTACACCTTACTCGTGTTATGAGGGTAGGATCGATTTTCAATTGTGAATTTAAAAAAATGCACCATATATGTTTCACACTCGCACTTTTTTCTTTTTTTTCTCTTGATGCGGTAGTTTATAACGACACTAACAATTAGTAATAAGTGTAAAAGTGATTTCTTACGAAACTTTCACATTCTATAATGTTCACTGTTAAACTGTTGAATATTTCTTCTTATGAGACTTCAAATTAATTTTTATTCACGACAATTTAAAATTCACTGTTACCGTATTTTTAATACACTAATCGTTACGTAGACTGGGCCCATAACCTATAGGAGATTACGGGTAATTGAAACAACGATTATACTGAAGAAATTATTGTGTACTATATTCTTCTAGTCACTAAGAAGGTATACGTCCGTTGCCTAGCGGTGCTCAACAGAAAGTGAAGCTCAAAGTAGTGTAAAATTACCAAAGAAAAGATGGCGCTTCAACCACAGACAAAGTCATCGTAGACATAAAGCCACAGACATGACCATAAAGAATATTATACCACAAACTAATATTTAATAGATTAATTTTTGCAAATGGACGTAGTTATGCAAAAACGTTCCAATCCACAAAGTGGTCAAAATTGAGTTTATATGCCCAAGCTAGGTGTTTTGGGTCGTTCTATCAAGTGCTCAAGACATTTACTCTCTTAAGATAAAAATCTTTGAAATAATAAATAGGTCCAAATGATAAAACGAACCAAACAACCCAATCATATTTTAATACAGTGCCAATTATCTTGGATCGTACTGTTTTAATTCATTTTATACCCAAAAAAATGAAAAGAATGGCTCAATCGTCTTGGAACATTTTGAAAAAAACTGTCCTTTACCCAAAAAAATCAAAATAATGACTCAATCATCTTGGAACATTTTGAAAAAAAACTGTCATTTAAAATATCAATTTCTTTAAAACGTTCCATGTTATTTGTAATGTTTAAGATAGGTCATAGTGGCAAAAATAAACGATTCAAATCGCATATAGTTGTGGGAATATAAATTTATCTATTCCTGAAACGATCCATTACTTTTGTTTTGTTCTAAACGAGGTAATATTTGACATTAATGCAATATATTATTTAATTTAGTAGGTAACAAAATGCTTAGGCATCTTGAAATAAATAATTTATTAGCTAGCTATCCTTTAAGCCAATATTAGAGCCAGTATAAATAAATCTACTTGCAAAATTCGAGGAAATGTCTTTTTGCATAAGAAATTATACTATCTTAGATAATGTAAATGACTAAAGATAGACACTGATAAAAATACCAAAAGCATTCACAAAAATATTATTATCATCATACACATAGTGTGGTCGGGAAACAATATTACACTTTGTTTGGTTTAATGTAACTTCTTTTCAATGTTCCAATTATATTTGAGCCGATTATTGAATAACATACTTATAAAAATGTATAATGTTATGAAGTCTGGAACGTTCTAACAAAAATAATTTAGTAAAATTAATGTCCTTGTGTTAATGTAGTAAATGTTCCATTACATTTGGAACGATTAACGAATTAAGATTACACAGCTTACCCTGTGACTCATGACTAGTGGAACATTATTAAGAAAATAAATTTAGTGATTCTTATTTCTCTTATGTGCTCCAAGTTCCTTTGAACTATTTAATCGGTAAGTAAAATATAAAGATTGAAAAAGCTAACTTATATTCGATTTTTATGAGAACATCTTTTGATGAGGATTTTATGGAAGTCAACACAAAAAGACAACAAAAGGAATGATTTTCAGCAATTGTGGCGTAACGAGAAACTCCAGCTAAATTGGCTGATTTATAAATCCTTCTGTAAGTTTATCCCAGCTGATTGCCTTAGTTTTTATAAAAAATTGAAAGCGTCTGAAGAAGTTACAATTACGACGCTGATGGATTTTGTGAGGAGATGTATTTCGTCCAGGATGATGAACTGTGACGATATTAAAGCATAACCCGGCGTCATTGAGGCAGGGTCAATATGACCCTGCACGTTTTGGATTTGAAATATTTTTATGAAACAATTATTGCACACTGTCGTGAATCTCAGTAGATGGAGGTAAGGATCACCCCGTCACATTGCACACCTGGCTTGAGTTGCCCGATACTCGTGTAACAAGTAAAACTTGCACAAACCTGCAACAGGGTCAATATAACCCTACTCAACGACGCCGTTGCTACTTTGTGCCACAAATAATTTTAGGTATTTATATGTTTATAGTTATTTGAATGACCATTTTTTTTGTTGTCGGGGAGGTCAAATGCATTTACGCATCGTCCCTGTGGGGTGGTGCCAACCGCAGGGATATGTGGGACTCGAAGTAAAAGCGTTCCCTCCATTCCCACTAAACATCCTCCCCGGCCTGACCTCCAGTGCGCTATTACGGGACGACTCGGGATTTGCGCACGTGAGCGCAACTACACCGAGACCGTCCCAACGCTGCCCATCTAGGCACTCCTTGTGCACCAATTGCTGCCAGCAGCCCACAGGAGCTACCGACTAACGCCAGTCCCTGTGGGCCGCAGGCCAACGCCGGTCTTATAGGCCGCCTCCTCACCGACGGCTGCTCGACCTGGCACGTCTTCCTGACGAGGACATCGGGAATAGCCATTGGATCGCACCCGCAGGACTTCGGGCGCGGTCGTGGCCCTGAAAAGGAACTTCCAGAACTAGCCGTGGTGGGAAAACAAAAACAACTTGACGATGGCATGTGACTTCGAATGCCAAGGCGACATACTTGACATCAAAAGCCACATACCCGCCGAGAAAGTTTCCCCACCACGTTACCAGGGTCCGCCACGAGGCGGCTTTCGGACGTGGACCCCTAGTTCCAAGACTGTCCTTATAAAAGACAAAAAGATTAGTCATATTTTTAAGGCTTGTCATAAGTTCGTATGTAGCGAACATCTGATTTCCTACTGTAATAACTGTAGTGAAAACCCTAAAAGAACAACTGATTATAAGAAAGTTGTTAAATTACATAATGTTGGTATTATTTAATTTTAAAAGTTCCTTATTAAAGATTAAAATTAGTATATCTTTGATTAAAAAAATTAAATTGCATTGATGCTTTTTTAAGTTTAAGAATATGACAAATTTTTGTTACTAACTTAAACTTCGTTTAGAAAAAAATGAATTATACTGATTAACTATGACTTACATTGTTTTAATTTCTAACTATTCTATTGGTAAGTATATAAGGTTTAAAAATCCAAAAAAATATATTAATATGAAATAAATATTTTTTGTTATATCAGGTAAGATCATTACAGGGTCGTAATGGCCCTCCTCAACGATGATGTATGTACCTTTTTTTCGCCACAATGACGCCGGGTTAAATCATATTTTGATTGACAAATATATTACATTTTTTTGGTACTTACCTACCTAATACTTTTTTATTTTTTAATATACGTTTTTTCAAAATTAATGTTATAATTTCTCAAAATAAACCAACTTTGACATAGTGGATCGTTTCTGCAAATTAAGCTATGAGACATCTTCATACAAAAAACCTTTTTTTAAAAACGTTCCAAGTACAATTTCCTCAAAATTGTATGATTATTATTATTAAATTTTAATGAAATATATGAAATAAAATAATATTTATATAAATAGTTTAAGTAATCCATACTACTCAGCTCAACTCATTACAACAAAAAAGCGTACCACTAAAACACATAAACGCGTTTTTCTCAGCTTGACCTATGTGTGAGTTGGAACGTTTTTGCATAACTACGTCCAAATTAATAAATAAAAATCAACAATTTAAACTAAAGTTATGCTTCCGAGTCAACTATAAGACACATTATAGATTATATGCATAATTAATAAACATATTTAAAATGCATGGACCTCGAGCAAATTCACCCCCATGCGTTAGAATCATTTATGTAATCAGACACCTTATAGTATGCTTTAGTATACAGTTTATTTTTAATAGCAGTTTTGAATTTATTAATAGGTAGGCTTCGAATATTATTTGGGAGTTTGTTATAGAAGCGTATACATTGTCCCATAAAAGAATTGCTTATTCTGTGGAGACGAGTAGCATGTACCACAAGATTATGTTTGTTCCTCGTATTAACATTATGAATGTCACACTTTTCAGAAAAATTTGTTATGTTTTTTCGTACGTACATTAAATTTTCAAATATATATTGTGATGCCACTGTTAGAATATTTATTTCTTTGAACTTTTCCCTAAGTGAAACCCGAGGACCTAATTGGTAAATAGCTCGTACTGCTCGTTTCCCAAGTGCAACCGCTTCCTTCATCTTGTTATGTCTTTCAGATTCTTGAAAATTTTTCTGAGCAACTTTATAATCATTAACAGCTTTGGCTATACCTGCAGCACCCCCGGCAAGTGAACCCAGAGCAGATAACCCTGCGAAAATTGGAACGAGAGGCAAGAAACCTCCGCTTTTAGGTATAGGAATACATCGTGGCAATCGTATTCCCTTTTTATTAGTAAACAATTTTTTTGCTGCCGCGTATGCATATTTTATAGCTTAGTGATTATTTTTGCATTTTAATTTTCTTAACTGTAATTGTATTTTTTTTACTAGTGACATAAAAGGTCTGACTCCAGCACCAGCTTTAAGTTTTGCTTTCATCGCATTTTTTACAATCCATGAGGCAACTTTTTCTCCCCTTCCAACATCTTTTGATTTTAGCCTATTTTTAGCCATATTTAAAAGATCTAAATCAGCCTTATGTCGAACTTTCAAATCTCTATTATTATATGCAATATCGTGATGCATACAAGCTTCATCCAATTTATTTATACCTCGATCACCTCTGAGTAGCCGTTTTCGAAGTTTTGTTCCAGGACCACAAAATTGATATCCAGGTAAATGTAATTCAAACGGCAAACTGTTTATTAATTCGTTTATAACACCACTTCCCTGCTTCATTGATATTTTTGAAATGCTGATATTATAGTTAACCAGTTAAATTTATATTACAAAACTAGTGCTCTCTTATCATCCCAACTATTTTCGTCATCACCCAGACCTAGCCATTTAACAAAAAGCTTATTTCCTTTTCTTTTCAAAACTTTTTCAATTAGATAGAGATCGGGAAATTTTGTTTTTTGTAATTCATATTCATAAAATGACCCTAAAATTCTTTGTTTGTGCTTATCCTCAATATGATAAGTATTTGGTTTCGTTTTATTAACTTTAACAATAACAAATATTTCAGTTGACCAGTTTGGGGTATAGCCTTTATAAAAATCTCCCTTAAACTTACTAATTCGAACGTGATCTCCAACTTGAAATTTCGGTTTCTTATCTGTGTGAAAAGTCTTTGATTTAATAATATTAGATCGAACAATCATCTCGTTTGCTTTATCGACATCAATTGGCTTATATTTTGTTATTCGATGTACAGTACTGTTATAGTTTTCTACAACAGACCCTAAATTCTTTCCTAACCATTTGTAAGAGCCGTGCAAGCTAAATGGTTTGTAAAGTTGGCTTTTTATTGTTCTTATTACCCGTTCAACAATAGAAGCTTTTTTTACAGAGTAGGTGGAATAATGATTTATGTTATATTTATCTAATATGCCTTTGAATGTATCATTATAAAACCCTTTGCCTAAATCAGTTTGTAAATGTTTAGATATTCGAGATGACTTCGTGAATATCTCTTGTATGGCCTTCGTAACACATTTTTTTTCTTTTGATTTTAAAGGACTCATCCACACATATTTCGATAAAGTATCTATCACCACCAAAATGTATTTGTAGTTTTTGTTATATTTTGAATACTTCTGTAGATCTATAAGGTCAGCTTGCCATAAATCATCTATTCCTTTGATGATGGTACTTTGACGTGAAAAATTTATTCTTGCTGCTTTGTGGAGTTCATCGACTATACCTTTTTTACTCATTTTTTGTTTAATTTGTCGTCAATCAATTTATTCTTTTCAGATTTGCTGTAGTATATAGTGTTTAATCGATTTGTTGTTACTTTCTCCAGGTTATTTAGATAAGTTTTAACGTCACTTTGGACTTTCTTAATTTCTTTTCTTAGTTCTTGAACTGTTTTGTCCACATAAATTTTATTCACTGCTTCATCATCTTCATGAGGAATTAATAAGCCTTAATATCAATGGCAGAGTTTGACCATTGTCATATACGTGACATGAAAGTCTGAACATAGATTTCTCTAACAACAAGTATTCATTACTATACGAACAGTACGCAAGGTTTCAGCAGTCTTATCATGGTTGTCGAGCCAACCCGTTGATGAGCTTAAAAGAATTTAAAGAAATTGCTCCTTTATTTGTTATTGACTGTTCCCGCCAGCACGAAACGCTAAAAGGATCGGTCGACGTGCGAGTTGAAATCGAAGCCGATCAAGAGATACCCGATCAGACCGCTGCATATTGTCTAATACTGAACGATTGCATATTTGAATACAAGCCCTTGAGCAATATTGTAAAGAAAATATCATGAATAACAATACCATAATTGTGGATGTGCAAGGATTTAAAGATTTGAAAAATAAATTTATTATTAAAGAGTTCGCAATAGCAACTACAGATCATACGCAAACATTCTTAGTTAAGCCGCCGTATTCTTATAAAACTTTATCAAATGAAGAAATGAAACAAGTTCGATGGTTGGAAAAAAATCGTGGTCTCAATTGGAGTGAAGGATTCATAGATTATCGTGAATTTCTACGAGTAGTGGGTCCGTATATAAGCGGGAAAAAGGTATTAACAAAAGGATTGGAAAAAGTGATGTGGATTCGAGAATTATGCCAAGATTGTGAAGTAATAGAATTAGGCGAAAAAGGCTGTCCCAATTTTTTAAAATTATATTATGATTACTGTGAGAAGGAAAACAAAGTATTAAATTGTATTTATCACAGTAAAACATGTGCATTAAAAAATGTACTGTGTCTGAAAAAGTGGTATTGTGATAATTTTATTTATATATTTTTTTAGTTTTTATTGTAATTCGGTACTTATTTGCGAAAGAATAAATTATTATAAAATTATATGAAACTCTTTAATTTTCTTTTTTAAATGCAGTGCGCAGTATGAGATGAAATAACAAAACCAATTTTCTTATTTAAAATCTTTATTAGTATCATACAATTACACACAAAAATAAATACACATAAATCTAAACTAAAAACTATCACCACACAATTTTTTTGAGATTTTTCTTATTACTGTCTCGGTTAAGTCCATTATTTCGTCAACCGTGTCCGTTACCACATATTGCGCACTGAGCACCACATTGTCACCATCTTCACTGAACGCATCCAGTTCCCGCGTCATCGAACATGAAGGCTCACAAATCAAATCACAGACTTTGATTTGTATGAGGCGTCTGCCTTTCAAGCGCTCCTTGTTGATGACGAAAGACTTCGCAGCATGTCGTACTCTTTGTTTCGAAGAGTTGGTCTTTCGCTTGACCTTCCTTTCTTGTGAAGTTTGAAGGTCGTTAGTCTGGTTCCTTATCTCCTGGCATGCCTGCGTCGATCCTTCCCAGGGATCGTAAGCAAACTGGGACAACATGATGCTCGTATCGTCTGTGTTCTGCATTGTCTGAAAAATAAAAACTGTTATTGGATACCAACCCTAAGCATAGAAATTTATTTATTTTAATAGAAATACAAATATTTGGTCTACTTACAAAGTGGTTTTTTCGTTCACCGATCTGGATTAGTACACTGCTATTTGAAGAATGAATAATTCCAACCAATAACTAATATTAAACATTATACCTATAAGCTATGACGTGTTACAGAAACAACACACACTCTAAAGGTTAATTTATGCATAATTGTAATTAGAGTAAATTAGACTACTTTCGTGTGCATTATTTCTGTTACATATTTCGTAATAAGAATATTTCCAAATTGTTGAGCTTGCAAACATGAAATTCGATATTGCCAGGCGACACATTTCCATATATTAAGTAAATTTGGGTCACTACATTTGTTTTACTTGGTTAATTCTTAAATTATATATTTTTATTTATACCTGGCTAGTGCTGTCTATGGGGAGAGTACTTACAATTGAACATCAAAATCTATTGAAAAAATTTGTGAGTTTGTATAGCTTGATGTGTACCTAGTAGCCTAATCTATAATCAGAGTTGATCGGAAACTATTTTCGTGGAATGAAGGATATTGAAATAAAACAAAATAATAGCTTATAATCGTTTATTAATATTTATTGGTTGTTAAGTACAAACCCACCACCTTCCCATGGCCTGACGCAACCTTACGGTTATACAGGCCGAATCACGGGAGAGTGCGCTGCTAGTTGCCGGAGGCTCTGGTTTCACAGCGCACCTTAATCTCTCCTACAAGTTATTCTTTGTCTGTCTTCCTTGTCCCTATGGTCCTTCTCCCCTTTCTGGGGCGGACATCACTCGTACGCCTTCGGTGCCTTCCAGGTCGTCCGAGCCCACCCGAAGTGGTACCGCTTGCTCCCACTGCCCAGTCTTCTGCCTCTTCTGCGGCGTCTTCGCTCTTCACCTCTCTCTTTCTAGCCCACTCCTAATCTTGTGCCATCGCCGCGCGAAGTCCCGTAGCTGTCTGAAGTTCGCCTCCGTCCCCACGAGGTCCGGGTAATAGACCGGGCCCACCTCAAGCGTCTTCACCTTGTCCAGAAGAATCCTACGCGCTTCCCCGTAAAGTTCGCATTCCCACAGAGCGTGGTGTACGTCCTCTACGTCGCTACCCCCGCATTAGCATGAGCTCACATCGGCGAGTCTCATGCGGAAAAGTCTACCCCTGAAGCAACCGTGGCCTGTCAGCAACTGTGAGGTTTTATAGTCCGGCTCGACCCAAGTCGCCTTGAGACGAGCCACCACATCCGGGAAGAACCGATAAAGCTCCCTCCCCTTGTCCGACGTGTCCCAACGTCCCTGCCATGCGGCCTGGACGGACTCAGTTATTCTGAGTTCGGCACCCTTAAACTCGTCCTTGGCAAGCGCGGACTCGCGTGTCTCGCCTAGTCTGCCCGCCCGGATTACCTCGAGGTCAGCCGGAAGCACACCGGCAAGCACCGGCAGTGCGTCGGTACTCGTCGAACGGTACGCCTTCGTCAGAAGGACTAAGGCTGGTCTCTGGGTGCGCAGGAGCGCACTCCGCACAACGTGAAGGGACGCGCGCTCGAACCAACATGCTGCAGGATACGTTACCGTGGCGATGTAAGTGCCGCGGTACAGCTCCCGTAGGGCTCTGTACCGTATACCCCAAGAGGACGCCGATACTCTCGACATCTTGCCGAAGCAATTTGCCACCCTCTCCCCTATCGATAACGCATGCCGTGCGAACGAGAGACTCGAGTCGACCACCACTCCGAGCACCGTGGTCGACGTGACGCTTTTGATAGAAGTCCCCCCGAACCTAATGACTGGGGGCCTCTGGAATTTACCCCTGATCGTCATGGTAACCGACTTAGCAGGCGCGAATTCCAGTCGGTTACGGGCGCCCCAGTCACCGACGAGCTGTAAAACCGTAGAGGCCGTGGCCTCTATGCTCGCCCGGGATCCGGATTCTATCAAAAGCGTCACATCGTCGGCGTAAGCCACGATACTGACCCCCCCCCCCCCCCCCCCCCCCCCCCCGGGAGGGGCAGTCGAAGCAAGTCGTCCATCAGCACGTTCCAGAGCGTGGGTCCCAACACCGATCCCTGCGGGCAACCCATAGTTGCTGCCTTCCATAAAGCCCGGTCACCCACGAACAAGCCCACCCGGCGATTAACGAAGTACCCCGCCAGCATCCTGAAGATGTTGGGGGGGCACCCTCCGCGCTTCACCTTGAGCAATATCATGGGCCACCAGGCGTTATCGAAGGCTCCAGAGATGTCTAAGAAAATGGCTTGTACGTACTTCGACGAGGTACCCCTGGCTGCGCTGAAGATGGTATTTAGCGCAGTCACCGTCGACCGACCTCGAGTGAATCCGTGCTGGCAGTCCGATAACCCCCTTGTTATTTGCGGTGCGCAGCGTAATATTACGCGTTCTAAAATCTTACCAAAGATAGAGAGCAGGGTGACGGGGCGATATGCTTTTGGGTCGGAAAGCTGCCTGCCGTTCCCTTTCGGGAGGACAATCAGCCTGCCGTCCTTCCACACATCCGGAAAGGTCCCCTCTTGGACACATCGCCTAAACACTTTGCAGAACTCTACCGACGCGGCTGCCCATGTGTGTTTAACTATCCGAGCGGTGATCCCATCGATACCCGGGGCCGTGTTGGGAAGGTCCCGAACTATCCTCTCGACAGTGCCATCAGTGGGTGGAGGGGCATCTTCTCCTGAAGGCGTGATCGAAGCCACAATCCGCACTTGCCGGTGATACACCGTGTCACGAGACACATCGTCGTCCGGACACAGCGCACACATAAGGCTGTGCATGGCCTCGCTCACGCTCCCAGCATAACCTTCGGCGAATTTCGTGCCATTAATTACGTTACGGGGAGGCCTAGACCTCCCGCTCGCGGCTCGGTAGGCCTGTCCCCAAGGGTCCAGGTTTCCGGAATCTGCGATCTTCCTAAAGTGCAAAAGTTGCGCCTCCTCCATTGCTCGACGATACCTACCCCTATGCGCATGAAAACGTTCCCTCGCCTGTGCCTCGGCAGGTCCGCCCCGAGCTCGGGTGCGTTGCCAGGCCCTACGCAAGTTGTTGTTTTTGACTCGGACGTCATCGAGGTCTGACGTCCACCACTCTGGTCCCTTGTTCGCGTTCCTAGGCTTAACAAACCCCAGTGTCTGCTTCGCGGTGCTCCCTACCATTTCGGTGAACTGAGCACAGACTTCTGAGGCGGAACGATTCCACTTTATACTACCCACCCTCCCATGGATCCGACGCTCGAAGAGGGCCCAATCGACCCCCCTGTCACGCAGTCGCTTCGGCTCGTCCAGCAGCTCTGCGCGAGCAGGAGTGGGCTTGCTTGCCACTTTCATAACAATGAGACGATGGTCGCTCTCGATCTGATTCTCCAGCACTCTCCACCCTGTCACCAGGGCGCCTCTCGATGTCAATGTGAGGTCGATGTTGGACGTTCCGTTCGCGGTCGCGAAGGTCGTTGGCTCTTCCTCTCTATTCTCCAACCGAAGATCTCGGGCCAGGATAAACGCTTCCATGGACTCGCGGCGGTGCGTGACGTCTGGCCCACGTCCGGTATACTGTCGCGGTTCACAGTACCACATCGGAGAGTGCGCATTTGAGTCCACCCCTACAATAACGCGCTTGCCCTTCAAGGCATCCAGCACGGTGACTAGATGTTGTAGGTGAGTGTCTATGTCGTCGCTGTACTGGAAGTACGCGGACACCATATACGTGCCCTCTTCGTCATTTAGTACATGACACACTAAGCAGTGCGTGGTCGACAGATGGTATAAGACGGCACATGGGAGGTCCGTGCGACGAACATACACACCCGCCTTGGCACGATCGCCGCACTGCAGCCATCCGCTACTCGCGGCGTCTGGTTGGGCCCTGGGATAATGCTCTTGAGCCAGAACGACGTCCAGGCCCAACTCCTCTGCTACGATGGGTAACTCCGTAGTGGCAAGTTCTGACCCCGCCAGATTTATTTGGCCGACTGTACACCCCGTGGGAGCCATTAAAAGGCCGTAGACTCCGCCATACGCCGTTCGGGGTGTACACGTGCTGGGCAATCTCTGGCACCTGTCTGGTGAGTCTCCGCGCCCTTCTGCCCGAATCTGTGGCAGGTGGCGCATCTGTCGTCTTGCTCTTTGCAGTCAGCGGGGACGTGGCCGGTGATGCCGCATCTGGAACACGTGGGCTTTCCTTGTTTGCAACGCTTGGCGTTGTGCCCGTAAGTGCAGCAATTTGTGCACATGATGGCCGTCGTGAAGTCCTCCACGCGGCACACGTTCCATCCTACGTACAGTCGGCCTTTCCCGATGAGCGCCTTTCTCAAACTTGGGGAACAGGCCAACACCATCGCCGAATGAGCGGATCCGAGGCGGCTCTTCCTGAAGGCCAAGCGGCACTGGCTCGACACCTTCTCGTAGGTCCACTCAGACCCTCCAAAGTTTTGGTCTACGACTGCCTTCAAAACCTCTTCCAGTTTAGGGTCCGTGCCTTCGAGGTCCCGTATCACTACAAGTGGTGGTCTCCCCTTCAAGTCGTTCGCCTTGATGTTGGCAGGAAGAGCCGTCTTGAGCCTCGTCATGTCTTCCACTGTCCTCGTCTGTACGAGAACGCCTGCGTTCCCCACTCTTCGGACCTTGTCCAGGGGGGCTATGGAGGTCTTTAGCAATTTTTTGGTTTCCTCAGAGGTCTTCATGGCGGACCCCTCCGCCGGGTAGAGCGCCACCATTGGTCCTGGGGGCGCACGGGCCTTAGCCGCGTACGTCGTCGTCGCAGAAGGAGCCGTCGTCGCCGCCGATGCAGCAGCCTCCGCTCGCGCGCTAAAGGCGATCGCCTCGGCGCGAATCGCCCTCTCGCGCTCCCGCTCGCATTCCTCGTCCAGAGCGGCGGTCGTCTTCCTCGCGTCCCTGATCTCCCCGCGTATCTCTTCGGATGAGATGGCCAGGTGTCCCACGATCTCCACAATTACCTGGAGGTTGGCGTTCAGGGAAGCCAAGTCCGCCTTATTAATCCTGGATCCCGGTCCACCTGTCACTCCAGAGATGGATCGCGCAGCCATGTTGGCGCGCGCCAGCAGCTGCCGCGTCGACGCCCTGCTGAGGTCCATGGACTCCACGGCGTCCTCGTCTTCCGACGTGATGGGCGTCCCGTAGTCGGTCATCGGGGTTGCGAGGGGCGCCAGGGGGGCGGGGGCGGCCTGCGAGACTGCGCCGCGCAGGCGTCGCTTGGGGCGCATGGAAATGGTCGCCTCGTTCGGTGAGAGCACGCGCTTGGATGGGGCGTCAGAGTGGTTGTTAAGTACAGATATAATTATAGACTTAATACAAATATAGACTTAATACTACATACAATCAAGTATACATTTTACAGACCATTGCGATGATGCCCCCATGCTCTGGTAGAAACTTTATCCGATAGTATGATCCGTTTATCATCTGCGTTAGATAATGCAACCTTATTAACGCTTTGGGTATATATCTCGTGTTTAATACATCGAAACAATATATTCTTTTTACGTATTACCTGATCATGAAGAAGAACATTTTTATAGTCACTTGAAGTAAGATCTTTGACCACGCTCTTTTTAACACCCTTCGCTTTTTTAATAATATCCGATTCAGTTTTGATACAATATAGTTTTGACCTTAAACCTACAAACTCTGTTATAATTTTCCCTCCCATTTCATCTTTAAATAGCCCAGGAACTTTTTTGTTC
Organism: Elophila nymphaeata; assembly: GCA_955850985.1. Classification (NCBI taxonomy): domain Eukaryota; kingdom Metazoa; phylum Arthropoda; class Insecta; order Lepidoptera; family Crambidae; genus Elophila; species Elophila nymphaeata. Next base: position 13,072,783 of record OY039071.1, on the reverse strand, counting down.
TTAATTGGTACATTAAATATATTTTTAGATCTATAATTACTAGTATCAAAGTAACTTAGAAAGTGTTTGTTTAAATCTTGATAAAAGTCATTTGTTTCTATTTGGTATAGAAAACTATCTGTGTCGGTGTAGCACAATTGTACTCTATCTCCATAATGTGGTTTTATGATAGAGTAGTGAAATTGATACATATGATTCTTTGAAAGTTCTAGTACGGAAAATCCAATATATATAGGTTTGTCTAAAATAACTCTATCTGGCTTCATCTGAACTGCCACTAAGTTTTCGGAAAACACCGTAGCAATGTGAAAGTTTGGGCGTGCAATTAATTTATCTGCACTTGCATACTTTTTTGTTTTATTAGTCTCATCACGCCATTGATTTACTAATTTTACATCAACTCGACGTTCATTATCTTCCAACGTCTTTCCAAAAACAGAATTGTTTAACAATTTAAAAAGATCCTGTTGAAAAGGAGTTGTAGCTTTTTTTCTTAATTCGGTATTTAAGTTAATATATTGGCTTAAAAATGCATTTTGCTTGAACGCTAAAACCCTATGGATAAACACTAAGCCATGACTAATACAAGTCTTTAAATGGATATAATGAATTACGTACTCAAATTTAGGATAAAGATTTGGTATAAGCTTTGACGTTTTTCCACCAGGTGGTATAAACTTTTCTGCGCAAAAAGGATAATCGTTATGAAAATTGTGTAGTTCCTCTGGGTAAGACAAATCCACTTCCAGAATGTAACCAATTTCGGCATCGTCGGGAGTAGATAATATATTCAACTGATCTATTTCACTTTTTTTTAAAAATCTAAAATCTGACACAGGCAAAGATTGAGACATACTATAGCCATACAAGTTATTACAGTCTATATACACAAGATAGGACGAAGGTTTACTTGGGTTATAATTTGATAAGTATTTATTATTAGCTTTACTATGTCTTGTAGAGCATATACATATGCCTCCTCGTATGCTTTTTTGTATAAGACGGATTATTTCTAAATCGTGTAATAATTCTAACTGAATGCCTGTCTTTAACAACATCGCATCAAACGATAAACTTGGAGCTGTTAAATAAAAAGCAGGATCTAACTGATAATTATCCTTACATACATTTCGAAAGTTTTCAAATACATCGGCTAGCAATAATACATCTGTTTTAATATACAGATCTGTATATTCTCCCATATTTTTTATTTTAAAGGAAGACCAAACGGATTTCGCATGTGTGTAATCCGATTCACTAATATCTTCATCAGTTAGCGAGTTATGAAACTGGCTCTTCATTGGTAGGCTTTTCTCAGTGAAAGATTTCCAATTTGACATATAGTCATAAGGATATACTCCTTTTCTTGTCAATAAAGTGAATTCGCGTTCGTTAGGAAAATGTTGCCTCAAGTGAAATCGATCAGATTTATGCAAACCACTAACCAGTTTTTCCAAAAGTACCTAAAAATTTAAACGAATCAACAAATCGTATTTGACCAAATTTTTTATCGGGTAATTGTTTAAACTTGGTAAAAGAAATGTAATTTTCTTTATTCTTAGGAATAACTTTAATGGGGCCTAAGCTTTCGGCTAATTCTTTTATGAATAAGTGACAATCGTAACCAGACAAATTATGAAAAAAAACCGGAACGAATTTAGGCACATTAAAACGCAAGTTACAGTATGTATGTGCTGCGCCACGATATTATTTATTTATTTATTTTATTATCTATTTATTTATTGTTAATTAAAACGTTAAAATAACAATTACATTAATTAACACAATTACAAGAAAAATAAAAATACAAAAACATTCATACAATCTTCTCGCAGTACTTCAAACATTCTGACAATATCTTTCCCCATCCATTATCAAACACATCACATTCAGGATTAGAGTCCAGAAGAGCATTAAGCGATGTGAGCGAACGTGGTATGGGAGAATTTGAGTGTGCAACAGTTCTACACGAAGGCACACAGAATAATTTGTGCTTTCTGCTCCTGTGGTAATTATTTGGGCAGTACAGCCGCAACTCCTCATGCAGATTAGGAGCATCTATTTTGCTTCGAATGATCTTACATATAGTGATCATTTGATCTTTCATACGCCTCACTTCTAATGAGTTGTAGCCCAAAATTCCTAATAAAAATTTTGTAGGATATAGAAATGGATAGTATCCATATTGACGTTTATATAAAAATCTAAGGAATGCCTTCTGTACCTTCTCTAAACACAAAGCATATGTATTCTCGTGAGGATGCCACACACAGGCACTGGCTTCAAGTTTGCTGCGGACCAAGGTGTTAAAAATTAGTTTCAGTACGTTTTCATGTTTGAAGTCTCGACTATTTCTTAGAACAAAGCCTAACCGTCTATAGGACTCCTTAGCAATCGCAAGAATGTGATCATTGAAGGTTAGTTTTCGGTCGAACGTTATTCCTAGGTCTTTCATGGTTGTTGAGTTAGAAATCACATGGCAGTCCAGTTGGTAGTGGAATTCGATAGGATTGCGCTTTCGACTGAAGGTCATTGCATGGCACTTTGAAATATTAAACTCCATCTTATTTACTACACTCCACTGATATACAGAGTCAACGTCATGCTGTAGCATTAATGAGTCATGTAAAGATGTAATTTCAAGAAATAATTTAAGGTCATCTGCATATAATAAACATTTTGCATGCTTTGCCACTTGAGGAAGGTCGTTTATCATTAAAATAAACAGCAACGGACCGAGAATAGAACCTTGACTTATTCCCGATCGCGTGTGATAGGAAGACGATTCATAGATGCCAAGTCTGACAAACTGTTGACGGTCGCGAAGATAGTCTGCTATTAGCCTTAGTAGCCCAGGTGCGAACCCAAGAGAGCAAAGCTTCGTAAGCAGTATATCATTATTGATTCTGTCAAATGCTTTCCGGAAATCAAAGTAAAGTACATCAACTTGAGAACGACGATCGAGCCGTGTTGAAATGTAATTAGTTATAATTAATAGGTTGGTATTGACCGACCTTTTGACCCTGAAACCGTGTTGTTCATCGCATAGGTATTGCTCAACTTGTCTGTATATCTCCTGATGCAGCATTATTTCGAAAATTTTGGCTGGAGCTGATAATATAGCAATAGGACGATACTCCTCTACCACGGATTTGTTGGCACTTTTAGGTATAGGAGTCACCCTAGACAGTTTCCATTGTGATGGATATGTGGCATTTCTCAAAGCTAAGTTATAAATGTGACATAATGGCCTTGACAAATTATATTTGCAGGATTTAAGTATGGATGTGGGGATACTGTCTGGTCCAACAGAATTCCCGCTCTTTAGAGTATTTATTGCAGAAATTACATCCTGAGGATAAAACCTATGTACATAGACATGATTATTGCCAGCAGTAATGTCCAAAATATCCAACCTATCAACATTTAGGGCAGGAACTTCGGGTAGAAAGACGCTAGAGAAAAAGTTAGCGAATGCATGAGACGCTTGAACGCCGCAGTGAGTTTCCCCCCGATAAACTATTTTAGGCTCAAAACCTCCCTTTGAACGCAAACTAGATATGTGGCCCCAAAACCTACGCGGGTCGAGTTTTATATTACGTTCAATATTTAGTACATAGGAATCATATGCTGCCGACACCCGTTGCCTTAAATCAGTCCTCAAAGTTGAAAAGGCTCTGTAATCTTTTATGCAGTTACTGCGTTTCCACTTTGAGTGCTGTTTCGATTTACGTTTGATATCGCGAATTATGTCGTAAGTAAACCACACAGGATAACGTTTCATACGTGTTCTGTTACGACACTTTTTAGGTACACAGTAATCAAACAAAGAATAAATAGCATTATAAAAATGCTGAGTACTTAGTTGTACGTCGTTAATTTCGTATAAATCACCCCATGGTAGTTGAGACACCAATTCGCAAAGAACATCATAATCACACTTACCGAAGTTCCAGTCCTTGTCTGATGCTATATTGGTTGGTTCGACGCCATCCGAGTGCGGAGGAGACGCAACAACCACTACAATATCTAAGGGTGGGTGATATTCATCGGGAGTCACAATACCCTCGACAGCTGTAACACGCACTCTCTGTATATAATAGCTCTCCTGGACTAAAACCACGTCAAGCATACCTCCATACGAATTCATCACATCATTTAGTTCACTCATACCACAAAAAGATAAAAAGTAGCCATAATAATTATTGACATTTAAAGACGCACTATTCAGATTTAAATCACCAAAAATTAACAAAGAGCCTGTTATGTTGTGCACAAAACTTTCGACTTTGTGAAACAATTCCATATAGTCAACATCACAAGCACTTGGTTTCATGTAAACGACACACACATAGAATCTATGACCTCGCCACGTGAAACTCGCGCACAAGTCTTCTCCGCATTCAGTCTCAAATTCGGCATGCCGACGAAGCGTAATAGGCGCGCGCGCCGCTAGCAGTACTCCGCCGCAAGGTGTGTTCCTGTCACGACGCAGCACAGTCCAATCTCCACAGGAAAGTTCAGAGTCCTCCACAGATTTGTCTAGGAAGGTCTCAGTCACAGCTACCAAGTCATTCTCGAGTAGTGCCAAGTTGTTGCGCCAAGTACGAAGCTTAGTCTTTAACCCACGGACGTTCTGATACATCAAATTTAAACTAGATGTTTTTTGGGTTTGATGTCGAAGCACGAAAGGGCTGCAGGTTCGAAGAATTTACCATTGGGAGTTTTCTACGTGGTTTGTAATTTACCCAAGGTTTTATACGCGCATTAATTGGCCATACATCAATTGAATAACATGTCTCATAGTATTCAACTGGAACTGCTATTTTATATGATTTATAGTGCCCTTTTGTGGTAAGTTCTTCTACAGTACATTCTCCTTCAGGGCATAACTGCCGAAGGTAAGCTTTAATCTCGTCCACACCAGATGCCATATTCCAAAGATGTATGTATTTTTTAATTTCGACCGCTTTTAATGACGTTATAGATGGCCCTGCAGTACCACACATTGATGTGATTCGACGGCTTTTCTTCTTAACTTCTGTCCATTGGTTAGTATCCAGCGTATTATGGGCATCGTATTCGCTATCACCAACAACTTGAGCTATATTTGTGGAAACAGAAGTAAAAGGTGAGTTTTCCGCTTGAGAGAGGCTGCCGTGACGTTTTTTGTTTTTACGCTTCTGTTTTTGTGTTTTAGACTGGCTATTGCTAACTGAGCTGTTGGTGGAATGTTGAGGCGGAGCTGAGGGCGGCATCGTCATGGGCAAATGGGGTACTGCATGAGGCGTCTGCGGTTGAAGCACTATTTGCTGCTGAGTTGCGCTCGTAGGTTCATATTTCTCTAATTTAATATGAATTTTATCTACTTTAGAGACACACTCCTCTAACTTTAATTCATACCGAGATATTATGGAAATTGCCTGCCCAAGTTGTTGTTTTAGGGCGATAATTTCTTCCCGTAAACTGCATAATTGAGCAGACATGTCATCAGTTTCACGCTTTTGTTCATCATTCCTAGGAGGCAGTTTGTTTCTTAAAGTAACATTCGCATCGCAGTTGCGAAGTTTTCTTGTCAAGCCTACTGGGGTTAAGGTATTGTCCCCTCCTCTCTTGGATGCGCAGACACATTCCGGGCACTCCCAGTTATCCCGGTCCAAGTGTTTTTTTCCGGTACAAGGTATGTGATAGTACTTATTGCAGTCAGTAATAGTACAACGTGCATATTTTTCCTTTTCAAGAATAGTGTTACAGCACGCAGCACAATCCATTCTTACTCAGGTTTCTTCAAAAAATCCAACACAATCCAATCAGTACGATTCTAGGCGCAGCAAATATTGTCCAAGTAATGAGGTCACCGCGCTAGCTTGATGTTCCCGGTGCGCAATGACACATACATGCGAGCGAACTGCGAGTTGTCGTAGGTCAGGGGCAGGTCGGTTAACACAATATTTAAAATAGTTTTTTGCAAATATCTCTGGTATTATTGCATGGATTAACGTCAAGTAAACGACTTATAACACGACACTACGTAGACTTTACGATTGTTATAAATTCGCACTTCTAGAACCACTTTTCCGCCCTTAAATTCAATTAAACTTGCGGAGCAATCGAACACACTGTTGTTGTTATGACGGTATCGGTAACGATATCTACCGGTCAAATGACAGTGGTCTCTTACCGCATCACCAAGTAATAGTTGGTTACATATGTGACAAAAAACGGCGCGTGAATGAGCTTCAGCATCGATTTCATTAAAAATCATTTTCACTTCGATATTTAAAACTTCATAAATATTTGTAATGTCTGAGTAAAGGCTTTCTAGAAATTGTTTACTGCAATTCGGTCCTCGGTATTGAACAATTTTATTTAAGTTACTATTATTGGAACATATTATTTGATATGCAAACGCTACTGGAATATGTCGTTGTCTGTGCATTGTGAAACTGGTTTGAGGATTCGGTTCACAGCCTTGAAATCGTTCTAGGATAGTTTCAAAATCAGCATAAATAACAAATGGAACATCTTGTTTGCGATCAAAATTTTTAAACTGAAGATAAGTACCTTTTTCTGGCAGCACAGTGCTAACACCACTACAGAGGTGTCTATCGATATTATCTTGGGAAGTAAAAAATAATAAACAGTCGTTACAAAAATACATTTGTCCGTGGTGCTTAGTGATTTGACTCCGAACTAAACGCGACAAGTTATTTTCAAGTAAAAGTAAGTTAATGTTTGTTCTGGAATGGATTTGTAATTTGGATCTGTAAATAGGACCAACAATGCTGCGGTTGTTTTTTAGGGAATAAACATTAATACGAATTGTTGGATTATTTTTTTCAAATATGTCAATGTCTTCAAACGTGACTGGGAAAGAAAGTCCCTTGACATTAAGGACACGTTCGAAATGTGGATATGATGACGGTCGTTCGCAATTTCTTTTAGTGGGATATAATGCCGCGATAACGCTCCACAGAAAACAGTGCACATCATTGTTTTTTATATTAACACACGCTTTTTTCTTTTTTATTACTGCTGGTAAATCAATATAAGTCGACCCTGATCCACACAAGGGATCATATCTATTTACATTACCTTCTAAATAAATATTATTAATAAAAGTCCATCCACTGTCGCGTTCTTGAAACTCTTCAACCTTCTTCTTTATAGCCGTTGTGGCTGATGTAAATAACTCCTCAAAGTTAAAGTTACTATGAATAACAAAATTCTTTGTGGCAAATGACTTTATTTCTTGCTCGTTATTTTGAAATAGTATAAAATTAGCAAAATACTGAAAATTTACTTTAACATTTATATGTTTTTTAAGAGATCGCTGTAAAAGTCGGCATAATTTGGAATAAAGACTTTGTAAAAACAAGTCGGGTAGAGTTTGTTCCGTATCTACCGTAGCGAGCATTCTATATGAAACTATACGACCGCGGAAAGCAGAAGTGATCTCAACGACCCCATCATCAGCCTGTGCCGCTTCGCACTTGTTTTTGTGAGCAGTACTTCGCAAGTGACCTATCCATTGCCTTTTACCTACTTCAGTGGCACACACAGAGCAGAAGGGCATCTTAGACGATTTATCTTGGCAATACTTAAATTTCCCTAATTTTACCTTGGTACACCTCTTAAATTTTTATAATAGGAAATAAAAAATTTAAACTAAAAAATAAAACTAAAAAGGACGTTAAATTTGTGATTAGGTACCTCTGTATTATTGTTATATTGGATGGATACCAAGGTTAATGAAATACCTACGTATTCTAAACGATTATTATTTTAGAATATAGGTTACCTTAGCTTAGGCTGTCTATTAAAATATAAATAGGTATTTATTTTTTAATGTTATCCGAATAAAAAACCGGTTCACTCTCGTTAAAAAGCGACCTCTTGGTTTTCTTCAAAAACTTTTGTAGCAAGTCCCATTCGGACTGATCGGGTTGGAGCTGTACCTTGAGGGTGACGAGCGCCTTGGTGTAGCGCGTCTCCGGGCTGGTGTATAGCGCGTCCTGCGTGGCGTAGAGACGCACCTCAGCGTAGTAGAGGCCGTCCAACTGCGCGCGCCGCACCACTGACCCGTTCGCGACCTTGCTGCAGATGGAGCTCGCCAGCTGCTTCTTAGCCGCAGCCCGACGAGATGCGTTCGAACACGCTGCCTCCTCCTCGTCCGAGGATAGCAACCCGATGAGATCTGATTCTGCCTTGGTGCAGCGTTTCTTCGAAGTGTTGGTCCTGCAAAAAATATTATGTTATGAGTTATATGATACGTTTACTTTGCCTAGGTGATTTTTATAGATATTTGTTAAACTGAAAGGTAATAACAAAATAAGTCACTTTCGCATTATAGCACTGTCGGATACTTTGCGTAACTCACTTGGAAGGAGCTCGTGGCATTGATTTCCTCTTCGGTTTTGTTGGACGGATGTGCTTTGAAGGGGTCTCGTCTTCTGAATCAGACCTGTAAAAACAAAATAAAGGAAAAAGTTAGCCATCTCGTAATATTAAAAAAATATTACGGTAAGTACTTAATACTATAAATTGCTATTCAAATCAAACCGCAGAAATTTATTAAAATCATACACATTTCGAAAAACAAATACATCGATACTCACTTTGAGATTGGACTTGAAATTGCTTTGGCCGGCTTCGACTTTTGCACTCGGCTGGCGATAACCTTAGTTTCGAATTCGGAGTCAGACCTGAAATACACATAATGACATGATTAAAATAGATAGGTCAAGCCTTAGTCTACTACACAAAAATAGGTACAAGTACAACACGACAAAATCTAGCTTGAAAAACAAATAGGTTAGGCAAATAAAGAAAAATATACCTCAAGTACTTACATAGTGATAGCAAGATGATATAAACTCACTCGATAAACTTAATGCTGAAGCTTTGGATGACGTAGAAAGTGCCTCGAGCGAAGCTGGAACGTACTAGTGTCGATTATCAGTACGAAGAACTTTGCAGCACAGAATGAAACACTAATGGAATTGTTTGTAACTTTATCGACAAATAATTGCAAATTTTGACCCGTGATGACGGCTTATTGTTGGAGTTGATTTTATGACTAATATTATAACAGAAAATATCAAGTTAAGTTAAGAAAAATTGTATGTTGTTTTAAAACACATAAAATAATCATTAAACTCAAGTAATTACAGTCGTTCCTACGATTCACCCGATCTTAATTAATAACATAACTCTAAAAATGTTAACTCTATCAAAAGTCATCTATTCTCTTTCACTTATGCGGTATATATAAATTAGTATGAAACCTGAGAGAAAACTCTCCTGACATTTGTTATTCACAAATTATTATTCACGAAACTATCGCCAACGACAATGTTCGATGTTGCACTATTTGTGATAGCCCTAGTTATTTGTGCGTAAGCATTTTTCGACAATGTGATTGTCGCTAACACATGGATGAAAATATAGTTTGACCTCAATTTACAAGTACATTTTTTCTTAATTACGACTTATTTTTATTATGTATAATTAAATATAAAATTGTATTCAAGTATGAAAATTAAAAATATACCCGGAATGTTGAGATAATTTTTAGGGTATTATCTGACGTTGTGGATGGCTTTTGTTTGTTTTTTACAGAAGGACTTTTACTGATTGGGGTCGTGTTATCCGCCTGTCTGCCAGGCAAGCTTTTTTGGGCGTAGTTGCAAAATGATATTGTGTACTTCAATTTAGTTTTTATCTTCATAAATAATATAACCATCAGACTCCAAACAGAGAGTTAAAAAATACTTACAGGTGACACAGTTAGATTACATTTTTTATGCATGACAAAATGTTTAATTATTTGAGTATTTATAAGGTAAGTAATGCTAGGATTACATGTTAGGATTTTCAAATATTATTCTGTAAATTTATAAAAATATTGATAAAATTTGGTAAATGAAATGACATGTCATTTGCTAACGTAATACTTCCAAGTTCGAGCAATTTTCGCTAGATGCCACTAATTACACTTTATTTTAACTTAATAATTTATGCATAACAAAATGTTGATATTACATTTTAGAATTTATAAGGTAAGCAATGCACTAAATATGAAAACAATGAATGAAAATTAAGCCACATTATTTATATTTACTTACTATGTTTGCTACGTAACACTTCTTAGTTCGAGAATTTTTTGTTAGATGGCACTTTGTAGAATTTTCCATTGACCGCCACAATCGGTAACCCGAATTATTGTTTTTAATCATTCAGATACAATTATCAACGTGCATAACAATATGTTTAGGTTACAAAGCACATCTGGTATATGTTATGTAAACTATTTCACTAACATTATTAGTGTAACATTAAAATAATTGATTTTATACCTGAATCGCGCAAACGAAGTTTTCATGAGTAGTCAGTATATATACAAATTACGAATTGATTACCTTCGAGGTTTGCCTAGTAATGAGTACGCAAAGCACGTAATTAGTACGCAAAGCACGTGGCACGGATAGTGCGCTGGAACACGAGCTACGCTGGAAAGTGAAAAGCAGGGCGTTTTCGCATTGAACCGGGCTCGTTTCCAGCCGATCCCAACTCAATGTGATCATAACACCTTCCCTCAACGGGATATCGCTCACAGTCTGTTCAAATCTAGAATGAGCCGTCCAGACTAAAGCAATTCCCGGATAAAATCAAACTAGCTAAAATGTTAGCTTGGTTTTTATATATCTTGTTGAATTGAGTGTGTAGTGCTGCCTAGTACCCACCCAATATATAATACAAAATCGAATCGGGGAACGGCGGCATTTACACACGACACACCTGTTTTGTATTTTTTTGTAAGCAAAATTGATGAATTGACATCACAATACTATTAAGAACAGAATAACTAACTTTCACAATTTCAAACAAGTGAATATCGGGTAAATTCGGGCATAATTCATTCATGAAATTTTTAAACGAACCAATGACCCAAAAATCCATAAAAGACATTGGGCATTCTAAATCAAAAAAGATATTGGGCATTCTAAATCAAAAAAAGATATTGGGTATTCTAACTGACGAAGTGAGTTAGAATGCCCAATACCTTACTACTCATAATAAATAAGTTTTCTGATTTAAATAAAATAATTTATGTAACAGCATATGTTTTAAGAATTTGTCATAACTTTAAAAATAAAAACTCACGCATAACAAGTGACTCATTAACTTATTTAGAGTTACAGACTGCGTTGAATAAAATTATATCACATGAACAAAACATTCATTTCAAGCATGAGATTGAGAGTTTATTGTCCGGTGAGGAAAATGTTAAAGGTGTTTTAAAACCACTGCATCCTTTTATTGATAAGTATAATTTGCTAAGAGTAGGTGGTAGAATTGAAAACTCTAATATTAGTTTTTCACAAAAACATCAGATCATTTTGCCAAAACAGTCTAAAATAACGGAATTAATTATTCACCATGAACATATTAAACTCTTACATGCAGCACCTAAATTGTTATTATCTACACTCAATCAAAAATACTGGCTTATTAATGGTTATAGATAGGTTAAGAAGATTGTATACAAATGTTTAATCTGTTTCAGGATGAAGGCTCAGTGTGCTAAACAACTAATGGGTTCCTTGCCTTCTCAAAGGGTAACAGCATGCAGACCATTCCAAAATGTTGGAATTGACTATGCAGGGCCATTGCAAATAAAAAACTCACGAGTTCGGCGAGCTATCATATCCAAAGGTTACATATGCATATTTGTTTGTTTCGCCACGAAGGCTGTTCAATGTTCATTTGGAGCTTTCTTCTGACCTGACTACAGAATGTTTTCTAGCTAGTTTGAAGCGATTTATAGCCCGTAGAGGGTTACCCACAGACATTTTCTGTGATAATGGTAGTAACTTTAAGGGGGGGAAGGAACGAATTAGTCAATTTATACAAATTGCAGACTTCGCAAGACCACCAAACACAGATACAAAGGTACACTGCTTCACTAGGAATTAATTTTCATTTTGTACCTAGTTACTCGCCTGTGTTTGCTGGCCTTGCTGAGGCTGCAGTAAAAAGTACTAAGTTTCATTTGAAGCGTGTCTTGCAACATTATATTTTGGTTTATGATCAATTATATACTATATTATGTCAGATAGAAGCTGTATTAAATTCAAGACCGTTATTACCTTAAATGATTTTAGTTATATAACACCTGGTCATTTTTTGATAGGCGAAGCCCTGACTTCATTTCCTGAGAGAGATTCAACAAATATCCCCACAAATCGATTAAAATTTTGGGAATTATGTAGTAAAGTTAGAAGTCAGTTTTGGAATATTTGGTATAAATATTACTTAAATGCGTTACAATGTCGTCCAAAATGGCGAGATAGTGTTCCTAACATTAGAGTTGGAACTTTAGTGATAATAAAGGAGAATAATGTTCCTCCTTTAACATGGCCAATGGCCAGAATTATAAAGGTGTATCCTGGTAAGGATAACAGAATTAGAGTCGTAGATGTTATGACATCTAATCAAAACTGTTATAGGCGATCATTGTCTACCATATGTGTTCTACCCTTGGAGTAGGTTTGGCAGGTGTTATTTTCTCGTTTTATGACTTATGACTTATTGTTGTAAGACAAAAAAGTCACACTTGTTGGGCTTGTTCTGGGGGTGGAACGCATATGGTAGAAAATGTTATGGTAAACAATTTAAGTTTTATATTTTGTTTCAAAGTTAAATGTAATTTAGTTTATTTCTTGGCCATAGTTATTGTATAAGTAAACAATATTCAATAGTAACAAAAATTGTTATGTTGTAAGAAAATAATAAGATATTATAATGTTTAGTTATTTTATAAACTTTGTAATTCTAATTACTGGAATATATCTCAATACAAACCAATTAATTTCATAAAAAATACTTAATTACTGTGTAAATTGCTTAATTTAAAGGAAATGTAGTACAATATTGTTAGTGAAAAATTCAGGTATATATTTGTAAAAATAAAACAGTATGATTTAATTCTGTTTATTGTAATATCAAGATGCTGGTACGAGTATGCATATAATTAGTAATAAATATTTAATGTTGTCTGATATTTGTCCCTCGGGCCCCCAGCATATTGGTAGCACCAAGCATAAGCTATAATAAAATAATTAAAAACTTGGTTATCATTGTCTATGGGTCACGGAGACCGCGGCCATACTTCTTCCCTTTTGATTACAACGAGCACTTGTACGTGTTGTGACTGTGTATCCTAATAAATTATCTTCCATCGAACCTATCTTTGATTCTTTCTACAAAATCACCAGCGGCTACAACAACTACAGCCCACACACTGAATCATCAATTGTATCTAGATAGGAGAAGTAACATAAGTTTTTGGAAAATTTAGTGCCTGTGCAATGCCGCCAGAGTAGAATAGCATCACCCCATATCCTCCAATGGGTGTCATAGAAGCCGACTAATGGATCAGAAAAGGGTTATTAATCACCTTATACTCCATCCACCAATCCGCATTTGGCAAGCGTAGTGGACTTTTACCTAAACCTCCTTCGATGACAAGTAGATGCCTCGTGTCCTAGCAGTAGGTCGAATTATAAAGGCTGTTATAGTGGGATGGTGATGGTAGGAATAATGGAGTAGGAACTTGAGGCAAGCTGAAAACCTGTCATATAAATCTCCTATAATACCGTAACATAGAGCTGCAGACCTGGCTGAGAATTAGTTAAAGTAGTGGCGCTACAACCCATAGACATCCAAAGTCCTTGAGGTAAACTCAAATGTTTATATTTATTTAAACTTTATTGTACACAAAAGGATACAAATGGCGGACTTAATGCCGTAAGGCATTCTCTACCAGTCAACCGGAAAGCTGGGTACAGAAATATCAATAGGCGGTGCAGAAAGTGAATGCCGTTATGTAAATAAAAACAAAACCATGATTACTTACTTACATAATATTAATATACTTACATAGGTTTTTAACATACATAAACATATAGTGGTGCAGCCATTCGCTGAATTATGTAAACAATTAAGTGGACTGTATAGTTTAAAGATTTTACGACAACAGCGTCAATCTGAGGGTTGTAATGAGGGAAGATGGGGAGCGATTACAATAGGGGAGGTAGAACGCACTGACACTGACCTGATAGCTGGCGCTCGGCGATTTTCTCCGGCATCCAAATATGACACTGCTTCCTTGGGTTAAGTGCACAGAACAAATGGTCACCACAAAAGTATTATTGATTATAAATTAGGTAAATTTCACTACCACAAACATACGCGGGCCCGGTATCGTCTATTTCGCGGAGTAATTATTAGTAAGCAGTTGTTATTACGACGCTTCTTCCGTCCGTACTCGCTTTCGTCTACATCGCTGTTAACGCAGCCGGCCATCCACCTTTTTTTGCATGTCACGTGTCTTCTCACGCTCGGCTTCTCATTGGTCGATTCGCTACTCGAGCCGTAGATGTCAGTGCAAAGGAAATACGAGAGGATTTGGGATAATCAAATGGAAGCTATTTTATTAATTTCGTTCGTTGAATGGCGACACCATTTCCCCCGGCCTTAAAGCATCGACTTTAACAAACTATAACCATACCAGGTTATATATGTATATATATTTTGCAATAATTTTTCCTACAACTTTAACGCGGAATTACTTGACTACAATAACGTTATTATTACTAAGCTAAATCTAAATTGGAAATTATAATTAGAAACGCTATTGATTGGGAAGCGGGCATAAACGAATGGCGGGGCGAACGAAAGATCCTCTAGAAGTTTTAACTGTAACCACTCGGATAGTTCCATCTTTCGATGGGTGAACCAGTTCTACAATACCCAACGGCCATGACAACGGCGGGGCATTGTCCACGCGTAATACTACGACAGTACCTACAGTTATAGGTACCGTACCTGCGTTCCATTTCGCCCTAACCTGAAGACTGTGCAGGTACTCAACGCTCCAGCGCCTCCAGAACGATTGCACTAAACTGTCAACAAGGCTATGCCTATCTCTCAGCGATATGCCATTATCAACTGCAGGCGCGGGAAGGGAATTAAGAGGCGCAGTGTGCAGAAAATGGCTTGGAGTAATAGCCGAAGGTTCCGAAGGGTCTGAACTCAGCGCGGTCAACGGTCGCGAATTTAACAAACATTCGATTTGCGCAAGGACAGTAGTGAGCTCTTCGAGACACAGCAACTGCTGACCGATCACGCGGAAAAGATGAGATTTAACCTGCTTCACTATAGACTCCCAGCACCCGCCGAAATGGGGTGCAGTTGGAGGTATAAGTTTCCACTCGATGCGGCTTTCCGCGAGTTCAATTTCAACTTTATTATGGAATTCCTTATCAAAAAATTTATACAATTCTCCTAGATATCTGCGGGCCCCTACGAAATTCGTGCCGTGGTCCGAATACATTACTTGTACCGGGCCACGGCGTGACAGGAATCGTTTCAACGCGGACAAAAAACTAGGGGTGCTCAAATCACCCGCCACCTCGATGTGGGTTGCTCTAGTCGTAAGACACGTGAAAATACATAAATAGGCTTTGACACTCCTTGCGCCACGCTTGCGAACCGGAACGTACTGTATCGGGCCGGCGTAATCGCAACCTGTATAAGCGAAAGCTTTGACTGCGGGGACGACGCGCATGTCCGGAAGGTCAGCCATCATTGGCGAAGAAAACTTCGGTCTATGCCTAAAACACGTGTTGCATTTATGTACTTCACGCCTGATCACGTTACGCGCTCCTAAAATCCAAAACTTCTGTCGAAGCAGTGACAACAACAGCTCGGGGCCAGCGTGTAAATACTTTATGTGATAATAATTTATCAATAAATTAACTACAGGATCGTTGCGGGGTATTACTACGGGATGTTTATGACAATAATTTAACGTAGAATTACTTAAACGCCCACCGACGCGAATAAGACCACCCGAAATGAACGGGTTGAGTTTCAGAAGTAACAAAGAACATCGTTTACCATTTTGTAAATTACTTAGATCTTCCTTGAAATGTTTGAATTGAATAACCGTTAACAATTTATTTTCCGCGTAATCAAAATCGGTAGCTGAAACTACTCCCCCTTCACGTCGCGGTAACAATTTAATAAAACGATAAGTATACACAATCACACGAAGAAGCCTTGTCCATTAGGACACGCGGGACGTTATAGAATAAATTATGTTTTCATCTTCGGGAGATGACGTGATTGTGAAAACCAACTCTCTTCGTTCCGGGATATTATGATCGTTAAAATCTAATTCACTAATCGGCCACTGTGATGGGTCACTAATGAGCCACGAGGGACCATGTAGCCACAACGGATGGTCAATTAGGTTAGCAGGAGTAAGACCGCGGGATAAGCAATCGGCAGGGTTCTCGACGCCTGCCACGTGAAAGAATCTGTCGGGTGATATTTTATCGCAAATTTTAACCACCCTATTGGCAACAAAAGTTTGCCAACGATGCGGAGACCCCTTTATCCAATAAAGTACGACTTTAGAGTCAGAAAACGCGAATAAATTAACCTTGAGATGACATGACAAGTGGTCATAAACTAACTTCAATAACTGTGCAAGCAAACCGGCAGCGCATAGCTCTAGTCGAGCTATCGACAACTGCTTCATCGGCGCAACCTTTGACTTAGCACAGACGAGATTTACTGTATTACCGAACACGGACGATACATGCACGTAAATTACCGCTCCGTATGCAGATTCGCTGGCATCCGCGAAACCGACCAAAGTGACATTCGAGTTCTCCACGATCCCTAAGTGACGCGGAATTTTAAAATTATTTAGCGACGGCAACTCAATGCAGAACCGCTCCCATGCTTTCGCGATGTCACTAGGTACTTCGTCGTCCCAGTCAATCTGCCGAAGCCAGAGCTGTTTTATTTGAAGCTTAGCGTACAGAATCACTGGTGCGACGAATCCCATCACATCCCATAAACGAGCTATGGTGCTGAGAATACTCCGCTTCGTCCACCTCTCCTGCGTCAGAGGGGAGATTTTGAAATGAAAAACATCTGAGTCAGTGGCCCACCGTAAACCTAACACCTTATGGTCACTACTCTTGTCGAAATTCACGTCAGCGGGAAGTTTGTGAGATTCCGGAATGCTATCTAAAACCCTCATTGAATTAGAGCTCCACTTTACCAAGTCCAGTTGAGCGCCTTTAAATAAATTAATTAAATCATTCGCTATACCGACAGCCTCCTTCTCGGAAGATACACTGAAGACAATATCGTCCATATATAAAGATGTCGATGCTACGTTAGCAGCGCGAGGGTATTTAACGCCATCGTCTGCTATTAGCTGCCGAACAACGCGGAGGGCATGAAAAGGACTAGACTTAAGTCCGAAGCAAACTCTATTAAATTCATACAAAATTAGCGGATCATGCGGATTAAAGCGATATAAAATACTTTGGAAGCGTCGATCGCAGTCTCGAACGACGAGCTGCAAAAACATTTGCCGACAATCTGCAGAAAGCGCAACACGAAAATATCTAAAATTTAAAATTATGGCAAACAAATCTCCCTGTAGGTTTTCACCGCTATGTAAAATATCATTTAATGAAATACGGGAAGTAGTTTTAGAACTCGCGTCTAAAACCATTCGACATTAAGTCGAAACCTTATCTTCGCGGATAACACCGTGGTGTGGTATGATATAACGCGGCGGCAGTAGTTTACTGTCGCCAACAGTCGACGCGGGTGACAAATAATTTTTTGTTAAGTATTCGCGTATAATATTATCATAAGCTACTCTTAACGCGGGTGAGGCTTCTAATTTCCTCTCTAAACAAAGAAAACGTCTAAACGCGGTATTATAAGAATCACCTAGTAAGTAGGGATCCTCGCGAAATGGCAAGCCTACAACGTACCTTCCAGTGGTTCGGTCACGTTTGGTTGTCGCACAAAAGAAAACCTCATTCTCATAATCAGCAGGATTTTGAACCTTAACATCGCAGGGTACTTCCTCGATCTCCCAAAATTTTTTAATTAAATTATCAATCAACGGCTCCTCAATTAAAGCACAACAAGACGTAACCGTAGAAGTATTATAATTAATATTTAAAGCGGGTACGGTACCCATAATAATATATCCAAACACCGTCTGTATCGCGAGCGGACCCGAGCTGTCCCCGCGGACAACAATAGGTGTGGAAACAAAGAAGCACCAATCAAAACGTCGATTTGCTTTGGCACACCAAACGCGGGATCTGCGAGCGGGAGATCATAAAAGTAGCTTAACTTCGACGTGTCCACCTCAGCGGTGGGCAAACAATCGGTGATGCGATCAACTATTAACGAAGAAATCTCAAATTTATGGGTTTTATCGAAACGCGAAATAAGATTAAGATACGCCAAACCCTGTGTCCTTTTTTCCAACCCCCCGATCCCCTTCACAGTCGTAATTGACTGTCCGCGCGCGTGAATACCTAAGCGGCTACATAAATCCGTTGTTACAAAGTTACATTGCGACGCCGTATCCAGTAAACATCTAACTAAATGTTCCTGTCCCGATTCATCGCAAACAACAACTTGCGCGGTCGCTAGTAGTACCGTACTACGCTGCTGTTTATTCCCTACTCGTGATAAGGCAATGTCATTCTGCGCAGGCGGAACTGAAGTGTTACAAAGAGCGACGCTCGAACGCTCAGTGACAACAAAAGCACCCCCGGCCGAGGCAGACTGCGGTCTGGAGCGGGATGGCGCGCTGTCGTCGGCAGAGGCGCCGCGGGCGCCGACGGAGGCACCGCGGGCGGGGAGGGGCGTGGTACCAGCCGAGCTCGATTGCGATTGCTTCATAAAATGTAGGGCCGTATGATGCTTTAAATCACAAGCCTTACAGCTCATATTTGAATTACAGAGCGACACTTTGTGTGATAGACTAAGACAATTCACACAAGAATTAAGTTCCTTTACGCATTTAAATCTATCTTCAGGGGTCAACTTATCAAAGGTGGGACACTTATACAAATGCGTATGCACAATATTATTGCATAAACACTTACGCGGGTTTTTACTATTATTATTATTACTAGCTAATGTAACGAACGACTGGTAATTGGGCGGATTAGACTTCGGCACCACGCGATCCGTTTTTTTATTACTGATATTAGATTTATATTTGCAGTACGCTGCAATAAATTACACTGATTGTTCACAAACTGAACCAAATCTTCGAACGCGGGAAGCCGAGAACTATTATTGTTCTCAAACGAACAAACAGTATCAGCGTCTAGTTTCCTGAGCGCGATGTGTAATAGAATTAAATCACTTAAATTATCAAATTTTAAATTATTTAAGGCTTTAACTGCAGCAATAAACTTGCCACTAAACGACTCGAAGTTATTCACAGACGCACCCGATATAGGTTTGAAATCTAACAGCTGGTTTAGGTAGGAACAGGCGAGCATACGTTTATCTTCGAACTTATCAATCAAAGTCTGAAACAGAAGGTTGTAGTTTTCAGCGCAAGGCGTAATACCTGCGCAAGCCGTCTTAGCCCTGCCTGTAATTTTGCCCACTAAATAATATAATTTCTCGGAATCGGAAAGTGACGAGTTCTCGTGAACAGTCGATTTAAAGCTGGCATAGAACAATGGCCATGACTGAACGTCTCCATCAAACGAGATAAGCTCGATTGGTGGAAGACTCGGTCTGGACTTGGAAGGGGCTAGGTTGGCCGCGGTGGCCGGACTAGAAAGACGCTGACTTACACGCTTGATACATCCATACAACTGCTCAACCGCTGCCATGGCGTTAAAGTTGGGTTTTGCATTTTGATCGATAAACAATAAGCGCTCGTTATATTGATCTAAAAGGTCATTGAACTGTTTGTACAAAGCATCGATGTTAGTACACGAATCAAGAAATCTTTCTCTCGCCTCCTCGCTCGCGTCGACTAATTTGGAATAGTCGTATGCCAACTGTATACTCTGGAAAATAACCGTTCGCTTAGATTCCAAAATAGACAATTTAGCATCAATGGTTTGCTGAGCATCGTGCATTTTTTCCGCTTCATCTTATTTTTTACTTCGAGTGCTCATATTGAATAGATAATAACAAACGCAAGTTACGAAAGCAAATAATTAATCAATTTATATATTTTATTTTATTTTTCAATAGAGAATGCGAACAAATATGGCGGTTTGTATATATACCTAGAAGCCAGCCACTAACTAATCGTGTATTATCTTATACGATGCTTATGTATTTCAACCAATTTAAGACTATACTCGTAGTAAAATATATTCTTTCACCGAAATATTTTAATATTTAGGTAACTACAACACGATTCGATGTATTTTAGTGATTATGTGTTGCAACGAAGGCTTCACGGCACGCGGGCTATGCTATGACGCGACCTACAGAATTGATGGACGCACGCAACGCGGAACGATATAAATGTACCTATGTAACTAATTAGTAGGTAACTAAGCTAATTACTAATTAACACGCGGGGGAAGATCTATCCGGTTCGAATTGGACCAATTTTATGGTGCAGCCATTCGCTGAATTATGTAAACAATTAAGTGGACTGTATAGTTTAAAGATTTTACGACAACAGCGTCAATCTGAGGGTTGTAATGAGGGAAGATGGGGAGCGATTACAATAGGGGAGGTAGAACGCACTGACACTGACCTGATAGCTGGCGCTCGGCGATTTTCTCCGGCATCCAAATATGACACTGCTTCCTTGGGTTAAGTGCACAGAACAAATGGTCACCACAAAAGTATTATTGATTATAAATTAGGTAAATTTCACTACCACAAACATACGCGGGCCCGGTATCGTCTATTTCACGGAGTAATTATTAGTAAGCAGTTGTTATTACGACGCTTCTTCCGTCCGTACTCGCTTTCGTCTACATCGCTGTTAACGCAGCCGGCCATCCACCTTTTTTTGCATGTCACGTGTCTTCTCACGCTCGGCTTCTCATTGGTCGATTCGCTACTCGAGCCGTAGATGTCAGTGCAAAGGAAATACGAGAGGATTTGGGATAATCAAATGGAAGCTATTTTATTAATTTCGTTCGTTGAATGGCGACACCATATAGTAAATATATACATATATATAATTATAATAATATATACGAAATATAATAATACATATTAATGTCAGATGAATAGATATAATGAAATTTATGTAGGAGATTCCAAATAGTAATTGCGAACCAGATGTTTAAAAGCGAGTTTGTTTTTTGCTCTTTGGATATGAGGTGGGAGTGCGTTCCAGAGTCGTATTGCATGAAGAGTGAAGGAGTTAGAGATAAAACCAGTACGGTGAAAAGGCGTTGAAAGAGTGAGTTTGCTGTCTGATCGAAGAATACGATTATGAGAAGCACCCAAATACTGAAACTTACATTTCAAGTATTCAGGCGCATATGGATCGTTAATAATGGAAAAAAGTGTGGATAGGATTCGTAAGTCCCGTCGTTGGCGAATTGTTAGCCACTTAAGCTTTCGTCTGTATGAAGATATATGGTCGTATTTACGTAGCCAATAAATGAAGCGAATACAATTGTTAAGAAGGCGATCCATTTTATTAAGAAGTTCCTGGGTAATGTCAGTGTAACACACATCAGCATAATCAAGGATAGGGAGAATAGTGGATTGAACCAAGAGAATCTTCGATGAGATTGGAAGAAAATGTTTGAGGTGATATAAAGATCTTAAAATACCATTAACTTTTCGACTTATGCATTCAACCTGGGGCCGCCAACTCAAAGTACTGTCAATACATAAACCCAAATTCACGACATTAGGTACGAGCTCAATTATATCATTAAATTGGTAAAGAATAATAAAATAAATAAGCCAGTCCATTTCGGCAGTTTCTTCACTTTGCCAGATGCTTGCAAGTGTTTAAAAAAATTATGGAAAAAAATTTGTTTGAGGCAAATTGAAGTTTTAACAGGGTATTATTATTATGATTAGAGTAGAGGGCGCTGGTGTGTCACTGTTAACATCGCCTCCGTATTTTTCTACAATTTAAAAATAGTTAAAGTCGATTTAAACGATTAAAATGTCTACGATCGAAAATAATTCATTCAGTGATATGTGAAAAAACTGCAGTACAGTACAAATATAACGAAAATAGTGCCAAATAGTGAAAGTAAATGTAAACAGTTCAGAAGTTATTTTACCGGAAATCCACAAGAAGGTGTCGAACATAACACATAACGAAAGATACAAGACTACAAAGGATACAAGGAATATAATTTTCGCAAAGAAAAGGTCAGTTTAAAGCAATTTATAAAAAACATAACCTACATTCAACTGAATAAAAATTGCAAATCATAGATGACAATAATAATTCTACAATGTACCTATAACGCCATCCTGCGGCGAGCAACAAAACAGGATCGTCAGTAATCGACACCTAATATAAAGCAGTTCCACCATAGCATACTAGAGGGCGCTATTTACAGTAATAATTAAGTAATACATTACAATAATAAAAATATAATAGATATTTATACAAAATAATAATAAAATACTAATTATAATAAAATAATAATAATTAAAGAATAGCATAAGATTTAAAATGGAGGAAGTATTAAACGCTCTTCGTAAAATCCAAGATGAGTTATGTGAACAAAAATTAACTATACAAAGAAGTGGCGAAAAGGTCACTTAAAATGTAACAGAGAACATGAATAAAATACTTGAAGAAAAATTTAAAACATGGGAAGAAATGCATGAAAAACTTAAAGATAAGGTAGAAATACAAGAACAACGATTTTTGCATTTGGAGAGACAAGCAAGACGAAACCTTGTATTCTTTGGTTTACCAGAAACTGAAAAGGATTACTCATCGTTACAGAATAATATTATAAAATTTATCGACACATATTTCTCACAAAAAGTGGAAAAAACCTAATTTCAAGCAATTCGAAGACTCGGTAAAAAGTCGCAAAGACCTCGCCCTGTAGTAGTCACATTTACGACACTTGGTAGAAAGATTGAACTTTTAAGGAACCAACGCCAACTGCAAGATACATCTTACTACATAAAGGAAGATTTCCCTCGACACGTACTTGAAACCAGAAAGGCGTTACAGGAACAAATAAAAATAGAAAAAGAAAAGGGAAATAAAGCCATAATCAAATATGATAAAATTGTGATTTTAAAGAAAAAAGAGAACTCTATTATAGGCACAAGTCAGAAAAGAAATTTATCAATGTCACCTGAAATAAAATCAATCAGCCAAACCGAACACAGACAGCAAAATAATAAGAAAAATAAAATAATGCAATCGCACACGCTTCCTGGTAGATCAGCGAGCTTTTCAGAAGGAGCTTCAAAAACAGGCATGCTCAATTTCCTAATACACAAAAACACAAACAAAAAATGTACCTTATGTGACGTTACCTTATTATAAACTCAGGAATAGCGGGTGTCGGAATTTTAACGAATAAAATTATGACACTTTTATTACAATACTTGTAACTGCAGCAACAATACACCTCTTTACACTTATTTTTGACCCGACGACCTCAAACAGACTAACTACATTTCGCTTAAACGAAACGTTTTAAATGTCCTCACTCTCTACTACTTCCGCTGGGTTGGCGCCATATTGTCTTAACATTTGGCGCGAATTCAAGAAGATACTTAAAATAGCATTCCTTTTTACTTTAAACATAACCAAGGACTAGTAAAATATGTATCAATAAACATTTTAGTAATATTAGTAATTTATAAAAAGAATATAATATTAAATAACGATAAAAGTAGTAATGAGGAGTTATTCATAGTAGCCATTAAAATTATGCTGACAAACATTTAGGCGCGAAATGAACAAAAGTAATCAACATTACCATTTAGCTAATTTTTAAAGGAAGATGGAGTTTTACATAGTTAGGTTATTACAAGATAATTTATAAAGATTATTAATGGATATTACAGGCCCGTTATAATTGGAAAAATGGTTTACGACAACTCGGCCATCCAACCCTAAACGAGTCCCTTCGTTATTAATAAATACTCTTACGTTTTTGTCATTAATATAATTTTCACAACAACAGAATCATTGCTACAATGATGGAATCTTTCTATGGAATACAACACTATAATCATTTACCATCATGGAAAATACATAAATCTTATTGTATAACCGTTTTTCAATTATCATTATTGGTCATAATTATAAATTCTCTTGCATCAACCAACTTCATGACATTAACTAGGGTATGGAGTATAAGTATCATGTGCAGTAATCATAAAATAGGCCTGGTCCACGGATGACGTTGACAATTTCCTGCACTGGATTATGTATGGTTGTACTGCATGCGCCTGGTCCATAACGTTGACCATTACCTGTAGGAACTGGACTAGTCTATACACGACCAGCGATAATATAAAGTGTGCTGATCCATGACGTTGACCATTGCCTGCACTAGACTAGTTAATACACTACTAGTGATAAAATAGAATGTGCCTGGTCCATGACATTGACCATCACCTGCACTAAACTTGCTAAATGTGCCTGGTCCATGACGTTGACCATTACCTGCACTAAACTTGCTAAATGTGCCTGGTCCATGACATTGACCATTACCTGCACTAAACTTGCTAAATGTGCCTGGTCCATGACGTTGACCATTACCTGCACTGAGCTTGCTAAATGTGCCTGGTCCATGACGTTGACCATTACCTGCACTGAACTTGCTAAATGTGCCTGGTCCATGACGTTGACCATTACCTGCACTGAACTTGCTAAATGTGCCTGGTCCATGACGTTGACCATTACCTGCACTGAACTTGCTAAATGTGCCTGGTCCATGACATTGACCATTACCTGCACTGAACTTGCTAAATGTGCCTGGTCCATGACATTGACCATTACCTGCACTGAACTTGCTAAATGTGCCTGGTCCATGACGTTGACCATTACCTGCACTGAACTTGCTAAATGTGCCTGGTCCATGACGTTGTCCATTACCTGCACTGGACTTGCTAAATGTGCCTGGTCCATGACGTTGACCATTACCTGCACTGGACTTGCTAAATTTGCCTGTGAATAAAAAATAATTCAACAGTTCTCTTTTACGTTCATTTTGAGATAAACTTAAGACCGCGAAAAAAAACTTATCCAAGTAGGATAGGACCTCCAAGATATCCAAACATGGCAGCGGCAATAAATTGTAAAATTTTAAACATGACTCCCAATATCTTAGTCCGAACATGGTCATTAACACTTCTGCGTTAACCATAGCTTGTTTAAAGTCAGTTGTTCCCCACCATACAACACCATAGCGAATGGCTGAGTACACATATCTATTGCACACTGTTAAAGATGCTTGTACAGATACTACCTGTCAGACTCTTCTAATAGCGAACACAAACTGATTAACTCTAGAGCAAACATTATTTATATTCTCTCCATTTACAGTTAGAATCAATAATCATCCATTTCGTAACATTTTATGAATAAACATTGGCGACTAGTTCGTTCGATATGAAATTTATTAAATTTAGTTTTGGAGGTTATTTATAGGTAAATTATTTGATGATAGCTAAGTATATTTTCGCTTAGTGGAAAATATTTTACTGTTTTCTACTCACCGTGATCTACCTTCCAAATAGGACTTGTTGTGATGCTCATAGTTAATATACTGTTTTTATCGAAAAGTATAAGAAGTCTGCTGTACATTACCTTCTCGTACATTTTGAAAAAAATAGGGATTAGTGTAATAGGTCTATAGTTATCCGTTTTATACTTAATGGTTTCATCATAGATTTTTTTTTAATATCAGGAAATATATCTTGGCTTATCAATAAATTAATGACATGCAACAATGGTTCTAAGATACTGCCTAAATTATATTTAGTAATATCAGCTCGTATACCATCAATGCCAACCTCCTTAGAAATACCATACACTACAGGTTAAAAAATATGCTTTTCTCAACACTCAATCACAGTAACATCTTCATTTTCATTCATTCTTAGTTTATCGAGTTTTTGTGTGAGAGTAACATCGTTTTAACCACCTGTATATTGTTCCAACCACCTGTCTATCGTTCCAACCGTATGTTTTGCACACTCTTCTAACTTATGAATCTACGCATCTACTGTATGTTCCTTGTGCAAGGGAACGAATTCTGATATTACGTTCAAAACAGGAAATGTGTCACTGTCGTCCTTAGATTTCATATTTATTCATGACATCGAGAAACTTACTTACTTAAAAACAAATTTTCAACATGGTCATTATTACTTGTACCTTTAATGTAGTTATTATTACTACATATCGCTTGAGCCAACTCTTCGAAGTTTGGGTATATCGCTGCCTCGAACACTCACGTGACCCTGGGCGTTTTGAAGCAGATTTAGTCTCCATTGGTCGTTTGAGAGCGCAGTGGCGTGCGATCTCAAGACTGGTTGCGGCTTCGTATGTCCTTTCGTGATACAGCAGCAATCTTGGACCTTGATCTGTTATTTCGCTGCCTTATTTCCATACCCATGACCTCGAAAGAATTTAAACATACTGCATTAGCAATAGTATCCTCAACTTAGTGTACGTACGTAAAACAAAATGAAAGTTTATAGGAAAAAATATTTTAAATAACCATATCATATCCAAAAAGCTACCAGGGAGTGTCCTTGGCGAGCATTCGGAACATAATATAGCGTAGGCAACCAAAAAAAAGTAATACGGGGAGTGCCCCGATCAATTACCTTCAATTGGCTTATACTTAATAAAAGCTTAGGTACATACAAGGTAAAGGAAGAAAACTTCTTGTTACCCACATTTCATTCAGAACACTACCAGGGTGTGCCCTGGCCGAGTATTCAGAACGCAATATGGTATGCGAAACCAAAAGAAAGCAATACGGGGTGTGCCCCGATCAATTTCCTTCAATTGGTATACATTAGAAGCTTAGGTCTTACGAATAAAAAATGATTTCAATAACCATATTCCATTCAGAACGCTACCAGGGGGTGCCCTGGCCGAGTATTCAGAACACAATATGATACAGGTAACCGAAAAAAAGCAATACGGGGAGTGCCCCGATCAATTACCTTTAATCGGTACTACATTAATATCTAACCGTGCAATCTTATTGCATTCACCTTACGAACCTTACTTTGAATCGATATTTCTAAAGAGAAAAGCTAATGAGAAAAAAATTGCTTGTACTTACACTTTTTCTTCTGCAGGCGTCTTCTTTTTCAGATCCCACTTCTGAGTTGTGACGTTACCTTATTATAAACTCAGGAATAGCGGGTGTCGGAATTTTAACGAATAAAATTATGACACTTTTATTACAATACTTGTAACTGCAGCAACAATACACCTCTTTACACTTATTTTTGACCCGACGACCTCAAACAGACTAACTACATTTCGCTTAAACGAAACGTTTTAAATGTCCTCACTCTCTACTACTTCCGCTGGGTTGGCGCCATATTGTCTTAACATTTGGCGCGAATTCAAGAAGATACTTAAAATAGCATTCCTTTTTACTTTAAACATAACCAAGGACTAGTAAAATATGTATCAATAAACATTTTAGTAATATTAGTAATTTATAAAAAGAATATAATATTAAATAACGATAAAAGTAGTAATGAGGAGTTATTCATAGTAGCCATTAAAATTATGCTGACAAACATTTAGGCGCGAAATGAACAAAAGTAATCAACATTACCATTTAGCTAATTTTTAAAGGAAGATGGAGTTTTACATAGTTAGGTTATTACAAGATAATTTATAAAGATTATTAATGGATATTACAGGCCCGTTATAATTGGAAAAATGGTTTACGACACTTATAAGACGAAAACAACACAGAAATATAGCAACCAGCGCACCCCTCTACATTACATACATTGAATAATAAGTTAAAAACTTCGAATTACATCTTCCAAGCCAGCTGGTCACCGAGGAAGATAAAGACCTCAACCCTCCAAAGAAGAAAAGGAACTACACTAAGTTATACTCGTGCTTCGTTCTCGAGATTAGTAATCTGAAATTTAAATATTATTACATACATACTGTAGTGTTTATACACTGGTCTCGGGTGCACGGGCAGGGGGGTGGCAGTCACGTGAGAGCCGCGGGCGAGAACGGATGTGTTAACCCCAGCTGCTGGTGTCGTAACGAGCCGATACTTAGGCCGATAGAGTGATATCCCTGTGTTAAAGAGTGAACACAATAAGTGGCGACGAGTCAAAAGGCAAGTACAAAAGCGTTTTTTTGTGCTGAATAAATCTTTCTATTGAAATAATAAACATTTACTTAAGTATAAAGAAATAGGAAGTAACATCTTGTGAATTAAGTACCTACCTAACTATAATTTTACAAGTCAATATTGAACTATTTCGAAGATTTTAAATATACTTAAATAGCTGTTTAAACCAAATTAATTATTAAAGTTAAAAACATTGTTTACATTACGGAACAGAGTAAGTAGGTAACAGATTTCTTTACTAAACAAAACTAGGATAAATAAATATATACTATATATTAGAAATTAAACAGTAGGTACTTATTGATATGCCGATTTAGGAAAGACATAAATTTTATTTTAAAATGTCTGCATTTTTAGCCTATTGTAAGTATGTCAATTGAAATAAATAATTAAATTGAATAATATTTCGTTCAAGTTTTATATCTTAATATAGACTATTGGAATGGACAGACAATTCCAATTAAGTTCCAATAGATGCATAAATTGATTGTAATAAGACTAATATTCAAATAGAAATATGAACTTGTTAGAAATGAGGTTTTGTTTGAATAAGCAATGAAATGTTAGTTATGTTACCTACTAAGCTCGGCATTGTATTGTAATAAGATTCGGTCGGGCGGGTTGTTTATACCTACACAGCGCGAGCCACAGTTTGTGCCTCGATGTCACCTCTCCTATTGTTTTTTAGAAGTGTTTGGGCGAGTCTAAAAAATTGTCAGATCTCGGGAAGTTTTAGGGTATTAAAATAATTATTTCACCAATGGTTCTCTAATAGAGACATTCTTAAAATCTACTTACATAAAAACTTAACTTTCTGTTACTTTTTACAAAATAATTTTACTTATTAAGAAATTGGAATAGCTTTGGATCAAGAATTGAATTGAGATAAACAAACAGAAATGTTCCTTAGAAATATTATACTGTCAGTTTACATTATGGGGCGGTACCTACTTTTCATTCGGTATAAATAATACCTACCTACCCGACGGGCTCGGTGGGCTCGATGGGCTCGACGGGCGCATAGGTAGAGGCCCTGCCTTGTGCGCTGGGGGTCGTGGGTTCGATTCCCGCCCGGAGCGAGTATTCGTGTGGTGAATGTTTGTGTTTGTTCAGTGTCCGGGTGTAGATATTTATTTGATTAAGTACATGTTTGTGATACTACTGTTAATTAAATGGTGATGTCCGTAACGCAAGTGCTTTGGCTGCTTGTCTCGGAGTCGGATCAATGTATTATATGATGTTGTCTGTTAATTATTATTTATATAAAAAAAAAATTAAGGTATAGGCCTTTATATGAAAACTAGGTATACATGATTGTGCTTAGGCAGTGCGGGCCTTCAAGCAAATGGAAACCGTACGATTATGTGTTAGTCAGCTGTAGGCAGTATTGGCCTTCCCGTCAAAGGGATAACATACATACCTTATCATAGGTTGTAGGCAGTATGGGCCTTCCCGTCAAAGGGTAAACATACATACCTAATCACAGGTTGTAGGCAGTATGGGCCTTCCCGTCAAAGGGTAAACATACATACCTTATCATAGGTTGTAGGCAGTATGGACCTTCCCGTCAAAGGGTAAACATACATACCTTATCATAGGTTGTAGGTAGTTTGGACCTTCCCGTCAAAGGGTAAACATACATACCTAATCACAGGTTGTAGGCAGTATGGGCCTTCCCGTCAAAGGGTAAACATACATACCTAATCACAGGTTGTAGGCAGTATGGGCCTTCCCGTCAAAGGGTAAACATACATACCTTATCATAGGTTGTAGGCAGTATGGACCTTCCCGTCAAAGGGTAAACATACATACCTTATCATAGGTTGTAGGTAGTATGGACCTTCCCGTCAAAGGGTAAACATACATACCTAATCACAGGTTGTAGGCAGTATGGGCCTTCCCGTCAAAGGGTAAACATACATACCTAATCACAGGTTGTAGGCAGTATGGGCCTTCCCGTCAAAGGGTAAACATACATACCTTATCATAGGTTGTAGGTAGTGGGCCTTCCCGCCACAGGGTAAACATACATACCTTATCATAGGTTGTAGGCAGTATGGGCCTTCCCGTCAAAGGGTAAACATACATACCTTATCCCAGGTTGTAGGCAGTATGGACCTTCCCGTCAAAGGGTAAACATACATACCTTATCATAGGTTGTAGGCAGTATGGACCTTCCCGTCAAAGGGTAAACATACATACCTTATCATAGGTTGTAGGCAGTATGGGCCTTCCCGTCAAAGGGTAAACATACATACCTTGTCATAGGTTGTAGGCAGTATGGACCTTCCCGTCAAAGGGTAAACATACATACCTTATCATAGGTTGTTGTCAGTATGGGCCTTACCGTCAAAGGGTAAACATACATACTTAATCACAAGTTGTAGGCAGTATGGGCCTTCCCGTCAAAGGGTAAACATACATACCTAAATATAGGTTGTTGTCCATAAAAAGCCGTTTTGGTTTCAGGTCGCACCAAAAAAAGAAAAAGAAAAAAAAAACAGTCCAACAAATGGCAAATCTACTCCCGCCACCAGATAAACTTGATTTAGAAGGTGACAATGCTACAATTGCCTTGCGGTGGGAAAAATGGAAGAGATCCCTCAATATTTATATCGATGCTCTAGAAATCAAAGGAGACCAAAAGAAAAGGGCTACATTGTTACTCTTAGGTGGATCCGAACTTCAAGAAATAATTTATAATCTACCGGGGGCATATGTAGATGCTATTGAAGGAGTGGATGCATTGGACATTACCATTGAAAAACTCGATGAGTATTTCCTACCAAAACAAAATAAAATATATGAGAGACATATTTTTCATCAAATTAAACAAGAGGATGGCGAAAAATTTGAAAAGTTTGTTATTAGACTACGAAATCAAGCAATTAAGTGCAAATTTACTGATTCTGAAGAGAATCTGATCGACCAGATTGTAGAGAAATGTTCTTCGTCAGAACTTCGTAAGAAAATATTGACTTAAGGAGATAATGTTACACTAGATAAAATAATTCTTGAAGCTAATACACTAGAAGCTGTGGGACATCAACTAGAAGGATACGGGCAAATCAAAAATACAACTTCAAATAACTCTGACATAAATACAATTCGAAATCGTTCTACCAAGCCAGGGTTTAGTGAATCAGGAAACACCAAATGTGGAAGATGTGGACGCATAACACACACCCTACCAAATCGAGAATGTCCAGCAAAGAAGAAAACATGCCACGCTTGCGGAAAAATAGGTCATTTTAGTGCGTTGTGCAGAACAAGAACACAGAAATGGAAGCTGGAAAATAAAGAAAATGAAGAAAAAAATCATAGAAGTAAAAAACAAAAGAAAGAGGTAAATTCGGTTGACGAAGAACCAGAAGAATATGTTTTCAATATGAACGGAGATAATGATGCTATGATTGAGTGTGTAATGGGAGGCGTTAATTTAGATATGTTAATTGATTTGGGGTGCAAGCTTAACCTCATTACAGGAAAAGCTTGGGAAATGTTGAAAGCAAAGGGAGTAAAAGTAACTAATAAAAAAAAAGGATCAGAACATAAATTATACTCCTATGGTAGTAAGGCGGCATTGAATGTTAAAGGAACCTTTGATACCGTTATTCAAACGAATGGACGATCCGTGCAAACTAAAGTTTATGTTATAAATAGGGGATCCAGAAATCTACTGGGGAAAGAAACTGCAATCAATTTGGGTGTATTAAAATTGGGCATCGGGATACATTAAGTCACTCATACACACCAACCTTTCCCAAAATTGAAGGATGCCTTGATAGAAATTCCTATTGATGAAAAGTGCAAACCAGTATCACAACCTTACAGAAGAATATCTATCCCGATTGAAAAAAAAAAAATGAAGGTGAATGGAAAATAATGAAAATAAAAAAAAAAGAGGAAAAAGACATCGAAGAAAAAGAGATAGGAGATGACCCGGTTCAGAGTGAGTAAAAAACCGTAGACTCACTTGATAAATAGGATAACAATGATACCTAGTGACACTTGTTAAAGTAATTATTTCTGATGTAAAAATGATCATCCTAACTATAACAAACTGTTAAGAAATATATCGTGTTGATTGTGTTGTGTCTTAAGTACTAAATAATAATAAACATTTCGTGTTGGAGTTAATTGTTCTTTTATTGCATACCTATTAGTAGCTAGTGGTTATATTTCCTATAAAAATAATAAGGAAGGGATGTAGTGTTTATACACTGGTCTCGGGTGCACGGGCAGGGGGGTGGCAGTCACGTGAGAGCCGCGGGCGAGAACGGATGTGTTAACCCCAGCTGCTGGTGTCGTAACGAGCCGATACTTAGGCCGATAGAGTGATACTAAGGATTCACCACATAGCACTGTATTTGAGATATTAGAGGGTAAAATGAAAAAAAGAAAAGTTTATTTTCATTTTTATGAAGGTAGTCGTCGATACTCTTGCTTGTCATTCACGTTACAGTGCTTCACCACTGCACACCTTTTAAAATTTTATTTTATCTAAAAAGTTAAAATGCCTAAGAGAAGTCGTGATAGTGATATAGACCATATAAGTAAGAAGTTACGTAAACTAGAAAAAAAATTAAAGCGTGCAAAACAAAAACGATCGTCATCACGATCCCGGGAGGAATCGGTGCATGTCGAGCACAACTATGAAGGTATGTCCGTAAAATTATTTATTTATTACCTTATTACAGGTTCGAATTTTGTGTTTCCGCATAAACATATCATTGTGTACTTACAAATGAACAAAAGATTCGTTGTATTCAATGGAATACATCACATATCTATATTTCTTTTTAATGACATCGAACAAGTAAATAAATATTAAATAATTATGGTTCGTTCAATTCATTGGAATTGTTACATATACCATTTGAGTAAAGAAAGACGTTCAATTCAAAGGAATTGTGACCTTTCTGTTAAACTTCCAGCTCCGCCAAACCGACTGGAAGACGATGACCTCAATTCGCAAATAGTCTCAGACATACCCGCGTCAGCCACTATGCAACATTTACCGACACAGGCTATAATACAGTTGGGGTCCCAACACGAACCAGAGCAGGATCAGCCGCGCCCGGCTTCCCCGCCACCGTTAGCCGCGGAACCTTGCCAAGACACCGTCGGCGATGATACTACTGCTACTGTCGACGACGATCTCATAGAAATATTGGGCGAGGATCCCACTCAAACTGCTCAGTTTGGTAAGGATATACACGTTGGCTTAGCTAACCGTCTGGAACACATTCTTGTGAATGGCCTTGAGAATGATGCGAGGAAGGAGTTAACTAAAAGGTTTTTGACACCAGCTAACTGTGCTCGCATCACTCCACCAATCCTAAATCCGGAGATAAAAGCCGCAATGTCTGAAATAAATTTGAAACGCGACAAAGGCATAGAAAACAGACAACGACAGCTAGGTATCGCCATTACATGTTTAAGTGAGGTAATTACAACACATATGCAAGAAAAAGATAGAAACGCAACACTTTTGAAACAGCTGATGGATGCAGTAAAAATAATGTGCGATTCGTTGCATTCAGATTCGGTTAAAAGGCGATACTTCGCCTTGTCCTCTCTAAAAAAGAATGTCAATTATCATCTGATGCAGACTAAAATAGACAAGTACCTTTTTGGAGAAGAATTGGCTGAGACTCTAAAGACGGCCAAAGCAGTTACAAAGTCTAGTGCTGAAATTAAATTTCCTTGTACCTACGATAAAAATGTCCAAAAAAAACAACAACCACAGCCTTCTACGTCACGTGGTTTAAACTGGAAGGCTCCCCCTCCGACTCGCGGGCAGTCGGGGCCGCAGAGGGCGCCGCCGCCGCCACCGGCGAGCCGCCCGCCGCCACTGCCGCACTCCGCCTCATCGAAGACATCGCGCTATCAGCAGAGGTCGAACCGCCGCTACTAGATGAGGTACGATACGCCGGTCGATTAGCCTCGTTTGCTAAGCAATGGTCACTTATGACACAAGATAGGACAATACTCTCTTGGATTGAGGGCTATCAAATAAATTTTTCTCAACCAATTTTTTAACAAAACTTGCCCTCTTCACCTGTCTTGACAAAAAATGAAATTAGAGATTTTAATGAAATAATTAATGGACTTATAAAAATTGGTGCAATTTCAGAATGTGTCTCATGTCATGATCAGTACTTGTCCAATATTTTCTTAGTACCAAAACCGAACGGCAAAAAAAGATTTATTCTCAATTTAAAAAGTTTGAATAAATTCATACAAACTGACCATTTTAAGTTAGAAGATATACGCACAGCAGTGAAATTAATGACCAAAAACTGTTACATGGCCACTTGCGATCTTAAAGATGCATATTTTTTGTTAAAAATTCATCCAGAGTCAAAAAAGTATTTACGTTTTAAATTTCTTGAAAAAATATATGAATTTAATGTTCTACCGTTCGGTTTGAATACAGCCCCTTACGTTTACACTAAATTGATGAAACCTGTTGTTAAATTGCTTAGATTAGCCGGCCTAATGTCAACCATTTACCTAGATGACCTACATTTAATTGGATATTCATATAACGATTGTGTCAATAATGTTAATATTACAATACGATTACTCACAGCGCTAGGCTTTATCGTAAATTATGAGAAAAGCTGTTTACAACCTTCTATGACATGTAAATTTTTGGGTTTTATTCTTGATTCCAAAAAATTTTTAATTAGGTTACCCGATGACAAAAAAGTACGCATAATTAAAGAAATTAATTTTTTCATGACACTAAATCGATTTTGCAAAACTAGTCGGTTTACTTGTATCAGCTTGTACAGCCGTAGAGTACGGCTGGCTTTACACCAAAGGTCTAGAACGCTGTAAATATCTAAATTTATTGGGTCACGATGATTACAATCGTTACATGAATATTCCAAATTATGCATGACGACTTAAGATGGTGGTTACGAGCTTTAATAAAACCTGAGAACCGTATCAAAGATGACAGTTACTCGGTTGAAATATTCTCTGACGCCTCAACTACGGGGTGGGGTGCAGCGTGTGGATCGGAAACTGCGAGCGGCCGGTGGTCGCCGTCTGAACAACAACAACATATAAACTATCTGGAACTTTTAGCCGCATTCTTTGCACTAAAAGTATTTGCACGGGACCTCCACGATTGCCAAATACTTTTACGCGTCGATAACTCAACAGCGATTAGCTATATTAACCGAATGGGTGGAGTACAATTCCCACATTTAACACAAGTTACAAAAAGTATTTGGCAGTGGTGCGAATCGCGAAAGATTTTCGTATATGCATATTACATTAAATCCGCGGATAATACCGTAGCGGATAAAGAGTCAAGACGAATCCATCCAGATATAGAATGGTCTTTATCAAAAAATACATTTTCTCATATTGTTGAAAAATTTGGAACACCATGTATTGATTTATTTGCGAGTCGTATTAATAGAAAATGCATAAAATACGTTGCTTGGCATAGAGATCCGGACGCCTTCGCAGTGAACTCTTTTACAATTAGCTGGTCTAAAATGTTTTTCTATGCTTTTCCCCCATTTCCTGTTATTTTAAAAACTTTAAAGAAAATTATCAATGACAAAGCAAAAGGCATTGTTATAGTACCTTTGTGGCCTACACAGCCATGGTTTCCTGTGTTTAGAAGTTTGTTAGTATCAGAATTAATTACTTTTAAGGCTGACAGTTACACTATAACTTTTCATGATTCCAGCAACCACAACATTCAGAATCATCTTATCCTGGCTGCAGGTATTTTATCAGGGGAGCTTTGTCGCGAAGAAGCGTCCCAGAGTCTTCAAAACACATAATTCTCGCTTCTTTAGCTGATACTTCTATTAAACAA
Organism: Elophila nymphaeata; assembly: GCA_955850985.1. Taxonomy (NCBI): domain Eukaryota; kingdom Metazoa; phylum Arthropoda; class Insecta; order Lepidoptera; family Crambidae; genus Elophila; species Elophila nymphaeata. Next base: position 13,036,732 of record OY039071.1, on the reverse strand, counting down.
TACGACGTATATTATAAAAAATGGCATAGTTTTTGTACTCAAAATTATCTGAATTTTTATGAAACTTCAATAACAAATGTACTTAAATTTTTAACATTAATTTTTGATAACGGTAGTCGATACGGCAGTTTGAATAGTTGTAGAGCAGCATTATCCTTGATATTGGGACCTTGCATCTCCAAAGATGAACGATTAATAAGGTTCTTTAAAGGCGTCTACCGTCTGCGTCCACCTATGCCTAGGTATGATACAACATGGGATACCTCCTGTGTCTTGACTTACCTATCTACACGATTTCCAAATGAAACACTTACATTAGATCAGTTATCAAAGAAATGTATAACTTTACTAGCTCTTGCTACAGTTCACCGTGTCCAAACATTTTCATTAATTAATCTACAAAATATTGAAATGAGATTATAATTAAAATACCTGACTTAATTAAGACCTCCAGAATAGGAAAGAATCAACCCTTATTAGTGTTACCTTATTTTTTAGACAAAATAGAAATATGTCCAGCTAAAACTCTAGTTGATTATATAAATAAAACTTCATCTACACGTAGAACAGATTATTTATTTATAGGTTGTAGAAAACCTCATAAGGCTGTGAGCACACAGACATTATGTCGCTGGAGACATTATGTTACACGAGAGCGGCATCGATGTTTCTGTGTTCTCGGCACATAGTACGAGACATGCTAGCTCATCCAAAGCACATCAATTAGGCGTAAACATTGATTTAATTAGAAAAACTGCGGGTTGGAGTGAAAACTCCAACACATTTTTTAAATTCTATCAAAGAAATATAAACAGGCACGACCCCTCAGTCGTAACAAGAGCTATTATTAACAATGTCAATAGTTAAAAATTTCATTTTCATTATTGTTATATTGCCATGATTTTTTATTACTTAAGGAGATTAAACCTTCATTATTATTTTGATATAAGTATATATATTATCTACTTCAAGTGTTTCTTAAGATTGTAATAATTAATAAATGCAATTTAAAATTATTAATATTATTTGTTTACAATTTTGATTGAAATCGTTGATATTTTTTCGTTTTTCGTTTAAATGTAATAATATTTAAATTTCAGATTAATAATCTCGAGAACGAAGCACGAGTATAATTTATGATTAAACGAACTTACTTGTACGTGAAGTTCTATCATAATTATACGAAGTGCTTCGTTCGAAGAGATTAGTAAGTCCCTCCCACCCTAAACCCATAGACCTAAAAATATCAACGATACCTACATGATTCGTGTGTTTCAGGACTCTAAACTAAATGACAAGCAAGAGTATCGACGACTACCTTCATAAAAATGAAAATAAACTTTTCTTTTTTTCATTTTACCCTCTAATATCTCAAATACAGTGCTATGTGGTGAATCCTTAGTGAAACTACAAGTGTATGTATGTAATAATATTTAAATTTCAGATTACTAATCTCTTCGAACGAAGCACTTCGTATAATTATGATAGAACTTCACGTACAAGTAAGTTCGTTTAATCATAAATTCTATATAATAACATACAACGTGAGAACTCTTTCTTCACATGAAAAGCTAATCGAATTACAAGACTCTATAAAACACATAAAATACGATATAATTGGTGTATCAGAGGTAAGAAGACTCGGAACAAAAATATAAGAGTATGAAGATTTTATTCTTTGTTATATGGGAGAAACACCAGGCAATTACGGAGTAGGCTTTATCATCAGTAAAAGATTGAAATACGCCATCGAAAGCTTCTATGCGATCACAGAACGTGTCGCGATTTTAAACCTGAGCTTACAAGGAAATAAAATAACCATCATTCAGGCCTATGCACCAACAGAAGCAGCAGCTGAAAATGAAATAGATCATTTCTACACAATACTACATAAGGCTATGGAAAGCGCACACGGAATTATTATAATAATGGGCGACTTCAATGCGAAAATAGGACACACAAAACAAAATGAATACTTGATAATGAAACAACATGGTTATGGCCAAAGGAATAATAGAGGGCAACGCTTTTGAAAATAAATTTTGCATTTGAAAATAAATTTTCCATTCTGAACACTTTCTTCAAAAAAAGACCTGGCCGTCGCTGGACTTGGCAATCACCAAATGGACAACATAGAAATGAAATTGATTTTATATTATCAAACAATACAAAAATGTTTGTGAATTTAGAAACACTGAACTTGAACTACCCCTCAGATCATAGACCATTAAGAGCTACAATAACACTAAGAAAACAAAAGAAAAGTAGAGTAAGTTATACATCTGCTCAGATCAGCTCTCTTAAAAGTGAAGAGGAAATAATTATATACAGGAAATATTTAGTACATAATATAAAAGATATCCTCTCAACTGTCCCACCCCTTTTATCAAATATGGCGTATCTGTCCCGCCATTTCCGGAGTACTTCCGGTTTATTTCCGGTCCTCATTAAAAATGATGATATGTAAAGAAATTTGTATGGAGGTTATATACAAATTATATATTATTGTAATCGGTATTAAATAAGCTTTCAGATGATGTATAATTTATTCTAGTTTGATAGTGAATAAAATTAGTAAATTGAAGGTAAAAGTAAGAAAAGTCACTTTTTTCCTCGATTTAATTCAATAATTATTATAATTATAAATAAAACCTTTATTACAAGTGATAGTTGTTTTATATGGAGCTATATATAAAGTATTTACTTTTAAAAACAATAACTTATTGAAAAACAAGCAAATAAATTCAAATTTCGCGCGTAAACTTAGAGTAACTCAGACACAGAATGACTGTTCGCCGAATGAAAGGGGCTCACAATGTTGACAGGTTTAGTTTAATAATATGGTCGCGTTATATTGCATCTCTGTTCTACTCTATAAGTTGTAGTAAAGTTTGAGAGAGATAGAAACAATATAACCCGGCTAAATTGAGTTTCAAAAGTTGAACGACAATTTTGAAAAACAGACGCCATATTCAGGTGTCTGACAGACAGGCACTTTTTGACAGACGCCTGATTATGGCGTCGGGACAGACGAGAGGATATAATATGCCAGGAACCCGAGTCAGTACAGTCTTATTACGATAAAATTTTAAACGCAATAACTAAAAGTCTCGTGGATGCAAAAATAAACCACCAGCAAAGAAAACCGACAGTTATATCTGAACAAACATCTACAATTATCAAAAGAAGGCAAGAACTACAAAGGAAAAAACATAAAAGTAGATCAATGAAAAATGAGCTTTCTGCACTGTACAAACTAATTAGTAAATATATAAAAAGAGACTATAAGCAACACAGACAAAAAACATTGCAAAAGCACATTACACAAACAGGTGGCACGAAAAAGGCTTATAAGGAACTACGAACAAAGAAAGTTTGGATAGATGGTCTTAGTCGCTCAGGAAAAAAAGTACATAGTCGAGACGAAATCATAGAAATTGCTATACAATTTTACAAAAATCTTTATAGTATCAATGATTTAAGAGCCGCCTGTCAAAACAAGAGGCAAGAGAGCAGCGAACACAGCACAAGAGAAATAAAACTAATAGATGAACTCGAAATTATATCTGCAACGAAAATATTAAAATTAGATAAAAGTCCTGGCTCCGACAATATAACAAACGAAGCAATAAAAGTAGACGACACAATCTTAGCTCTACCATTGACACGCTTGTTTAATCTCATATTAAAAACTGGAATGACACCGTGTCAATGGTCACACTCCGACATTATCCTGTTGTACAAGAAGGGCGATCCATACGATATTGGAAACAATAGGCCAATAAGCTTGTTACCATCTATGTATAAACTTTTTTCATCTATTATCAACAAGAGACTCAGTTCAAACTTGCAAAGCAAGCAACCAATAGAACAAGCGGGCTTCAGAAAAGGGTTTTCAACAGTAGATCATATACATACTTTAGAACTGCTTATCGAAAAGTATCAAGAACATAATAGGCCACTCTACATCGCTTTCATCGATTACCAGAAAGCTTTCGACTCCGTTTCACATAAAAGTATTTGGGACACGTTACAATCACAAAACGTAGAAAGTGAGTACATACAGGTAATCAAAAGTATATACAGTGACAGCACAAGCAGAGTCCAACTCGAAAAAACAGGTCCAAGTTTTCCCATAAAAAGAGGCGTCAGACAGGGGGACCCACTCTCGCCGTCGCTCTTCATTGCAGTACTAGAAACAGCAATTAGCGATTTAGATTGGAAAGCCAAGGGAATAAAAATACAAGGACACTATCTTAACCATCTCCACTTTGCTGACGACTTAGTACTGTTGTCTGAAAAAAGTCCGGAATTACAAAACATGATAAATGAACTACACATAGCCAGTACGCGAGTGGGCCTCGAGATGATTTTTTCTAAAACAATGCTTATGACTAATAGTACAAGGAAACAGATTTTTGTAGATAATAAATCTCTTAATTATACACAGCAATATGTGTACCTTGGCAAGCAAATAGGATTTAACAGGAATAATAACGACCTAGAAATAGAAAGAAGAATTCAAAGCACATAGAACAAGTACGGGAGTATGAAAGAAATTTTTAAAAGCAACATGCAAGTCAATACAAAAACCAAGGTAATGCAGTCGTGTCTTCTCCCATGTTTAACATATGCGTGCCAAACTTGGAAATTTACATCTAAAGCAAAAAGAAAAATAGTAAGCTGTCAAAGAGCAATGGAACGCAGTATGTTGAACATAAAGAAAATTCAGAAAGTGAACCACTCGAAAATAAGTGCCATTACAAAATCGACTAACGCCTTACACCACGCTCAAAAATTACAATGGAAATGGGCCGGCCACATTGCTAGACTTCAAGACGAAAGGTGGACCTCAAAAATAACAGAATGGAAGGGACCGTACGGTAAACGTAGAAGAGGCAGACCCGTGGCACGATGGGAAGACGAGATAATAAAACTAGCCGGGCCCAAGTGGATGGAACTGGCAAAAAACCGTGACAAATGGCATTCTTTGGAAGAGGCCTTTACCTGTGGAGGGGTTCTTGCAAATTAAATTCCAATAAGTAAATGTAAAATAATTTCAATAATTTATAATTTATAATTTTGCATGATTTTAATTAATTTGTATTATTAATGTAAATGGATATGTAAATTTTATTATTTTAACAACCAATTAAAAATTATCTCAAATTTATTTTTATATCAATTGCAACTTATCACATCATGCATGTAAATTCTATTTAATTATAACTAGTACCTACATCATCACATTACATTATAATTAGCACAATTCAATGAATTTCAAACAATTATTGCATTGTATTGTTTTAAACTTACGTGGTCACTATCAATTAAATGTGAGAAAACGGGATTTATACCACGTACCTCTGTTTTTTGAATTATCCGATATTTCGGCGCAGTTTCATGCGCCATGGTCACGGATGAACTAAAGTCTATGCGAGTTGTTGATTATTGACAGACAAATCTGTCTACCCTCTTTCTAAGTCTTTTATTACGCTTGGCACCCGTACCACTGTTCTTATTCTCACTATTCACCCGAAACTGCTGCCTACACACCACACTTATAGTATCCGGACGCGTCCCGGCACAACTTTTGTTTACCCCGGTTCCACATAAAGTTATCACTGGATTCCAGGCACTCGACAATTTAAACCCATCCTCACGATTGAAATTTTTGTGTTTTTTAATTTCAATGGCTTCCCTAACCAATCTTGGTATGTAGTGGCGTTCTGTCGAGATGACCTGAGGGTTGTGAAACTCGATCCAGTGATTTGGACCGGAGTGTATTAAATGCTCCGCGATAGCCGATTTCTGTGTGTCGTTATCCTTAACTGCCTTTATGTGCTCCTTCATTCGGTCTGCCACTGTGCGTTTTGTTTGTCCGATATAAGAGCTCCCACAACTGCAGTTGATCTTATAGACACCAGGTTTGTCTAGTGGCATATTGTCTTTCGGCGTGCGTAAACACTGTGATATTTTACGGAAAGGAGTGAAGACAGTATTCAAAGAGTATTTATTTAATATGTTAGAGACCTTGTCTGTCACTCCTTTTATGTATGGTAAAAATACCGGTTGTCTGTCTACTTTCTGCCGTTTTTGCCGAGTCTTTCGTCGCTCAGATAACCTGCCGGTGTAACCATTGCCCCGTAACACATGTCTTACATGATTTAATTCTTGATGTAAGTGTTGTTCATCACACAGATCATATGCCCGGTTTGTTAAAGATGTTACCACAGAGTTGAGGTGGCGAGGGTGATGATGCGAAGACGCGTCCAGATAGCGGTCAGTGTGAGTCGGTTTTCTGTAAACTGAATGGCTCAGAGAACCGTCCTCTCGCACTGTTACACTTATGTCAAGGAAAGGCAATGTTCTATTTTCCTCCATCTCATACGTGAAGTCTATCTTAAGGATAACGACACACAGAAATCGGCTATCGCGGAGCATTTAATACACTCCGGTCCAAATCACTGGATAGAGTTTCACAACCCTCAGGTCATCTCGACAGAACGCCACTACATACCAAGATTGGTTAGGGAAGCCATTGAAATTAAAAAACACAAAAATTTCAATCGTGAGGATGGGTTTAAATTGTCGAGTGCCTGGAATCCAGTGATAACTTTATGTGGAACCGGGGTAAACAAAAGTTGTGCCGGGACGCGTCCGGATACTATAAGTGTGGTGTGTAGGCAGCAGTTTCGGGTGAATAGTGAGAATAAGAACAGTGGTACGGGTGCCAAGCGTAATAAAAGACTTAGAAAGAGGGTAGACAGATTTGTCTGTCAATAATCAACAACTCGCATAGACTTTAGTTCATCCGTGACCATGGCGCATGAAACTGCGCCGAAATATCGGATAATTCAAAAAACAGAGGTACGTGGTATAAATCCCGTTTTCTCACATTTAATTATTGCATTTTTTACCTTCTATGCAAGAAATAAAAGGCTTTTTATTTTTATTATTTTATTATTATTATTATGATAAAAAAAAATATTATAAAAAATACAGATCATTTCGGTGGAATATTTTACCTCCTAGGTGATCGAGAAAGTTACGTATTCGTTTGTAGTATTGTAAGTTCTAGTACAGTCTATAGAAGTCTTATAGTCGTCCAACGAGCGTATCTATACAGGGCAATCGGGCGGGGGACACAGGACGAACGGGGCGCGACGGCGCCCCCGAACTGCCTACACTTGTTCGGGAGATATTGTTCAAGGGTATCGGATATTGATTTAACACATATTTAAATATTTTAAAAAATGGTCCATACTACATGTGCTTAAGAGACTGACTGCATGCAAGTTTAGCTAAAAATTGTCGTATTTCTGTGAAACGCAAAATGGCGGTCATTTGGTGAAACCATTTATCACGCATAATTATTATGCGTACTATCTTGGTGGGTAGATTGCAAAGTGACAAGACGTATTTTTGTAGCTCTCTCATATTTAATAATTTAAAATAAATAAAACTTACATGTATTAAGTTTAATCACAACAGTGTATAGGTTGGCAATTATTTAACTCTCACACACCTTTTTCACCACTATACAAATATGGATACTTCGGCTGGAAAACTTTTAAGAAGCATGGAGGAGCTGTCTTCTATCTTCAGCAGACGAATGGCCGAGTTTGAGAAGGGCCTTCCTCAACCTAGCGCCAAAGAGTCCAATATAACGGTCAAATCACTAGCATCAGAGTATTCTTCCTTCAAGAACTTTGTATGGAAAGCACTTGGCATCATAAAATCACAGGTTGAGCTAGTGATATCAAATGTTGACCGCTTGGAGACACATTCCCGTAGGAAAGTTCTTCTTTTTCATGGACTGAGTGAGGAGAAAGATGAAGATATTGAGCGAAAGATCCTGGAGGTATTAAATGGACAGATGCAGCTACACTCTTTAAGTGCGGATTCATTAGAATCTTGTCATAGACTGGGCCTGAAGAAAGAGAAAGTTCGTCCCGTTTTAGTACGGTTTGTGTCTATGCCAGATCGCGTGCAGGTGTGGAAGACCAAAACTGCGTTGAAGGGCTCCAAGGTGGCCATCAGTGAGTTTCTCACGAAGATACGGCAAGAGATTTTTGTTGCAGCACGTAGTCACTTTGGCGTCAAGAAATGCTGGTCAATGGAGGGCTCCGTTGTTGTTCTTCTCCCGGACAAAAGCCGCAGAAAGATTGGATCCTTGTCAGAATTGCAGAACTTAATTGCTCAGCATCCATCACATTACAAGGTACCAGTGATCCAGTGACAATGGTTTATAAACATTTTCCAATAACTTAGAGTATCCGCTTTAATGTTTTCCATAGTTTTATCCATAACCATAGTTTATAAAAATTTAAAGGTATATGTTTTATTTTATTATTAGACGCGTTTTACATGAAATAAAACGCATATTGAACTACTTACCTTATTAGAAGCTTATAACATTGAGATAGGCACATCCATTTCCCGTCGTATTTTTCCTCTTTTTCCTTCGGTATAGCGCTGTCTCTCTCGCACATCCGCTCAGTGGCGTCACCTGGCGGCGCGGCGAGGGACTAAGGTTTCATGTCCGTTCGCGTGCGCTTGTTCGTCATTGCGTCGAAATATGCACCAGGCAGAAATAAAAACTAAGCTTCTAATAAGGTAAGTAGTTTAATATGCGTTTTATTTCAGGTAAAACGCGTCTATTAAACCACTTGACCGTTATTAGAAGCTTATAACATTGAGACCTGCTTGTTATCGCCTGGTGAAAACGCCAATGTGATAATAATAGATAGCTAAATAAAACTGGATGTACGAGAGAGTAAACATGTAGGTATATATCAGTAACAACAATGTTCACAATTATTGAAGATATTTATTTAAAACAAAATGGTTTGTAGAAACTTTTAAATAATTTATTGTGAAAAACAATATTACACTTTAACATAACAATAACCTCCATAAATAATAATTAACACCTTCATACAGCAAATACTGTTACACGATTTAACAAGTATCAGACTCGGTAATTAGTACATTATTGTGTACTTGTATAAATATAAAAACCTGCGACTAAGAAATTAAACGTTTGTTTTTGTAATGCTAATTATTTTACACGGTTCAAAAAAAAAATTGTGAAGACCGTACTACCGAAATTTTTATATTAATTAGGGCTTGCGCCGTCTGGATGTTGGGAGGTATAACCTCAACACAATAGAACTTTTGAAACGCACTAACTTTCAATTTCCCCTCGTCAAAATATCCATATCGGGAAAATTTTATCGACCTAGTTGCTGCCGCGGAGCGAACACTACTATACAAAAAGATACTCTATGAGCACTACCACGTGTAGCTGCATGTGATGTTAGCTTCTTTCAACAGAGTCTTTCCTGCAACAACTGTGCGTGAAGCAGATTTGGGTGAACCTCTGAATAGTATAAATAAATTAGTTAAGCTGCTCTATACACGCCTTTCATTTAGAATATTTATTGACCTATTTACCCAATATAAACCTTGAATCAATATTTTTGAGCATTATTTTATTTTATTTTATTTTAATGTATTCGGAAAACCAACAGCTATACAATAAAAACAATTATAAAAAAGTAAATTAGATACGAGTAGCTAATTAAAGGCTTCCACTTATAATGACAATTTACGTAACTGCAAACATTTAGTTACAATGAACTAGAGATATAAATAGTTATATACAGTAAAATTAAACAAAGGAAAAGAATATAACACGAACAAGAGAAGTTACAATTACAAAAACTCATCAACGCACTGCCTAATCACCGCTCGCTTAAGATTGCTGCAACTGGTATTAAAAATATCTAAATCAAGTTTTTCGCCCACCTCATTGAACTGCGCACTCGCACGATACATGAATGAATTTTGGCGATAGTTAGTTTTAGTGCAGGGCAAATGGAGTGGAGTATAACGCCGATTCGACTTAGTAGGTACTTTAAATAATAGTTTAGATAGAAGTTGTGGACAGTCAAGGACTCCAGTAGTGATCTTAAGGAGAAACGTTAAGTCCGCAACTTCACGACGTTTACAAAGAGGGAGAAGATGATGCTGCATACAAATACGACGATAATTCACGCTCTTATACCTTTGGTTGGTACGGTAACAGAGGTACCGTATGAATTTTCTCTGAATGTTCTCAAGACGGTTGACATAAACTAAATATCTGGGGTTCCATACTTGCGATGCGTACTCCAAGTTGCTACAAACAAGAGCACAGTATAGGATTTTTAAAATTTTTTCTTGCTTAAAATCTTTAGAGTTACGTTTCAAAAACCCTAATGCTCTAGAAGCTTTTGAAACAATATTATCAATATGAGAACTAAAAATTAACTTTGGATCATCGATAACGCCAAGATCCTTAACCATCGTGTCTCTCTTCAATTGTTGGCCTTTCAATATATAATTGTAATCTAATGTATTGCGCTTACGGGTAAAAGTAACGACCGAGCATTTAGCCGGGTTCAATTCTAAGTTGTTAGTTATACAGTAAGATTCCAACTTTGAGAGATCTGATTGGAGACAGCGTGCATCATTTAAAGATGATACACATTTAAAAATTTTCATATCATCTGCAAAACATAATATTTGTGATGATTCAAGGATTGTGCTGATGTCACTAATAAATATTGAAAATAGCAATGGTCCAAGCAGGGAGCCCTGTGGAACACCGCTGGGTATTGGCAACCACTTAGACACACAATTGTTAATAGCTACAGCCTGACTACGGTTATCGATATAAGACGCGAACCACCTCAAAAGATTGCCACGGATACCGATCCGTAGTAACTTTTCCAACAACAGTCTATGGTCGATTCTGTCGAAACATTTGCTGTAGTCGGTGTATATAACATCCACCTGCTGTCCGCCATCCATGGCTTCAGTCAGAAAGTCATTAAGCAGTACTAAATTAGATGTTACTGATCGTCCTGGCATAAAACCATGTTGAAATGTACAAAGTGAATATTTGATCGCGGGGAACACTTGCCCGTATACCAACTTCTCGAGCACTTTAGCTGGTATACAAAGTTTAGATATTGGGCGATAATTGATAACGTCTGTTTTATCACCATTTTTATATACAGGAGTTATAAGTGCTCGCTTCCAGATTTTAGGTAAACTGCATTCGACGAAAGACCGCTTAAAAATTGAAGTGAGCGGGACTGCAATGGACTTCGCACACTGTATGAAAAATATAGCCGGGATACCGTCCGGCCCCGCGGATTTGTGGGAATCTAAATTAGATAAAAGTTTGACGACATCATCAATATTTATAGGAATAGTTGAAATATCTGAAGTTGAATAGTTATTCATATGGTTGGGTACTGTGATCGCCCTATTATAATTATTATTTGTTAAAAAATTTGACTGAAAGAAATTTGAAAAAGTATCACAAATACTTTCTGTAGAGGATGCTGATACGTTGCCATAGTTAATTACACTAGGTAGCCCAAAAGAATTAGATTTGTTCTTAACATAAGTCCAAAACATTTTAGAGTTAAATTGAATAGAATTCTCAACAGAGGCAATATATTGTAAGTAGCAATTGTTTTCGATTTTTTTGGCCCTATCACGCAACAGTGTGTAAGTATAATAATCAGCTAAATTATTGTATTTTTTATATTTACGAAAGTGTTTATATTTTTCTTTTAAAAGCTTTTTTAAAGACAACGAATACCAAGCCGGATACGTGTCGTGATTTATTTTTCTGGTTGGCTAAAATAATATAAGTGCATATGTTTAGGAGTAAAATAATGTTGTGTACACATTGAGGTACACACAGTAAGGTAAGATCATGGATCCTATGCCCGGAGAAAAGTAATAACAACGTGATGTAGTAATAACAATGTGTGGCGGACTGTTTGAAAAATATTATCAGTACAGAATAGTTACTGACAAATAGACGTAGCCAAAACGTTAATATCTCAAACAGGGGGATTAAAATTTAACTTTATAATATGTTCTAGTGATATTGATTTTAAAATATGTTTAACTAAGACATCCTCACTTAGTTTTCCAAATGACTATAGGCTACATAAGGTAGAATTGATGAATTTATCTAAGAGACTACTACTGTATAAAATTTGTTCACCTCAACACAATTAAAGCAACTCAAATTTAAGTGTAAATCTGACAGATACTGAATCAAATCAAATCAAATCAAATACTTTATTTGCCAGAATACAGTTATAAAGGTCTTACAAATAAGGTAGCACAGTGTATTCAACCCGCAAGCAGGTGTGCAAATATAAAACCTTTTTATTTCCAATTGTAATTTAAAAATTCATTTAAGTTATAAAAGCAATGTTCTAAGAGCCATTTTGTCAGAGGTAATTTAAAATTGTGTCTATCTAGTGATTTAAAGTCATCTGGAATATTATTGAAAATTCTAATACACATGTTATAAACATTTTTTCTGCATATATACAAGTACTGTAGCAAGGAGGTTGGTATAATCGATCCATAATTTTAGATCTAGTTTCTCTTCCGTATACTTGACCATGAGTGTACCAGTTTTCTGGATGTGATTTTACGAAAACGCAAATGTCTCTAATGTACATACAAGGTAGGGGAAGGATTTTTAGTTTTTTAAATAGAGGAACACAATTGTCATCGTATCGTGCACGGCATATATTTCTAATACATTTTTTTTGTATTTTGAATACCCTGTCAAGATCAACCGAGCTACCCCAAAGCGTAAGGCCATAGCTCAGTATTGATGAAACATAGCCATGATAGGCCATTAATGCTGCTTCAATGGAGACCGTCTTTCTAAGTCTTCCGAGAGCAAACACAAAACGGTTTAGTTTTTTACACAATACGTCAATATGGTATTTCCAGTTTAAATGTTTGTCCATGGTGATTCCAAGAAACCGAATGTTGTCCACTATTTCTATGGTCCTGTTGTTATAGTCAATTTGGATTGACATTGGTTGAGTATTATATGACCTAAATTGAATGGCTTTTGTTTTTTCAATATTAACATGTAAGCTATTTTTTTCCATCCAAGCTATGACATCGCACAGAGATTTGTTTATTAGAGTATTGAATGTGTCCTTTTGATTTCCTTCAATAACAAGCGTGACGTCATCAGCAAATAGTACTACCTTGCTTTGATACGGTACAGATGTAGGCAGATCGTTGATATATAGCAAGAAAAGCAACGGTCCAAGAATGCTTCCTTGAGGAACGCCTGTGTTATTCCTTCTAAAATTCGATCGGTATACTTTCTTTACAATAGTATTTTTTAAATGGCCTAATTTCGATGTCTCGGTACATTGCGTCCTATTCTCTAAGAAACTGCCTAACCAATCATGCGCCTTGCCTCTGATACCATAAATGTCCAGTTTATATAACAATTTTGAGTGATTAACGTAATCAAAAGCCCTGCTCATGTCTAAAAATAGTGCTACAACGGGATTTTTTTTATTAATACATTCCGTTATAGAGCGCAGGACTTCAAAACAAGCCTGAGCGGTTGATCTACCCTTTCGGAACCCGTACTGTTGCGAATGATAGATGCTATATTTCTTTAAAAAATTCTTTCGAATACTTTGGATAACACCGGCAACAAGGTTATTGGTCTGTAGCTCGTGGGGTCGCCTTTATCTCCCTTTTTTTAATAGAGGTTTTACGACAGCGATTTTTAGTTTTTCAGGGAAAGTACCTTCCACAAACGACAAGTTTACTATGTGAGTCAGTTGAACACATATTGATGTCGCAATAAGCTTGATAAGTTTGGTGCTTATGTTGTCATATCCGCTAGACTTACTATTCCTCAATGACTTGATGATATCGTAGACCTCTCTTTCTGTTGCTGGTTGTAAAAACATTGTATGGGGAGTTGTACTATGTAAGTAAGATTTGAATGCATAATTATTGTGATTGAGTGTCTCATTGTTTGTCATGTCAATAAAAAAATTATTAAAAAAATTACAAATATTGTGTGGGTCAGAATATGTATTATTATTAAATTGAATTATGTCAATGTCATTATTATGTACGTTTGTGCAAACCCTGTCAGTGATGTGATCCCATGTGGCTTTACATTTATTATCATTTTTACTTATATATTCATTATTCTTAATTTTTTGGGCGGTTGACATACATTTTTTTAAAATAGTATTATACTTTTTAAATTGGATTTTATGTAGATGTTTATTTGATTTTGACAATTTATAATTTAAGTATAACGCCTGTTTTCTTGCACATGATGCTTTGACACCCTTAGTAAGCCATTGCATCTTTTTGGGTTTATTGTTGACTTTGACTCTGACTATTGGGAAACATAGATTATGCAGCAGACAAAGCCAATCATACAAAATTTCAAATGCATTTTTTGTATCCGTGGAGTACAACACATCAGTGAAAGATAGTGCATCCACATAGTGACAGAACTTTGTTATGTTTTCAGAACTATAGTCATATTTCTCCTGAAACCATGTCGTAAAAGCTCTTTGTTTGTTAACTTTGTTGGAAATAGTTTGAGCAGTTTCGTGGTCCGAAAGACCGAGTTGGTGGAGTTCTACTTCCACAGACTTTATGTTACTTGCAATTTGGTCTATACAGGAGTTTAGTCTAGTAGGTTGTGTTATATGTATGTCAAAATTATAGTTTTTTAGGATACTTAATAAGTCCTCAGTAGCAGTATTTTGTTTTAATACGTCAATGTTCCAATCCCCACAAATGACTATTTTTCTATTTTTGTACTTATTTGTTAACATATGAAGCATTTTATCGAGCTTGTGCATAAATAAGCCTAAATGTACTGTACTGCGATCAGGAATTCTATAGATAGATACAATTATAGTTCCTATATTTACCATATCAATGCCACAGCACTCAAAGTAATATTTTGTTGCAAACTCATTTATTATGTTCAATGGCTTATAATCCAAGGCCTTTCTAATTAAAATACAAGTACCTCCGCGCTTTTGATCACGGCAGTATGAAGAGGCTAATTTATAGTTGTTAAGTCTTATATTTGTCTCGCAACCAAGACTAACAAATGTCTCGCAAAAACAGATTACATCAACCTCCCTACCATTGTCACTTAGTTCTCTAAAAGTTACATCTAATAGGTCAAGTTTGTTACAAAGTCCGCAAATATTTTGATGAAAAATTATCAAATTGCACTTATTAATATCATAGGTCAAGTTTGATTTGTCAACGTCCAATGAATTATTGTTAATGCACTTCTTAGATTCAGTTACCTTACTTTCATTATTAGCTACAATATTCAAAATAGTCATTTCTTTATTACTGTGGTTAAGTTCGAAAAAAATATCGGGTTTTTGTAAAGTTCCTTAAATACGTATTCTTATAATTAATATATTCTATCTCAATATTCAACTTAAAAGCCATGATGTTAAGATAATATCTGTAAGAGTAACTGTAGTCTGTATTATATATTTGTATAAAAGAACAGTTTTCATAATTATTACAAATTAGATGCAATTCGTTATTAAGTGTGTTCACATTAAGAAACCTACTAAAGCGAGCATTTAACAAAAATATTTGATTGTCTTTAAAATGATACAATGTGTTACATAAATTAGTAAAAAGAACATAAGGATTTATATCATTTGACCCCACTGATAGGATAATTATATCGTCTTTCTTTATTTCGTTTGCCATATTTTTAAGGCTACTCAAAATACTCATGGAAGTCGCGTGTGGCTTTACAAATCCAAATATTTTGTAGTCGCTCTTATAATTTTCGGTTCTCTTTTTGAGAAGATGGGTAGTAAGTCCCTTCACTTGTTGGTCACCGAAAACAAATACATTCTTGATTTCGATCTCTTCTGTGTGTAAATTTTCTATGTTCAAGTCTGTGGTAGGTCTCATGTTTAAGTTAGCAGTACTGTTAGAGTCTTCCGATATTGGCTTCGATGACTTGTTATCCGGTTGGGTGATAAGAAACCCATAAGAACGTGTGGGTTCAATCTTATGTAGATTCGTCCACAGTAAACAACGTTTCTAAACGAACATTATGATTTTATGGTACCATGATGTTTTATGCAAACATTATCATTTGACCACTTCTACATTTACAAGATCAATGTCTTAACTTTGGGAGGTGGCAGGCCTGTTTTTATGTCCACCAGGCACGTTCCAGATTTGGTACCTAGTTCCAAAATGGAGCTACAGTGGCTCGAGCCTTGAGGTCTGCCCTCCAAAATAGCTTTTCCCAACGAGGGACCACAATAAGATAAAATCCTGTTGCCTGATTGAGATGTGCTAACGGGTCATGAAGAGTGGTGACAATATACCACGCCAATGGAAAATTCCACTCAATATAGAAAGCATTGTGAAACCTCGCGTCGTGGTCATTGTGATTCAAGGTTGTGTAACGCCACTCTTGAGCTTTCTTGGATGCTAATAAGTCGATTAGTGACCAGTCACAGTTATTTTTTATATCCCATTAGTATCAAATATGTGAGTGTTGGCAGCAGATGCCACTCAGGTTTGACGATGTCGAGACAGATGATCTGCATAGCTGTTATTCCCAGGTATATAATGAATTTTGAACACAATTTGATTGTGATCTAAAATCTGGAGGATTTGATGCACCAAGTTCAAGAGATGCTATGATTTTGTTCCCCCCTCGTTGTGGAGATAAGCCGATGCAGTTGGGTTGTCCATTTGAATCAAGATTGATGTCTTTTCATGCTCAATACCGAGTTCCAGAACTTTTTAAAATAACCAACATTTCTTTGTAGTTGCGGTTGGCATACCCGGACTGCTGTGGCTTTTACGTTTGATTGTGTACTTTTTGGGTTTGGTGTTTCTTTTACGGTAAGTGACAGGCTGGTAACCTGTCACTATTTGGACGCACTAAATGGCCCATACTGCCAGATGTGGCTTTATGTGTAACAAAATGTTGATATTCGTGATCGTCCGTATGTATTTATGCAGTGTGTGTAGTATCTATTCAACCTTCCATGCTCTCGGAGTCATCGGTTGTCCAAAGGTGTGTAATTGGAGCTACTTATGTGTACCTATATTGGTGTTGGTTCCTGATAATTTTTCAGCGACCAACGCATTTCTTTCACCAAGTTGCTCGGTAGAGTGTATTTCTTGGAGGTATTGCTCTAGGGCAGTGTGTTCAGAAATTTGCCGAGGGACAGGGAGGTGGCGGTGTGTAACAAATTACCTGGTTGACTTTCCGCTCAATGAGTTATTTTTCTAAAGGTTTGCCTACATAGGAAATCGTAGAAGACGTAACCTCTGGTTCAACCGCGATTGTGCTGTTGCTGTTTCACAGAAACAGGCGGCGTATCGCGCTTGGATCAGGGGTCGGGCTCTTAAAGCTCCTGATATCGAGTCACTGAAAGCAGCCTACAACAATGCTTCCAAGTCCTGTAAGAAGGCTTACATAAGAGCGGATGCCCAGCGCGTCGCACGCATTAGCCACGAATTGGTAACGCATCCTACGGGCTCCCGTAGTTACTGGCGTCTGGCCAAAGCCGTGCAAAACAACTTCTGCCAGCCCTCGCTGCCACCCCTGAGATGTCCTGATGGGTCTTTAGCTCATAAGCCGCAGGAGAAAGCCGATCTTCTGGCAAGACTCTTTGCGGCTAATTCCCAAGTCGATGATTGCAATGCACAGCCACCGTCACTACCTCATTGTGGCTCCACGATGCCTGACATTAAAATCAGGCAGCGTGATATTCGTGCGGAACTGCAATCACTCGATGTCCGGAAAGCTAGTGGACCCGATGGCATCCCGGGCGTTGTACTTAAGAAATGTGCAGCGGAGTTGTCTCCCGTACTCACGCGCCTATACCAGCTCTCTTACTCTTCTGGACATGTGCCGGAAGCTTGGAGAAATGAAATGAAATGAAATGAAATGAAATGAAAAGCTCTTTATTTAAATGGACTTTGCTAAGTACTTTTAAATCGTCAAAACCCTACCACCATTTCGGGACGATAATATTATTATGCTGAGATGGAGAAGAAATGGCGAAAGAAACTCCACAGCTTACAATTTGGTAATGATTTCAAAACATCATTACAGGTCAATAGATAATAATAATATAATTAAAATTACAGTTTTACATGCGTAAATTATGGGCAGTTATTACTCCCACGCATTTGGTTCATTTATAATAATAATTTATGTTGTAAAAGCTTTTCTATACAATTCAACTAATCACATTAATGAACTAATTAATTTAAGTCTTATACCCACCACCATTTTTTGTTATTGTTAGATAGATTTTGCTCAATTTAGGTGCTAAGCATACATTTATGATCCTTTGGTTAATAAATATATCTATAAGAATACAATGTGTGCATACCAAAATAAAAAAAAAACCAATACCTAATACATTAGTTATATAAACAATATCATAACACAAACAAAATTATCCTATTAATGGCATGTGTCATACAATTATCCATCTAAGAATAAACAACTGTAACAGAATAAAATCATGTGAACAGGAGTGTAGTACCTAACTTCAACAATAGATGGCAGCACTAGTACAGTGCATCGCGGTATCATTGTCTCCTACTGTTTACTAAAGTGACCGAATTAAGTTTTGTTTGTGAGCTCAGGTAATCCCACGCTTTGTGTACACTTGCCAATGCACTGACTATAGCACGCTACTACTAGTGTCTATAGACGGTCATAAGGACGGTTGCACACTGTGTCAGCTTAATCGTACTTACCTATTGTACCTAATAGCCCTAATACAGTCAAGTTTAATTCGATCTTCGGGTTTGATTTATCCGTCATCCGCAACACTACCCTGTCCACACCGAAGGCGCTCGGTGAACCTTACGCGACTCCTTTACAATTGGCGCTCCAACTCGTGGCCAATCTACCAGGAAAGTCACCTCACCCTGGCTTCCCGGTCGAGTAAAAACCCACGTCAACCAGAATTCGTCGTGACAAAGTTTGGCCGAACGACAACGGTGAAGACAGGAAACAGCGGTACTATCGTCGATAACATGGCTGTCAACATTACCAACGACCAATTCCAACAGCTCCTGTCTACCATTGGCTCCGGTCGACGCAGCACTTTGGCATCATGTCACGCCTTCTTCGACGGCGAAAAGGACTCTGAAGCGGTTGAGACCTTCTTGGCAGCTGTCAACGTGTACAAGAAGATCGAGAAAATCACTGACAGTGAAGCACTCGCCGGCCTCCCGTTGCTCCTGCGTGCTGATGCGGGTAAATGGTGGCAAGGTTTAAAACACAACGTCACAACGTGGGCTGACTTCGAGAACCGGCTACGCAACAGCTTCGCTCCCAAAAAACCAGCGTGTCTCATTTACTATGAGATCACGAGTGAAAAGCAGCAATAAGAAGAACCAACTGAAGCGTTTTTAGCAAAGAAACGAATGTTGTTCTCTCTCCTTGACAGCAGACATTCTGATGTAACGCAGCTAGATATGCTGTATTACCTACTACATATACGTATACGGGAAAGAATACCGCGTACAAGTTTCAATAACTACGACGAACTCATAGCAGCGGCTCGCAACGTCGAACAGATTATGTATGAGAAGAAAAATGACCCTGTCCCGAGCACTTCACACCTGCAACAATTAAATCGAAATGCAAAGCCAAAATGCAAGTTTTGCCATAACTTCGGCCACACTGTAGAAGTATGCAGAAAGAAGAAGAATTTCGAGAATAACAGGCGTCCGGCTTCCTCGATTAATTCAACGCAGCAGACTCAAGCACCGTCACCCTCAATGCCTGCCTACTCCTGTTACGGCTGTGGTACGCCTGGAGTGGTCCGTACTAACTGCCCACAATGTGCCGCAAAGTCCCTTCCAATGAAGACGGAGAAAATTGACTTTTGCGCCGTGAATCTCAAAGTTGATGTGCGAGCAAGACCAGTCGTGCCCATTAACATCAACGACATCCATGGGTATGCCTTCATAGACACGTGTGCCAAATCAAGTGTAGCGTCGTTTACCCTGTATAAACAACTGCTCCAGAAAGGGTATAAGTTCCGACAAGAGCAGGCACAAATATCGTTGGCCGACGGCGTCTGTAAGTCACAAAACGTACTATTAGTCACTGTACCAGTTACCTTATGTGGACGTATCATTCCCACAAACTTCATCGTTCTTCCCGAATCGCACGATAACAGAACACTATTGGGAATAGGTTTCGTGGAAGACGCAGGCATGATTTTAGACATCCCACAATTTACTTGGCATTTCAACAATGCTCCAAATATTATTTACGAGCTCTACGACGAAGAATTCGTTACATACGGAGGCCTAAACCCTATCGCGCAGATTGCCCCACAAGCGCGTGGTGACCCACAAATTGAATCAGCACGCGGATGGGAAGCCCCAACAAATATATCAGAAGCAGCCCTACCGAGTCAAAGCGCTTCTAGTACTACCTATAAAATGTGTTACATCAATCCTACGAAAACAACACAAGCGCCAAAGCGGCCAAGAACAGTATTCGATGGGTATTCGCCATTCGTAGATTACATGATGCGTGACGCCCAACTAAACGTCCACAGACTGGAAGTAGAATTGTCTCCACATGCGAGGACACTCTTTCCGGGACCAGACCCCTACTCACAAGAGGACATAGGTATTAATTCGGTTAGTCTAGACTTTCCGCCACCACGCAATGATTTAACGACTGAACAACAGTATAGTCTAAATAAATTGTTAAAGATGTATGAAATGGTTTTTATTACAAAGAGGCACCCTGCTTTGAATGTCGAGCATCGAATTGATACCAAAGACTGCAGTCCTATAGCAGTTCCTCCTTATCGACTCTCCCCACCTAAAAGAGAGATCCTTCGCAAGGAAATTGATAAGATGCTCAACGATGGTATTATAGAACCCTCCAATACTCCATGGGCAGCACCTGTTGTCCTAGTACCTAAACCTAACGGTACAACTAGAGTATGTATCGATTATCGCAAACTCAATGCAGTCACCGTGTCTGACACTTACCCTATGCCTAGGATAGACGACCTCTTGCATGAAGCCAAGCCAACACTCTATATGTCCACTCTGGACCTGAAATCTGGTTACTGGCAGATTAAGATGAATGATAATGATAAAGTCAAAACAGGCTTCATTACGCCTTTTGGAATTTATGTCTTCAATCGTATGCCTTTTGGACTGCGTAATGCACCAGCCACTTTCCAAAGGTTGATTGACCGATTTCGTGTCGACCTTCAAGTTAAAATGCTCGCATATCTCGATGACTTGGTAATCTTCTCTACTCTCTCTTTCGAGAATCACCTGACGGACCTCGAAGCTGTGTTTCTAAAGTTACAAGAATACAATCTTACCGTCAATCTAGAAAAATGCCGATTTTGCTGTTCTACCATTCGTTACTTAGGACACGTAATAACGCCTAAAGGGTTACAAGTAGACCCACAAAAAACAGACGCCATTGCTCTCATGCCATCTCCAAGGAACATACGACATTTAGTGTCCTTCCTCCAGACGTGCTCCTGGTATCGACGTTTTATTGATAATTTTTCAAAAATCGCTGAACCATTGACAAGATTAACCAAGAAAAACACAAACTGGGTCTGGACAGATGAACAAGAATCCGCCTTCAACGAGTTAAAACGATGTCTTACTTCTGCTCCAGTATTACGACAAGCAAATGAAAATCAGCCTTACCGCATTAAAACTGACGCAAGTAATTACGCCATAGGGGCTGTGTTGGTCCAAGGAGAAGGTAAAGAGGAGCATCCTGTTGAATATGCCAGTCGCCTCTTAAAACCGGCAGAACGGAACTACTCCACAACCGAACGTGAAGCGTTAGCGGTAGTCTGGGCAACATCTAAATTCCGAAGTTACATTGATGGTTTACCTGTGGAAGTGGTCACTGATCATCAAGCCTTGCGATGGTTACTATCTATGAAATCACCCACAGGAAGATTGGCGCGTTGGGCATTGCAATTGCAGGCGTACGATCTCACCATAAAATATATTCCAGGCCGAATCAATGTAGTGGCCGATATGCTGTCTCGTCCGGCATGCAATGACGAAGATACTTACGCTTGTGGCATCTGTAATGTTAGCATTGACATGCCAACTCGTAGCTCAGCAGAAACTAGAGAAGAGCAGATGAAGGACGACAATATTGCAAATATTATTAAAATATTAGAGAGCAACAACTGTCCTGAAGATGCGCATTATTGGAGTAGCAAAGGTTATTTCACAAACAATGGTTTACTGTATCGCCAGAACCCACAAATAGACTCTGAAGACGCCCAGCTATTAGTACCCAGTCATGAATGGGCTAACGTACTTCGGATCTACCATGACGACCCTTTAGCAGGTCATTATGGGTCAGAGAAGACCTATGAGCGAATTGCAAAAAGGTATTATTGGAAGGGCATGCGTAAATACATTGAAAGTTACATTCGACAGTGTGTTGCTTGTCAACGATATAAGCCTTCAAACCATAAATCCGCTGGACTCCTTCAGACCACAGTAATGAATCAACGATTTGAGGTGATCGCGTTTGACCTGTTCGGTCCTCTACCGACATCTATAGATGGAAAGAATTGGATATTTATTGTAGAGGATGTAGCAACCCGCTGGATAGAGTTATTCTCTTTAGAAGTAGCCACTGCCGAGACCTGCGCCAAGATCCTAATTGACGAGATATTCATGAGATATGGCGTACCTCGAAGACTCACAAGTGATAATGGAACGCAGTTTGTAAGCGCTGTTATGCAACATGTCACATTCTGCCTTAAGATAAAACATTCGTTTACTCCAGTTTATCACCCACAAGCGAACCCCGTAGAAAGAAGAAATCGTGACCTAAAAACTCAACTAGCCATATTGGTCGAGCATGAACACCGCCAATGGCCGGAGCAACTTCCGAGCATCCGTTTCGCAATGAATACTGCAACTTGTTCCTCTTCAGAATACAGCCCTGCTTACCTTACGTTTGACCGAGAGCTTAGAACCCCCTTTGATTCCGTTACCGATCTTAGGGCCATAGTTTCATCAGAAAATTTCATACCTGAGATCACCCCGAAACTGCTCCAACTTGCTGATGTATTTCAACGTGCCAAAGAGATCCAAGAGGGAAAAGAGATAACCAGAAAGGAGGTTGCTGACAAAGACCGTCGACCAAGTCCTACTTATCAACCAGGTGATTATGTTCTTTTAAAACTGCATCCAATAAGCAATACATCACGAGGATTTAGCGCAAAGTTTGCACCTCGCCGGGACGGACCCCACATAGTATTGAATCAAAAAGGCCCAGTCACTTATGAAATCGGCAATCTCACCACAAAAGATACCATAGGCGTCTATCATGCATCTGCTATGACTCCATATGCTGGTCAGCTATCTATAGTTCCGGAACCTGTACGACCGATCAGGAAAAGAGGAAGGCCAAGAGAAATAAAACCTCATCCCGTAACTGTAGACCAAGCTTCTCCACGTCGTGGACGAGGACGTCCAAGGAAACAATAACTTTTACCATCTTCCTCGTCGGGACGACATCGGAACCTGAAGGGGGAGACTGTAACAGAATAAAATCATGTGAACAGGAGTGTAGTACCTAACTTCAACAATAGATGGCAGCACTAGTACAGTGCATCGCGGTATCATTGTCTCCTACTGTTTACTAAAGTGACCGAATTAAGTTTTGTTTGTGAGCTCAGGTAATCCCACGCTTTGTGTACACTTGCCAATGCACTGACTATAGCACGCTACTACTAGTGTCTATAGACGGTCATAAGGACGGTTGCACACTGTGTCAGCTTAATCGTACTTACCTATTGTACCTAATAGCCCTAATACAGTCAAGTTTAATTCGATCTTCGGGTTTGATTTATCCGTCATCCGCAACACTACCCTGTCCACACCGAAGGCGCTCGGTGAACCTTACGCGACTTCTTTACACAACTACATTGTCTAACATTTACATCAAATAAAAATAAAAAGTTCAAGAAAACATGAGATGACCAGGTCTCATTGGCGGCACCTGTTCACAGGCATGACGCAAGAATCAGCCATCGCTTCGCTCAACCATATTTTAGGGAACGTAACGACCCGACGCAAGACGACACCGCCACAAGACCTTTTTAGTGAGAATGACATACACATGCTTCTTGATTATAATCTAGAACAAATTTAAATTATGTTTCTTAGTTAACTATAAGACACAAGGTTGATAATCTGTGTAATTAATATATTATATTTTGGATGCATAGATCATGAACAAATTCACCCCCAAGCGTTAGAATCATTTATGTAATCAGTTATTTTATAGTAAGCTTTATTATACAGTTTAGATTTAATAGCAGTTTTGAACTTATTAACAGGTAGATCTCGAATATTATTTGGGAGTTTGTTATAAAAGCGTATACATTGCCCCATAAAAGAATTGCTTATTCTGTGGAGACGAGTAGCATGTACCACTAGATTATGTTTTTTTCTAGTATTAATATTATGAGTGTCACACTTTTCAGAAAAGTTTGTTATGTTTTTCCTTACGTAAATTAGATTTTCAAATATGTATTGTGATGCCACTGTTAGAATATTTATTTCTTTAAACTTTTCCCTGAGTGAAACCCGAGGTCCTAATTGATAAATAGCTCTTACTGCTCGTTTTTGTAAGACAAATATGGTGTTAATGTCCGCAGCATTCCCCCAGAGAAGAATTCCATATGACATAATGCTATGGAAATAACTAAAGTATACAATTCTGGCTGTGTCTACATCAGTAAGTCGTCTGATAGTTTTAACTGCATACGCAGCTGAACTAAGTTTACCAGACATTCGTTCAATATGTGGACCCCATTGCAATTTAGCATCTAACATTATGCCCAAGAAAATAGTCGATTCAACAGGTTCTAATCCTATACCATTTATTTGTATATTTGTTTCAACCCGTTTCACATTGGGTGTACAAAACTTAACTAATTTGGTTTTATTTTCGTTCAAAAGCAAATTGTTAATGTTAAACCAATCTACTACTTTAGATAGTGCGTTGTTTACTTCGTCATAATTAGTCATTCGTCTGTTTATTTTAAATATCAGAGATGTATCATCTGCAAACAACACTATATCATGACTTTTATTTACACAGTAAGGTAGATCATTAATATATATCAAGAACAGAAAAGGACCAAGAATTGAACCCTGTGGAACTCCTATTGTAACCGCAGCTCCAGAAGATCTTTGACCATTTATATCGACCCTTTGAATTCTATTACTCAAGTAAGATGTCAAAAGGTCGAGAGCCCTATTTCTAACGCCATAGTGATGTAATTTCCTGACAAGAGTATCATGATTTACACAGTCGAAAGCCTTGGATAAATCACAGAATACTCCCAAAGCATCCTGTGAATCCTCCCAAGCTGAATATATGTTTTTCAATAATTCAACTCCTGCATCAATAGTTGACCGACCCCTCGTAAAGCCGAATTGGTTTTTATGTAGCAAACTGTATTTTACGAAATGATTGAGGAGTTGATTAAGCATTAACTTTTCAAAGATTTTACTAAGTATTGGTAATATAGAGATTGGTCGAAAATTCGTGGGGTCCGAAGCATCTCCAGACTTAAATAAAGGTACGACTTTGCTATGTTTCATCAAGTCAGCAAATACACCCGAAGCTATACTGCTATTATACACGATAGCCAAGTAAGGGGCAATTATATCTATTATACTTGAAACAGTTTTAACAGAAAGTCCCCAAAGGTCCATAGTTTTCTTTATATCGATGGATTTAAATATCTTTATAATATCTTTGTAGTTGACAGATGTGAATTCAAAATTAGCATCGCATTTACATACACTTTCCATAAGTAGTGTTTCAGCTGTTGTCGAAGATGAACTTAGTGTTTTAGTTGTTAAGAAAGGGATTTCTGTGAAAAATTTTTCAAACTCAGATGCAATCTTTAAATCATCTTTGATATTTACATTGTTTACATTTAAATTGAAATCACGAACGCGTCTGGGAGCTCTACCAGTTTCGCTATTAATAATATTCCACGTTTCCTTAATTTTATTTTGAGCTCTGGTTATTTTATTTTTCAAATAAATGGACTTAGCAGTGGCACAGGCTCGTCTAAAAGTAATAGAGTAATTTTTTACATAATTAATAAACGTGGGGTTAAAATTGTACGATTTTTCACCGTACAATTCATATAATTTGTTTCGGCTTTTATATATACCAGCAGTGGCCCACTCACTGAAGGATGGGCGGTTGCCGATTGTTATTGTTTTTGTTGTAAAGTTTTTACTGAATTCCTCACTAATAAGTTTGAACAAAGCAGTATACAAGTACTCAGTACAGTTCTGAAAAGGCATCCTTGGTAGTTTCTGAATCAAATTATTTTTAAACTTTTCTAGTCTACTGATAGTCACAGGAACAAAATTAACCTTGGTTCTTTGAGAGGTAGGTTTTTTCCTATAAAATGAGATTAACTGACCGTAATGATCAGAGTGTAACAAATTAATTATGGATTTCTGATTAGGCTTAATGTTAGAAAAAATGTTGTCAATGCAGGTAGCACTTGTGGCAGTAATTCTCGTGGGCTCGTTAAAACAATTATGTAAGTCATAGGACTTAAATAAATTTAAAAAGTTACTCGTCAAGGCACTTTTTTCTAAAATATTAATATTAAAATCACCACAGATAACAATTGTTTTATGACTACCACTGATTTTAAAAAGGGCATCCTCCATAATTTTTTGGAATGACTCATAGGGCGCACATGGAGGTTTGTATACACTCATAACAATGAAATGCTCAAACTCGATACATGCTATTTCCGTAACTCGCTCAACAGACAAGCTCACAAGGTCAATTCTTTCTTTGGATTTAATATTATTCCTAGTTACAATTAAAGAACCACCATGCCTCAAGTTTGTCCTGCTGAATGAGCTAACAACCTGGTGATTATTAAAATTGAACATAAGCTGATGACTTTTCAACCAGTGTTCAGTGATACAAAAAATTTCAATGTTTTTACAATTCATAAATAACTCTAATTCTAATTCTTTACCTGAAATCCCTTGAATATTTTGATGCACCAAGTTAATATTATTACATTTTACAGTCTGTGGATTAATTGCACAAATTGGAGAAATAATATTTGATAGGTTTAAACTACAACTATAGTCAGCACTTGTAGTGCTATTATTGCCAGAGAATGCCTCTTTTGTCTTGTGTTTTAATTTAAAGACATTGGAACACATTCCATGTGGTCATATGTCATTTTACTTTCCTGCCAAATAAAGGCAGTGTAATTAGCCAATGAATTGGCTGGCTTAGAAATAAAATATGATAGCGAAGTTGCTATCTGTTTTTTGTAAAAATTAGAAAGATAGTAATTATCTTTGGTCAAATAAAAATGTCTAATGAATACATTAGTGTCAATAAATTCAAATTTATTATTATAATATGTCATGTTCTGCAATTTTACATTACATTTATGTCTATATTCATTTTCAGTATCTGTCAATGACCTACTGTATGGTAATTCAAATAAAATAATTTTCTTCACATTCAGGTTACATAGGCACTCAAAACATTTTTTCAAACAATTTATATTGGTATTACCCCTTCTTCCTACAAAAACAATTATTGTTGTATTAGTACTGTAGTTGCTTGAGTTTATTTTGTCTAATATTTGTGAGTAGCTGGCACCAGGCATACATAAGTTAGTTACCAGTTGCCCTGTATGTTGTTCCATTATGAGCCCCATATTTTTGCCAATCTCATCACAATACATAATTATGTTTTCTTTGATAGATGTTGTCTCGGTCCTAACCTCATCGTGGTTGTTGTGTACAGGTGTAGTTATACATAGTTTGGCTTTACTGCAAGTTTTTGGGTGTAGCTGTTTATCAAAGACTGAACTAGGTGGTTGTGTCATTTTGTCACACAAACTAAATGAACACCTACATGAACGTTTTTTATTTAATGACTCAAAACGCTCTGCATTATAATTACATAAATCCACCATGTCATTTGACGCTACAATCTGGTAATTTAATTACTTTTGCGACAAATTTTGAATATTTGTTAACATGTTTTTCAATGTCTGTTCAAGATTTTCTATTTTTGATTCTAAGTTTTTACTGTAATCAATATAGCCATTTTTGTTACTGTCAGCAATACTATTCATATTATTCAATTTTTCAATTAATTTTGAACGTTCCATTCGACCAAAATTTTGTATTTTCTGTTTATTATATCTGTTAATTGTTTTTTTTAGTTTTATTTATAAATTTATTAATTCGAATATACTTTTTCAGTTTTCTTACACTTGAGAAACTATTATTGTTGTATTTATTCTTTGAACTGTTTACTAATACCGAATGTTCCTCGATGAAGTCAGGTCCGCAGACAGTCAATTCATCGAACAAGCTTTCAGAGTTTTTATCAATGCTAGAGGCTAATGTGCAGCCTGTTCCCAAAAAAGGGGACCGCTCAGACCCTGCCAACTATCGGCCAATAGCAGTCACCTCGGTACTTTGCAAAGTTATGGAAAGGATCCTCAACAACCACCTGGTCCGTTACCTAGAGGGTCACTCTCTGATCAACGATCGACAGTACGGCTTTAGGCCGAAACGATCGACGGGTGACCTTCTAGCGTACATGACGCATGTCTGGGGTGAAGCCATGGACAAGCGTGGCGAGTCATTGGCTGTCAGCCTTGATATCGCCAAAGCTTTTGATAGGGTCTGGCACAAAAGTCTTCTCTCCAAGCTTCCGACATATGGTCTGCCTGCTCAGCTCTGTACCTGGGTGGCCGGCTTCCTGCATGAGCGAAGAATTCGTGTCCTCTCCGACGGATGCAGTTCGCGGTTCATGTCAGTGAATGCCGGTGTTCCCCAGGGTTCCGTTTTATCCCCTACACTGTTTCTTCTGCATATCAATGATATGATTCCTCTTGGGAACATCCATTGCTATGCAGACGACAGTACAGTGCATGCGGGCTACTTAGGACACGCAAGGGCTGGACGAGCAGAAACCGTGGAGAGTCGTGAGAATCTTGTCATTGAACTCAACCGAGAGCTCGACCTTGTTTCTCAATGGGGTACAGCAAATCTGGTTGAGTTCAATGCCAAGAAAACTCAGGTGTGCGCGTTTACGGCTAAAACGTCGCCATTCCTTTCCCTTCCCTCTCTCCAGAGCACAACACTTACGCTACAGAGCAGTATCACCTTGCTCGGTATGGAGGTTCGCAGCGACTTGAATCCGAAGGACTACATCGAAAGCGTGATAAAAACAGCTTCACGGAAACTCGGAGTCCTGAACAAGGTGCGGCATTTCTTCACGCCAAATCAACTTTGCTTGCTATACAAGACGCAAGTACGTTCCTGCGTGGAGTATTGCTCGCACCTGTGGGATGGCTCTGCCAAGTACTTACTCGATGCTTTGGATAGGTTACAGCGTCGCGCGGCCCGCATCATCGGCGACGAAGAGGTGACTAAACACCTTGAGCCTCTCCAATTGCGTCGCAATGTTGCGTCATTGAGCGCTTTCTACCGTCTGTACCACGGCGAGTGCTCTGAGGAACTTTTTTCCCCTAATCCCACCATCTCCCTTCCTTTTGAGGACTACGCGTGCTGGTCTACGTTGTCACCGACAAACTGTGGCTACCATTCCAACGCGAACTAAGAAATTTGGCAACTCGTTTCTTTGTCGCACAATCAAGAAATGGAATTCACTGCCAGCACACGTGTTCCCTCCTTCCTATAATCCTGGGTCATTCAAAAGAGGCGTGAAGAAGCACCTTGCAGGTCAGCAAGGCGTGGGTGGCTAGCGCGGCAGTTTATCTCTCGCGCTAGCTATCTTCGCATTTGGACTCTACTTCTGCTTACCATAAGGTGGAATAGAGTCATTTGCTTGATCTTTTTATAAAAAAAAAAAAAAAAAAAAAATCCAAAAACGCCTTTGGATTTCCTATGTAGGCATCTCAAACTATTCCCAGATTATTGATACGCTTTTGGGGACCGAGAATGGACCATTAGTGGTCGCGATATTATATTATTATTATTATTATATCTCGATGTTCTCGTGCCTGGACAGAACCGTCGGGTCCTGGTGTACCAATGACATAAGTAGTCTAGGTAGTAAGGTATCCGTGTTTGTAACCCATTTTGGGATATGGTTTGGTGGGCGCTAGGTGGCGTGTACAAGTAAACATAAGCTCCGTATATTTTTTACTCTTTTAATGAGAAGAAGTGTCAGAAACTAGTGACTAATTATTAATTTTATAGTTAATTCTCCAACTAATCACATACGATATCAATCATCTACAAATTCCGTGAAGATTAAACCAAACTAATTACGAAAATTGCAAGTGAACAGTGGATTACAAAACAACGTTTATTGGATCTATCATCATAACAAACTACGAAATAATTCAAAAAGCTGTTTGTGATAAACAGTTACTACCAATTTCAAGTGCAAGTGAACTTAATTGCAAAATTACGATAATATTCAGAACGTTTTAATAAGTGGTATTGTGTTGAATCGTGATTAATTGCAACATACCCTCGATCACAACTCATAAGCTTATGTTGAAGATCAAAATTTATAATACGATTTGCCTATTTCGTCGCTTGTTGTAATAACATCGTGGCACAATACGCTTGTGTTCGCCTTGGGCACCAGAATTCGTGGTTCGAAACCAAGAAAAAAAAAAATTTTTTTTTTTTTTTTTTGTCTTATTTTTAAAAAATACTATTATTTTGAAAATTAAAATAATAATATAACAAATGGTGTCTACACTGGCCTAAATTGCTTATAAAACAGCTTTTGCTTTGCTTTAATTTGATATTTTTATTTGAACAACTTAAACAACTAATTAATTAACTACTTTCACCGGCAACGGCTGCAACTATTACTGGGGGATTTTGATCGAAAGTTGCTTGCCACCTGGCTGACTATCATCATCGTCATCATAACAGCTTTTATAATTCGACTGCTGGGACACAAGGGCTCTCTTTGTCATCGAAGGAGGTTTAGGCAGTAGTCCACCACGCTTCCTGCCCTGCCCGACTATGCTGACCCGTAAAGCTACTGCTAAAGACACTGAGATGAGGCTAAAGCAGGCGCTGATGGACTTGAAGAAGACCCAGGACCTTAATGACCGCCTACTACAGGAACGCGAGGACAGTGAACAGGAAATCCAAATCATTATTAATAAAAACAGTGAACTCAAAAGTGAATTAGCAAGTTTACACTTGAAATACACAGACCTGGCAGATCAGTGTATAAATATGCAGGAAATAATTAACTCCTTAAAAGAGTGCAATGAAACCCATGAGCATGCTCTGAGCCGTATAAGTGAATTAGAAATGAGTCTATCAGAGGCACATAGGACAGTAAGAAAATTAGAACTAAGAAATACATTTAATACTAATACCGATGTATTGTAACCTTTATAGGTCACAGGTAGGTTAGAAGTAGTAATGCAGACTAGAGAGTGTAAAATTAAAACTGTAGATCGAATTGGAATAAAATTTAATATAAAAATTTAGAGGGTAGAACTGGGCCGTGAGTGGTCGGCTTCGAAATTGAGTCGCTTTTCTCAATATAACCTCAATATCACTCCCCTGAACCGAAGTCGAAGCAGCACGACGACTTGACGGTGAGTCAGCAGTAGGTAGTATGGTGCGCGCGTAAGGTTGCGCGGTGTCCAAGTACGGTTGCAATATAGAAAGTCCAGGTGTACAATCTGGCGTAGTAGGCAGCCAATTAGGTGGATGGACCCTGAAATACCGCCAATATTGGGAACTTCAGTAAGGGCACGATTTCTTGCTACTGACTGCGACATAATGATTGCGGCTTGAAGCTACAGATGAGATGATGATGAAAGGAGAGTGATAATAAGCAAGCTTAGCAATCATTGATGTGGCAGTCTAATTAGCATAATAAGTTTTACATAAAATTATACAATCGAAAGCAGGTAGTTAGAAAACAATTTGCAATTTACTACAATGAAAGTGAAATGATTTACAAGGCATATACGATAACAAATACTATAAATGAACGTGATAATTAATCTAGATGTTTTATGAATAATGTTTAGAGTGAATGATATTTAAAATGCACAAAACAATTAGGCAACTAGAAACTACATGACATTGACAAGGTTAAATTACTAAGACACTAAATACAAAGCATGATTTTAAGCTTTATTTACTTATTAATCTTTTATATAAAAGCATACTACAATTGAATAGGTTCAGATTAGCATTAATAGATAGAAATTAATATGAGTTTGCACGGTAACATTTTATGACATTATAATAGGCAATACAAATCTACATCTATGCGTAATTATTTAAAATATCTGCTGCACTTACCCAATATGGGGTGAAAACACTTATAAAAAGGTAATTAGTATTATAATTTAGTTATAATAAAATATTTTAAAATTCACGAGAGCGACCTCTTTAACTCGTCGATAGCCAGTATGAAAGTGTCTCTGATTGGCCGAGCGGCGAATCAGCTCCGCGGCGCCCTCCAGTACAACATTCGTGGTACAGGCGTTAGATAACTTTAAGAATTTATTAATAAGAACTTAGAAAACAATTAACCACTTATATGTATAATCTCCTCATAATGAAGACATGTAAATAGTATTCTTTTTTTGTTGTAAATAGTAATTTTGAGATTTGAGCTAGTTTTTAGAATAATATAAATAGTTTTAAAATCAACTTTATTTCACAACTCACTTACAAGGTCGCGCAAAAGAAACTTTGCTGCGAAATACACGTAAGGTGTTACATACCCCCCTTCATTGGGTAGGATTTTCGCTAGGAAAATCCGCTGAACCACCTACACTACTTATTACTATACTAGCTTAATGACTAAGGGTTTACTCATACATACTTTAGTTTTCATTCATCTCTTCCATTTCTCTTTTTTAAACATCATCATTCATACCACCAGATAAAGCAATGTAAGCTGCTGTTACCTTACATTCAGAGTATCGTGCATATAAAACACAATACTCAACCAAAGTCAAAAAAGATGTTAGCGATGATGTCATGTCTTATATACGTAGGGATAGAAGCTTTAGTATAATATTTAGGACCAAGGGGTAGACCTGGGTACTAAAGTAAAACGTAGGCATGAAAATTATAGCATGCTATTTGTAGATAAGTATAGGCTTATTTATAGAGTTACAAACCGCTCTGCGTTCGTTATCTCAGGTTTAGAGCCTGAGTAACTCACAAAATCGTTATTTTAGGTTTAGAGCCTTAATAACTGATAAACGTTTTTTTTTATTTAATTTATAATTTTGTAGGAAGACATGACGCCGTATTAGTTAGCAGTAATAACTATTGAAGGGTTTTATTTTGTAATATATTTGAGAAGCATTTATTATTTAATTTTAATAAAGTTTTAATTTCTTATTTAAACCTAATTAATTAATTATTTAATCCTAATATAGTTTAAGAATTTCTAGAATAATTATTAGTTAGTTTAATATCTTTTAAATGCCATGAGCCTAAGTGGTTTCCACTAGTATCCACCAGGTCATAGACGAGTGGAGATTTTTTAGCAACTATCTTGCATTTTATAAATTTAGGTGCTAGTTTTTTTGAAAATTTCTTGTCTTTATCGCTCTGATAATATGTACGTTTCCATACTATATCACCAACATTAAATTCTACATTTTTGCGGCGCAGATTATAATAATTACTGTTACGCGAATGTGCTTTAATCAACAAAAGCTGCACCTTATCAAAAATTTTGCGGAGAGATCCCAGTTTTTCAGCATAGGCGTCTTTTGGTGTAAATATAAGATCATCTGTAGTGTCGGTTTCAGTATAATGTGAACCACAGGATACCAATTCACGGCCAAACACAAGTAACGATGGTGTGTATCCAGTAACCTCATTCACCGAACTATTCAAGGCGAATTGAATTTTTGGAATTTGTAGATCCCATGAGCGATGATCATCACCGACAAAACTAGAGATAACGGTCATAATAGTTTTATTATAACGCTCAACTGAATTCACTTGCGCTGTATATTTGGGACGATACTGAACATTAGGGATCTGGTAGGTAGTAAATAGCTGTTTTAGTACATTGCTGACGAATTGTTGTCCATTATCCATTAAAACAGTGCTAGGTATGCCATGGATCAAAAATACCTGATCCTCTAGGATTCGAGCTATCATTTCAGATGTTGCACGGCGAATAGGGAAAATTAAAGTGTACTTCGAAAAACAGCACGTAACAACAAATAAGTAGCAGTTCTGGCGTCTTGTTGGTGGAAGAGGTCCAACTAGATCCATGCTGATAAATTGAAACGGTCTAGAGCAGTTTTTAGGACGACCCATCACCCCCAGAGTC
Organism: Elophila nymphaeata; assembly: GCA_955850985.1. NCBI lineage: Eukaryota > Metazoa > Arthropoda > Insecta > Lepidoptera > Crambidae > Elophila > Elophila nymphaeata. The sequence continues at coordinate 13,002,432 of OY039071.1, read as the reverse complement.
ATGTGATTAGCGCATTTGTGGGCGTTACAGGTATCACAATCACCGACGAAATTAGAAATATCGCGATGCATGTTAGGCCAAAAATAATTTAAAGATATACGTTTGAGTGTTTTAAGGATTCCAAAGTGACCAGAAGTTGGATCACAATGGTTTTTAGCTATAACATCCTGACGGTGTTCTGAAGGAACTACCTCTTTCCACTGAAACTCGCTTACAAGGGGATTTAAACTTTTAACGTAGCGGAATAATTTATTTTTAGATACTCTATAATTTACAAATGATGTGGGAGAACTAATACAGCCATTATAGATATTCAAAAACCAAGGGTCAGAAGATATAGGGTGCAAAATATCACTAGGGTTAACATTAGATGAGTTAGAATCTGTAGATATTGCTGAGATTGGTATTGCACGGGAAAGGCAATCGGGTACAACATTGTCTTTACCGCGTCTATGCTTAATTTCAAAATTATACGCCGATAGTCGAATACCCCAGCGAGCTAGACGGCCAGTGGGATTATTAAGGCTTAGAAACCACTTAAGAGCAGAATGATCTGTGTACACGGTGAATTTAAGGCCATTCTCTAAATAGCACCGCCAATGCTCTACAGCGACTAGTACCGCCAGAGCTTCGCGTTCTGTAGCACTATAGTTGCGTTCCTGACTTGAAAGCGATTTGCTCATGTAGGCAACTACGTTCTCCACACCATCAAGTCTCTGAACCAGTACAGCACCAATACCGAAATCACTTGCATCGGTATGGACTTCGAACGGTTTGGAGTAATCAGGACAAGATAGTATGGGAGCAGACACGAGACTTTCCTTAAGTTTATTGAAAGAATGCTCAGCTTCCTCAGACCAAACGAACGGAGGAGCTTTCTTGCCTTGAGAAGTTAGCTTATTAAGTGGAGCTGCTAGACTGCTGAAGTTAGAGATAAATCTTCGGTACCAAGATGATGCACCCACAAATCGGCGGACTTCTTTTCTATTCGTAGGCCTAGGATAGTTCATAATGGCTTCTACCTTTTCAGGGTCAGCGTGAAGACCACTAGAATCAACTACATAGCCTAAGTATCTTAGTTGGCTCCTAAAAAAATTACTCTTTTTGAAGTTAATGGTGAGATTAGCCATTCTTAGTTTTTCGAACACTCGTAGAAGAAGAGCAATGTGCTGTTCGAAGGTAGGAGAAATAATAATAATGTCATCGACAAAAACAAAAACTCTGTGCTCAAATTCAGGGCCATAAAAGAGTAAATCAACAAGACGCTGTTGGGTAGCAGGCGCATTGGTGAGTCCAAAGGGCATAGAACGAAATTGAAAGGTTCCCCTAGACGGAATATAGAAAGCTGTCTTACATCTATCTTCTTCTTTAATTAAAATTTGCCAAAAACTTTTCGACAAATCTAGACTGGTAAGATATTTGGCGTCGCGTAAGTTATCTAAAATTTCGGATATGTAAGGCAATCTATAGGCATCCTTTTTAGTAACAGCATTCAGTTTTCGGCTATCTAGACAAAAACGTAATTCACCGTTCTTTTTAGGAGTTAGTAGAACAGGTGACGACCAAGGACTTTCGCAAGGTTCTACCACGTTATCCCTCAACATCTCATCAAGCTGTTCAATTAAGATGCGTTGTTTCTCAGGCGATATCCTATAATATCTCTGGCGTATAGGAGCAGCATCGCCAGTATCTATAGCATGCGATATTAAAGAAGTTTGTCCTAAGCCACGTTCTTCGTAAGAGATGCCACGAAATTGACAGATAATGTTATCAGCCGTAATCCTTTGTGGTTCAGTTAAGTCGCTATATGCTCGAATGTGCTCAGTGTGATCAATGTCTAGGTTAGATAAATTTAACTTTGAGTCAGTGCTCAGAAAAACTAAGTCAAGGTGTTTAGGAAAGATATCAAACAAATTCCAAAAGTCCATTCCCAAGATGAAAGGACTGCTAATTTCAGGAACAATATAGGTAGCTATAATATGTAGTTTATTACGGAAGGTAATAGGTAAATATATAAAACCTTTAGCTGTTAGTTTTTGGCCACCAGCCGCAATAAATTGTAAAGGAGGTTCACATGGTTGCAATTTATAACCGACATTAATAAATTTTAAATGAGTATTATTTCCTAGAATAGTAACACATGATCCGCTATCGAGTAATCCAGTCATAGGTTTATCAGCTACAATTACATTAGCATACGGTAGAGAATTATTTTTAGTGTTTTGGATTGAAGAAACAGAGTAACAAGAAAAAAATTTCGATATGAAATCTAACCATTGTTTCCAATCTTCATTCATAAAGGAACTTGTACATTTAGTTTCTGCCATGTTACTGCAATCCAAAGCATTTAGTTTTTTTGAATTTAAGTTAGGTTTGTGGCATTCAGTACACTCTGGGTAGCGAACTCCAGTTTTGCCACACTTAAAACAAATTGGGAAGTGTGGTTCAGTGCATTGTCTCAAACTATGCGTTGAAACTCTGCATCTAGGGCAATATTTACTAGAAGTTGTTTCACTTACATCCTTATTTTGATTTAATGTGACATTATTAACTGGCATGTTATTAACTGTGTTTGCTTCTATTTTTTTATTTGTAAAATATTGTTTATTTGTATAATTATTTTTAAAACCTATATTATTGTAACTAGCATTTTTAGTGTACGTAGTATTATCTTTATTTTTATAATTACTGTAGGAATTACTAGCGTTATATTTAGGATTGTATTTTGTATTGTAATTGTAGTTTAGTTTAGAATAGATACCTGACGACTTGCTAGGTTGGGAACGATAAGCGAAATCAGGAGCAAGCATTTCCTGGTTAGATCTAGAAGGTTCACGAAATTGTGCGCAGCGAGACTGTATATTCTCGTAGTTACGACATAATAATTTTAAAGAATCTAGATCTGCAATATTAGATGCAGCAGCTAATGTACTAGCATAGCAGGGTCGTATGTTATGCAAAATGATTTCAAGTTTTTCTTCTTCGGAAACAGTTCTACTAAGCCTCGCAAATAAACCGTGCATAATAGATAAATAAATAGTAATATTTTCATGTTCACCCTGCGTGCGTGCACGGATTTCAGATAGAAGACGATAGTCATAATCCTTCAGACTAAAATCTTCTTTTAGAAGAACAACAAGTTCATCCCAAGATTTTACTCTGTCCTTCACGTAGCGATACCAGTGAAGAGCTTCATCAGTAAACATTTCATAGGCATATAGTAAGATTTTATCACTAGAGATGTTTCTTGATTTAATAAATTCGTCTACTTGTTGAATAAAGGACCGAACACATGACCTTCCTGAATACTTTAATTTATTAAAATCTGAGGCCAAATTTCTGTCGCAAGATACAACAACTGGTAAAGGCTGAGGAGTACTAATGTCAGAGTTATTAGAAGTAGTAGGAGAATAATATTGTAAGCTGTTGAACTCGATAAATTGAGAACTAAGAGTAGAAGTGTAAAGCTCAAAATTCTTAGCTGATTCGGCAGGAACATCATGAATTCTGTTCAGGCGATGATGTATGTGGTTGAGTAAGGTTTCAGTCCTACTATATAAATTCTTATCGATCTTAGATTTTAATGACGCTAAGTTGGCTTGTGACTTAATTAAAGATGCCTTTACTCCTTTCAAATCTTCAGTAGGATTTAAATGAGATTCAAGGATGTCTTCGGAAGGTAAATCTTTACAAAGTTTAACTATTTGTTTACGCAGATTCGATACGCTATCGTCAGCGCTACTGCCGCCACGTAAGGCAACCTCATAAGAAAGTTCCTCTTTTTGCAGTGAAAGAAATTTTATGGGATACGACATTGTTAAAAAAAATATTAGAAAAAGAAATTTAGGTAAATGCAGCAAGTATTAACAATAAAATAAGCTAACTACAACTAAAAAAAAAATATCGACCCGTTAGCGAAAAATTGTCTAAATTAAAATATTAAATAAATAAATTTTATAAAGAAAAAACATCTAAAAATTCTTCGCACACAAGTCGATAGCACACAACAAACACAAAACCACCAACACCAATAACTACCAAAAAGCCAGAAATTATAAAAAAAACGAACTCAATTCGAATTTAAGTTGGGCGCCGTTGTAACCTTTATAGGTCACAGGTAGGTTAGAAGTAGTAATGCAGACTAGAGAGTGTAAAATTAAAACTGTAGATCGAATTGGAATAAAATTTAATATAAAAATTTAGAGGGTAGAACTGGGCCGTGAGTGGTCGGCTTCGAAATTGAGTCGCTTTTCTCAATATAACCTCAATATCACTCCCCTGAACCGAAGTCGAAGCAGCACGACGACTTGACGGTGAGTCAGCAGTAGGTAGTATGGTGCGCGCGTAAGGTTGCGCGGTGTCCAAGTACGGTTGCAATATAGAAAGTCCAGGTGTACAATCTGGCGTAGTAGGCAGCCAATTAGGTGGATGGACCCTGAAATACCGCCAATATTGGGAACTTCAGTAAGGGCACGATTTCTTGCTACTGACTGCGACATAATGATTGCGGCTTGAAGCTACAGATGAGATGATGATGAAAGGAGAGTGATAATAAGCAAGCTTAGCAATCATTGATGTGGCAGTCTAATTAGCATAATAAGTTTTACATAAAATTATACAATCGAAAGCAGGTAGTTAGAAAACAATTTGCAATTTACTACAATGAAAGTGAAATGATTTACAAGGCATATACGATAACAAATACTATAAATGAACGTGATAATTAATCTAGATGTTTTATGAATAATGTTTAGAGTGAATGATATTTAAAATGCACAAAACAATTAGGCAACTAGAAACTACATGACATTGACAAGGTTAAATTACTAAGACACTAAATACAAAGCATGATTTTAAGCTTTATTTACTTATTAATCTTTTATATAAAAGCATACTACAATTGAATAGGTTCAGATTAGCATTAATAGATAGAAATTAATATGAATTTGCACGGTAACATTTTATGACATTATAATAGGCAATACAAATCTACATCTATGCGTAATTATTTAAAATATCTGCTGCACTTACCCAATATGGGGTGAAAACACTTATAAAAAGGTAATTAGTATTATAATTTAGTTATAATAAAATATTTTAAAATTCACGAGAGCGACCTCTTTAACTCGTCGATAGCCAGTATGAAAGTGTCTCTGATTGGCCGAGCGGCGAATTAGCTCCGCGGCGCCCTCCAGTACAACATTCGTGGTACAGGCGTTAGATAACTTTAAGAATTTATTAATAAGAACTTAGAAAACAATTAACCACTTATATAATCTCCTCATAATGAAGACATGTAAATAGTATTCTTTTTTTGTTGTAAATAGTAATTTTGAGATTTGAGCTAGTTTTTAGAATAATATAAATAGTTTTAAAATCAACTTTATTTCACAACTCACTTACAAGGTCGCGCAAAAGAAACTTTGCTGCGAAATACACGTAAGGTGTTACAGTATCTCAGAATCTTTTTTCTGAATTATTGAGTTGTAATTCAGGTTTGGTTGATGAGAGTTCAATTTTAGTTAGCAATGTAAACAGTAGTAGATTAGGAAGTAAACAAATTTCAAATAGAAAGTTTAAAAAATATGTTCGCCTTAATCGTTACATAAATAAAACCAAAAAATTAATAAAGAGGCATAATCATTACAAAAAGTATATTTTATTAAGAAAGGAACGTTCCGAGTTGTTAAATAAACTCAACTCATATATGGATATGGCCACATCAAACAATAATTCATATACCAATACTACTAGCCTTCTAGAACATAAAATATCAGATTTGGAACATAACCTTAAGGACATGTTCAACAGTCACTGTGAAATGTTTAAAAAAATAATAGACTACCAAATTTCAGCTAGACATGATATGATCGATTTGTGTAACTATAGCACGGAACGGTTTGCATCACTGAACAACAAATATTATTCTGCTTGTACCCAAACCACCGATTCTTGTATACAACAAAATATGCTCGTTAGTACTAATAACACAGTCAGGGCTATACCTTCTTCCAATATACCTATAGTAGACAATCTCTCACAACCAAGCCGGAAAAAATACATATATGTATATTCAGATAAAATAGGTCAAGGGTTAGGATCACTATTAAGAGATAATACAAATCAGAACATAATCAATATGTGTTCGCCAGGCTTAAATTATAGTAATATAATGAGGAATGTAGTAAGTAACTTTGATGTTTTTGACCAAAATAGTAAAATAATAATATTGTGCGGTAATAGTCACGGAGCTAGCAAACAATTAATATCAAAATATTTTGGACAATTGTTAGACTTAAGCAATAAGAAAAAATGTAAAATTATTCTTTCTGCTTTTCCATATGCCAAAAACCTTACAGAAAATGACAATGAGTACATACATGTATTAAATAACCACATATACAATTTGTCATGTGCTAATAATGAAAACTTCATATTTTTTGATTGTAACAACTATGTTACTAATTTTAAGTTGACTCAAGATACATTGTATCTGCAAAGTAAATATAAAAAACAAATTGCTAGTATGCTAGCATATATCTCTAGTGACTCAGTTATAGGTAATATAACAAAGCAACATGTAAGTATCACAGTATGTACTAAGGACGAATTCAATTACAGTAATTTAAACTAATCGATAAGACAAAAGCTAAGCCCATTTTTTTTAATTTTGTGTGCCAAAATATCCAGGGATTAGCTGGCAAAGAACTTGAGTTAGAATTATTTATTCAGAGTAACAATATTCATATGTTATGCATCACTAAACATTGGTTAAGTGTTTTTGAGTCAGCGATTGTTAACAGTTTTGTTGTTTCTAGTGCTTTTGTCAGAAAAAGTGCGATACATGGCGGCTCTCTAATACTTATCAATAACAAATTTAAGTTTAATGAACGCAAGGATATTGTAAAACTTTCAGCCGAGCGTATAATAGAACTATCATGTATAGAAATAGAGAATTATGTTATTGTATGTGTGTATCGACCCCCTTCCGGAAATTATGACACGTTTGAGGAAGTAATGGAAGACGTACTCAAAAAAATTAGCAAGAAGAGGAAAAATATCATCGTGTGTGGTGATTTTAATGTTATTTTATTAGAAGTAACTTCGAATAGCATTCGTTTAATATCTCTTTTTAAATCATTTGATTTAGTCAATCAATTTTTAGAACCTACGCGAATTACTCATCATTCCGCCACTTGTTTAGATAATATTTTCACGAATGAAACACCTGATTCAAAATCAGTGATTACTAATCTTACGTCTGATCATTGTGGTCTATTAATTTCTTTTGAAGATACTTGCGTACAGGAACCGAGTATTGTTACATACAGATCGATTACAAAAGGTCGTGTAGATAGTTTCAAGAATAATATAGATATAAAAACAAGTACACTGCCAAATACCAGTAATCCAAATGACCAATATAAACATTTGTTTAACGCTATAAGGAATGAATTTGAACACTCATTTAAACTGAAAGTACGCAGATCTATCGCTAACAGGCTTAAGTTTGATGATTGGGCTACGAGCGGCATTTACAAAAGTAGAAATCGTCTATATGAATTATATGACCTAAAAAAGCACAATCACAATGTTGAATTTAATGACTATGTTAAATGTTATTCTAAAGTCTTTAAAAAAGTTTGCAATCAAGCCAAATCAAATCATATTAGAGAATTCTAATTGAGAATAATTGAGAATTCTAGTAATAAAATAAAAACCACTTGGAATGTAATAAACCGCGAAACAGGCAAATATAAAATACGTGACAGTTCGTATACACTACGTGTGAATAATAAAATTGTTAACGGTAACTTACAAATAGCCAAACAATTTGAGGAATATTTTTCAAAAATACCGTTAATCACAACGTCGAACTTAAATTCGTCTTGTCAGAAGGCGACCTCAATGCTTAAAATAAGCGTGCCTGAATGCAGTTTATTTTTTCAATTTACACAGTAGTCCCTCTGCAAGTTATAAAAGTTTTTAAATCCTTAAAATTGAAGAATACAGGAGACTTATGGGAAATATCAGTAAAAATAGTGAAAAATATTATCAACATTATAGCCCCTCACCTAGCTCTAATCTTTAATAATTGCATAGATGAAGGCATTTTTCCAAATTTAATGAAATTCAGTAAAATAATTCCGCTATTTAAATCAGGTGTTAAGGAAGATCCCAGTAATTTTAGGCCTATTTCTATTTTGCCAGCTCTTAGTAAAATTTTTGAAAAATTAATTTTGGAACAACTACTACAATATTTCGAAGCTAATAGTTTATTTCATAAGGCACAATATGGTTTTACAAAGGGTCAATCTACTACCGACGCTGGCATTGCTTTGTTACGGCACATATTTGATGCGTGGGAAAAATCCCAGAACGCATTTGGAATATTCTGCGACCTATCCAAAGCTTTTGACTGCGTTGATCATGAAACACTAACAAGCAAGTTGAAGCATTATGGCCTTAGTAATCATGCTTTGAATTTAATTAAATCGTATCTTAGCTCGAGAACTCAAATAGTTGATATTAATGGCTCTAAATCTTCGGGATCATGCGTTAAAATGGGGGTTCCGCAGGGCTCAATACTCGGTCCATTTTTATTTCTAGTTTACATAAACGACTTGCCTTTTTATGCGCAAAGGTTCTGTGAGATTGTATTGTTTGCAGATGACACATTTCTTATTTTTAAAGTTGATAGACGAAAAACTAATTTTGACGATGTAAATGATGCACTCACGAAAATATTAACTTGGTTTACTGTTAATAATCTACAATTAAACGCGAAAAAAACCAAATGCATTAAGTTTACACTTCCTAATGTAAAGGACAGTATTTCGCATATAAGATTAAAAGATGAATCTTTACGTTTGATTCCATCTACCAAATTCCTCGGAATTACAGTCGACTCTAAAGTTCAGTGGAATCCTCATATCACAGTTCTCAGTGATAGACTTAGCTCGGCGGCTTATGCTATTAGGAAAATAAGACAATATACTGATATTCCAACTGCTAGAATAGTTTACTTTAGTTATTTCCACAGTATAATGTCGTACGGCATACTACTATGGGGAAAAGCGGCAGACATTGAAACGATATTCATACTACAAAAACGAGCAATTAGATCCATTTATGGTCTTAGTACTCAAACATCTCTTAGGGGATTATTCAAAGAAATTAATATACTAACGGTAGCCTCTCAGTATATATATAGTTGTATAATTTATGTGCGGAAAAATTTACATTTGTATAAGAAACATAGCGATGTGCATAATTTTAACACAAGGAATAAAAATAAGCTCTTGTTACCAAATTTCAGACTGCATAAAGTACTTAACTCCTTTATGGGTCAAAGCATAGTATACTTTAACAGGATTCCTAATGATATAATAGAATTACCTTTAAATAAATTTATGATTCATGTTAAAAATACTCTTATGTCTAAAGGTTACTACACCATTAAGGAATACTTGGAAGACAAAAATGCTTGGCTGTAGGGTTATTCTTTATATTTATTCTTTACATTTTTCTCAATGAAATCATGTGATATTACTTACATTAATAGTTTAATTATTTTAAAAATTTAGTTTTCGTGACACATACATTGTAAAATTTTGACATTTTTATACATTTAGTTTTAGTGACATTTATATTGTAAAATTTTGACGTTCATAAGTGTACACCTTGTACCTAAATACCCGGATTGTGGAAGGTGCGGGTTCGAGTCCCGCCTGAGGCAAGTCGATTTTTTTCAGTGCATTTTTCTTGAATTAAATGTATTTGATTTGATTTGATTTGATTTGATTTGATACACGCGAATATTTTTGGCGCAGTGCTCAGTCGGAACCACGTCATTTCCAGTAATTCGCCTTTGTGTAATAAACAGACGAAGAAACCGTCTGTGGGTTTGGACAGGCACAGTTTACTTATGCACAGTCCCATGGTTGTACAAAGTCCGGAATTCGATACATCTCTTCAAGTCGAAACCGATAACCGATCGGTCAACACTTAGATAATGATTTAAGGACAGGGGTGAAGTTAACCTTTGAGAGAGGCTTGCTGTTTTTAGAACCCCTTATTTTTTTTTTTTTTTTTTTTCATTTGTGAAGTAATCACACACATTTCATTTGAACCTAATGTGCGACGGCGGTCGCTGGTCAAGAGTGGTACCTTAAGTGGTGACTTTAGTGGAAATGGTATGCGATACCCTGTTATGCGAAGAAAGAAAACTGGAGAGCCCATTTCCTTCCAACAGTGTCAATACAGTGCTAACTTACCGACTCGGAATTTCTGGTAGTCATTGTCTGTGTCTCTTATTACCTCTGTTGGCAGAGGGAGATGATGGACCATTTTGACCTCGTTGAAATTAGTGCCGTGGCCTCAATCCGCGAGATCGAGATTAAGTTGAGCCTATATTGTATGTAAGGCCATTGTTGTCCGTGATTAGCATTACTATATCCTTGCGAAGGATATTGAATTTGGTAACCACCCTGCGAGGGTTGGTTATGGGGCTCACAGCATGCTGCATGTGGCATGTGTATGTATGTCCCGAGGAACAGATGTACCATGCGATGGTACAATATGAGTACTTTGCCCTTGTTCGTGATTAGCATCACTATATCCTTGCGAAGGATATTGAATTTGGTAACCACCCTGCGAGGGTTGGTAATAAAACTCGCAGCATAGCAAGTATGTGTCTGTTCAAAGTAAC